>JAOUZG010008607.1:599273-616287 GCA_026289955.1 Argiope argentata | reverse complement strand
TTCTGCTGTCATAGCCCAAGGAAGACAAATTTCGCCGCACAGTCCTATCGGACACGTCCCTCGTACGTCCCACATTGATACCAGCAGTTATTTGACGAAGTGTTGCGTGTCTATTAACATTGACCATTCTACACAGACGTCGGCGGTTTCGGTCGTTAAGTGCAGGTGGTCGCCCACTGCGCTGTCCATGATGGGATGGGATGCCTGAAATTTCATACTCTCGGCACACTCTTGATACTGTGGATCTCGGAATGTTGAATTCACTAACGATATCCGCAATGGAATGACCCATGCGTCTAGCTCCAACTAACATTCCACGTTCAAAGTCTGTTAATTCTCTTCGTACCGCCACAAATCACGAAAAACCTGTTCACATGAATAACTTGAACACAAATGAAAGCTCTGGAAAACGAACTGCGCATTTATACTTTTTCGCTGCGATACTACTGCCATCTGAATATTTGCATATTGCTATCCCATGACTTTTGTCACTTCAGTGTATATTTTAAGCTTGGTCTTTGCAAGATTAAGAATAATTTCATTCTCAGATATTATTTTTAGTGAATGCGAACCATGATTATCGGAGATTGACTCGATGCGTATTTCGCCAGAGGGAATTTCAAGAAAAAGAAAGAGAAAGAGATAAATGTCGGCTTTTAATTGCTCAAAAGAGGGATTTCTCGTTTCAGAAATCAAAGTGGAGCTAAAATTAAAAGCTTACTTGCTCGGCTGTTTAAGAAAATCAAAGTTACATTTATTAGATCTCGAGAGACGCAAGAAATTTGCGTGAAAGAAAAGAAACGTGAAAATAAAAGAAGAAAAGAAACGTGAAAAAAGCAATTATAAAAAAAACAACATTGCCACGTGCCGTGTCAAAAAAAATTACTAACAAAAAAATCTAGAGTGTAAGATTAAAACTTTTGACATCAAAGTGAATAAATTAACATATAGATGAAAAATACATTGATTTTTTTTTAGTGCCTTAAACTACTTTAAAACAGAAGAGTAACTTAGCTCCCATATACATTTCGTTTTAAGTTTTATGCTAATGACATAAAATTGAGCCTCATTATTCAAAACAAAAATACATTTTTCTTTTCCTTTACACTAAAATAATGATAAGGCTGATAAATTCTCGAAAAAAAAAACAAGGTTAGAATATGACAAATATTGTAGATTGTTAGGTTTATCAAATTTCTTATGAATTTATATTGTGAACAAACTTGTTCATTTTACATATTACCATTTATTCAGCCGGCTTGCTGGCACAGAGGTAGTGCGTCTGTCTCGTGTTCTGGAGGTCCCCGGTTCGAGTCCCAGTTCGGGCATGGTTGTTCTTCTGTAAAAAGGGGTTGTGCAAGCGAATGTGGTGAGTGGGTAGCAAAGTCGTACTCTTGGCCCTAGTTGGCGCTACTCAAATACAAGAGACGCTTCATTTCGGCTTAAATCTGCTGTTGGGTTCAGCAGCGGGCTTGTCCATGACAAGTGCCATTTGACACAACAACAACCATTTATTCCCAAAATAACAATTGGATTGAAAAGAAAATTGCTAATCAATTAGTGCTTTGATTACTTTTGTTGTTCTTGTTACTTATTGCACTTGCCATATTGTACAAGCCCCCCGCTGATACAGAAGCAGATTTAAGCCGAAAGGAGCGTTTCTTGCTTTTGAGAGCCTAAATCGTACTTTAGGGCCAAGAGTTTGACTTAGCTACACACGCACCACATTCGATTGCACCCCTTTTTACAGAGGGCACATTCACGCATCTCACAGCACACAGAAGAACAACCATGTCCGAACCCGGGACTCCCAGAACACGAGGAAGAAGCGCTACCTCTGCACCAGAAAGCCGACTGATTACTTTTAAACGAGGTAATATTTTTAGGTTGATATACTTTTTAAAATTGCATAATATAAAATTCGAGACACATAAAATGCAGCATTTTTTTCAGGGCAGACCCTTGAAACTTGAAAAACCAAATCTGACATGTCGTTACTTTTTGGGTAGTACGTCTCCTAAATCATCTGGAATGGTCTCTCCGAAACTTTCTCGCCCACTGTCTTGTAAATGTTCTTATAGTGGGCCGTTAATCGTGAGTCAATGGAGATTTATAACTCCAAAGGATCATTACAAATAAATTAGAATAGTTAGAAAGAAACGACCTTCAGCGATTAATTCACAAGCATCAGAAAAAAGGAATGTTTCTGAATACCTTTTCCCAAGCGATTTAATCGAACACAACGCTTTCATTGTACTCCGAAAATCACGTACCGAATTTCATATATTTAAATCATCGTGTTTTTGAGCTACTGCTTATACATGTTCCGCACCCCTCTGTTTCCATATTTGGTAAGCCTCTTGTTGTAGTTGTGTATGGAGTCATACACAAATATATTGACGAAGTCAGCGATTTCAAGCCGAGTGTCAGCGTTGCTTGTTTCAGTAGCGCCATCTAGGGCCAAAATTGTGTATTAGCTACTCATGCGTCACAGCCTTATTCACGGCGTGGGCTTCATTCACAAACCGTAATTTAGATCTTAAGAGCCGGCTCTCTGGCTTAGAGGTAGCGGGTCTTCCTCGTGTTCTGGGAGTCCAGGGTTCGAGTCCCGATTCGGGCATGGTTGTTCTTCTGTGTGATGTCTGCGAGATGTGTGAACGTGCCCCTCCTCCCTGTAAAAAGGAGCTGTGTAAGCGAAAGTGTGATGAGTGTGTAGCCAAAGTCGTACTCTTGGCCCTAGTTGGCGCTACTTCGAAAACAAGAGACGCTTATTAGGCTGAAATCTACTGATGTTTTCATCAGCGGGGCTTGTCCAATGGCAAGTGCCATGAGTAACAATAACAACGTATCTTAAGAAGAGTACAATCACCTCTGATTCAGTATTTACAGTGGTATTGTCTCGAATTGGAGAACATTGTGGTTACAACAGATTTACACGTGCACCATCCACCATGTAGTCGGAGAGTCTTTAGTCAATAGGATTCAAATTTACAACCCAAGGAATTCGTATCCAATGTCTTAACGACTCTTATCTTTGGTAGGCCTATTAATTATTTTTTAAATCGGCACTTTATACTATCTTTGTTTTATAGCTATCGTACTTACTCATATTCTAACAGCTGAAATGAGATATTACCTTTGAATGAACTTTGTTCACAAATTTATATAAATCTACAAATATGATGTAAGAACTTTGCACTATATATTATTCGTTACTGAAAGCATTTATGAGCTATCTTAGTAAAATACAAATAGACATTATTCCTATATTGTCTTTTTCCAACTTAGTGAGATCTGAAACAGGGAAATTGGTTCAATTTCGAATTCAAATATTTTGAAGATTACAGCATTTTCTCTTTGTATACTTAACATGAGAGAAAGTAAAAAAAAAAGTTTTTTTTTTAACCATTACATCTGCTCTTCCTATAGAAATCTATGATGATGTCGTGTCCGCTTTTTAGCACGAAAAGAGGGGTGCAGCAGCTTCTGAGGGTATGGACCCCTGAGTACCCGAATGCAGAAGTCTGACTTTTAGCTGATATGAGGATAAAACACCCACCCACACGCTTGCACAGCCCCTTTTTACAGGGGGGCACATTCACACATCTCACTGATAGAACACAGAACAACCATGCCCGGGACTCGAACCCAGGACTCACAGAACACGATAAAGAAGCGCTACCTTTGTGCCAGAAAGCCGGCATAGGAATTTATCTAAAATATATTTGAATGCATGCTGAGACAATTACCATAAGTGGTTTATCATAGAAAAGAAGAAAGATGGCGAACATTTCCAAAAAGGCACTACAAAAAATCGTTTTGAAACGTTAAATGTGGTAATGTTTTTATTCAAATACCATCAAAGTCACATGATGAACATCAATGTGCATATCATTTAATCATTTAATAACAAGCATTCTTAAGTTGTAATATGATCTCATCCCTTTCTTCAAATGACTTAATTCCAAAATAAAGCTAACCTTGTTAGATAAGTCGAATTGTTTTCTTTAAAATAATTTCATTTTAATTTAGAAAAATTCTGTTGATAAATTATCATGACTAAATGTCTACTCGCCTAAAAGCAAAATTAGTGAAAATTTATCCAAAAAATGAAAAAAAGGAATCAAAAGTTTTAACATTTTCAAACATATTATTATGCCACTGTGAAGAAATATATTCTTCATCGCATCGACGATTTCACTTTGAAATATGTTTCTTTTTTCCTCTTCTGGTGATTGCTTCCAATCGATATTTAACGAGCTTCCTTTTCAAATAACTTTTAGTGACTGAGTGAAACTCAAAACTCTTTGAACTAAATATCCTCTTTGGTAAATCGAGCATGATCTACTTTTAAGATCTTAAACTCCTTTCCCTGTGGGTGTTAATGCCTTTCATGAATCTCCTTCAAAGATTTGAATAACTTCCCCTCTTTTTTAATATTCGATCTAAAATTTACAAAGAAATGGGAGAAAAATAAATGATGAAACGAAAATATTATTAAAAATAAAAAAGTAATAATGAAATGAAGATTTAATGCAATTTAAAGAAGCTTTAATTTAATTGAAGCTTTAGTTAAATTTAATTATTATATATAATTGTTACATAAGATGTGATTAATCCTACTAGATTTACCTTTATAATCTAATAATCACCAAAAACTTAGTACAACTGTTAAATTATTGAATGTTTATCAAATTTACGAGTTCATTTATAAAATCCGGATTATTAAGTACGACAAATGCATATTGTTTTGTGGAATAACGTGATATTAATTGAAAAAAAGAACATTTTCAAATGCATAATTAAGTATATGTATATGTGAAATACTTAATTAAACGTTAAATGTAATTATATATTGCAAAATATAAAATTATGGATTTTTATTACATTTCCCATTAGTGAGGAATTTCATAAACTGATAAATTTGATAAATGCTCAATAATTTATCATATATTTATGATAAAACTACTTAGTTATTCTTTATTTAATTAAAAATAAACTAATAATAATTATTAAAAAAACTTTGTTCGTAGAAGACAAATAAGAATAAAATAAATTTCAATTCTGGCAGATCAAATCATAAGTTTCGTCTCAGACTAAACATCGCATTCTTTGAAAAGGAGAAAAAGAATTAACGAATACCTAAGAATTTTTAAGTTTTTTTTTTAATTCGTTGAAACATCCAATTCTTGAGTATTTATCATTATTATTATTTCAATCAATGTCGATGCATAGATAATACCCAGGAGATTAAAGTTTGTCAAGTCGATTTCTTTTGTTTTGAAATAATCATTAATTTGACTTCATAACAGATTTAATTGGCAAAAATGCCGTCATTCTAAGTACTGCTCAGACAAGGTTTTAAATCGCAGGGATTAATAAAGCTAAACCAGACAAAACAATTTTTTTATCATCGACCAAAAAAAAAAAAAACATATGCTTGATTTTAAAATCTTTATCGCTCGGAGACAGTTTTTAAATTATTATTATGTAGTTTGATAGTGAGTCATAGCTCGATATCGATTAAATTTTCAATTATCGTTGATAAAAAAATATTAAAACTGCATTTCCGCTGCAGAAATATGCACGAAAATAAGATAAACTGCTCAATGCCTAACTACGAAACTTTATTTTCGATTCTAGAAAAGAAAAAAAAATCTTCTGTTCCAAAACGAACATCAAATATAACAAAAAAGAATTACAAAGCAGCTGCCTCATACACATGACTGATTTTTCAGCTGTCCCATTAAATTATATCCTTCCAAATACAATGATCTGTTTATTTTTGCTTATAAGATTTCTTTTTTCTTTTTAATATGAGGAAAGAAAGAATACAGAAATAAGCCGCTTTGCTTTTAAATTCAAACAAAATCGGGTTTTATCTCAATAATTTCTATTTATCGATATCGAACACATTTATCGAATAATGTCCGTTTTTAAAGAAGCGATGTTGACAGATGACGGAAAGAAACAAAACTTGTGGCTCGAATTATCGCCATCTTGATGACAGATGTTATCTCTTGACAAGATCGCTTGGCTTTATAATCTCATTACGTTCGGTTAACACGAGGCTTTTACAGAGCCGCTATCACCATTTATCGACCTTCTTGTTTTCACTTTTGGATCGAAACAAAGTTCATTTATTGCTAAGGTGTCAATTAAATAGAAGTGCAGCGGAACAACAAAATAGAATATAAAAATAACACTTTATGAATCATTTACGATTCGTATCAAATTTGTTCAGTACGCTGCTAATCATATTTGATTAGCAATGTGATTATTTTGATAATAATTCTATACAATTCTATTCTTTGCAATTCTATTGATATTTTTGTTCCAATTAGCATAACTCATTGGTGATTTAAATCCGAATGGAATCGTTAGAGTTAAAAAAAGTAATGGGTCTCATTAATAAATTAATTCTACATTTGATGTATCAGAATTTCAAGAAAATGGATGGGAAAAAAACAGAATATCAACAAATTTATTTTTAATATATAATGTGCCAAATTGCATAAAAAATAGGAAATAATCACAAAAAAGCTGATAGAACTACTAATTAGAGCTGGTATTGCCTCTTGTATTGTTTGTGGATGCCTCTTGTTTTTTCAGCCCAAATAAGCAAATCAATCTATTTAGACAATGCATAAACGTATTTTAGAAAATAGGAATCTACATCGGTTTTGAGTATATATATTTTTAAATTCCATCAATTATAATTAAATTTAGATTTTGGCATTTTTCAATGATAACTTCCTAAAATGTTATTGCATAAAATAATCTTTACACCATTTTTAAATTTTTAAAAATATTATTCTAATGATACAAGTTTAATACTGGTGCAGATTACATTTCTTGGATGTTTAACAAATAAAAAATATTTTTATTTACGGTTTTTAGTAATCAATCTCATTGTTGTAATGAGATTCAATCTGCTCTCGATGTTTCATCGAGTATTTAATATAGAAGTTTTTCTCCTTTTTTAAAGCCAAAGAAGAAAGATTTTATTCATTATTTGACCAGTTTATGTTGGAAATAAGAAAGTGAAGTTATATTACAGGGAAAGCCAACCTGATATTAGAAAATAGAATATTGGAAAGTTAAGCCTTTAATGATTCTATGATATGGAATTCTACTTAATTAGAAAAGTCCACGAATACAATACGAGGTTACGAAATAACAGGGCAAAATGTCCATCCCAATTTGGTATATAAAAATATGTTTTTGTGAAAATTAAGAACAATAAGTATGTCATACAGGATTGCATTGTAATTAAGCGGAATATTTGCTTCTAAATAACTTGATTCAAAAGTTTGATAAATATACTAAATAATACATTTATGCTCCACAGAAATATTTTTACAATGAATAATTTTAAAAATATATACACTAATTACCTTTACAAAGTGTTTATTTAGCCTTTGATATTGCGCATTTTAATTAGATATCCTTTTTTAATTAGTGACATACTTCCTTCTATTATTTTGATCGATATTTTCTAATACTTTGACCATATTTGTCCTTTCCCCAATTACTTCTCTGGACAAAAATAATGAATTCTTATAACTATTTGTACCTGAGTAATTTTTAGAATTCGAAAGTCAAATCTATAAGAATAAAAGAGAGATTCATTAATTCATTAATAGCTAGTGAACTACAGAAATTCAAATTAAAATTTAGAACAATTCGTTTTATTTTGAAGAATAAGAATATGTACGAAGAACTGAACACATTAACAGAATTCTAAACAGAAGCTGATTGAACAACTCGAAAGTTATTTGATATAAAGTTTATTAACAACTTGTATTAGGAATTTCCACTGATTTTATTAACCTTCATGTCTCTATTTTTATGCACAGAAAATAAACGATTCTTAATCATTTATTTGTTTTCATGTTTTATAAAAGAAAAAATAGCAATTCAATTAAAATATTTATTAAAATCTATAAAAGGATTTTTAAAAATTGCTATTATAATTGGTAGTTTATAATATTTATAAATCAAACACATTTTTATATTTAATTTACTTCTGAGATTTTTACGTTAAAAATATTTTTTTTTATATATATTCAGATTTTAACATAAATATATCAGGTACTGTAAGAATAAAAGCAGAACGAACAACCATTTCCCATTCCACCAAAAAGTTTATTGAAAAGAATCTCTCCTGTTCTTTAATAAATAATAAGTATTAAAACTTCGGAGTTCAACCGATTTTTTTTTATAAATCTTTTTATTATATGTACTTAGTCGAGACCCGTCGAACGGAGCGCAGAGTAAAATGAATCATCTTTGTTTCTGTTGCGGTTTTTGATTTCAGAATTAGGATTTGCAGTAAGCAAACAATGAGATAAAATGCAATTTGATTGAAATAGTAGATTTTTTTGGCTAAATAAACATGAGAGATAGCATCCAAGAAAATAAATACTCTAGATTCTGATTTCTATTATTTAAAACTCAAAATAATAAAAAATATACATTATACTAAATCATCATGCATCTATAATATAAAATTATATAAATATATATAGCAAAATAAAAAGAATATTATTTAAATTATATAATTATGTTAATTAATTATATATTAATAAGAATTAATTATATAATTAATTTATTACAAAATTTTAATTCAAGGGGAAATTTATTTTTAGGTTTTGATTCAATCAACTTTTTCTTAATTTTAATTATTTTTATTTTAAATAATTATATATTATAGGCTTATAATCAAAAAATGAAGAAAAAAATCGTCTACCGTTTGAAAAACAGCATTAATACTTTTCAAATGGTGAAAACGATTTCCAATAAATTTTTGTTATTGTTTTTGTTTTACTATAATGCTAGCGCATCATGCCGGGTTTACACTTGGCCATTTGTAAGAAGGAAAGCAGGCAGTCCATAGTCAGAAAAGATCTGATTTATACTTTCCGCAATTTCACAATTTAGATTCAGACATTCCATTCTTGGCTACCAATTGTCGTTTTGGCGTCCCAGGATATTTCTTTTTCACTGCGTATCGTATTTAAATAATGGATATTCACAAAAGGAAATAGTGGAAATTTAAAGAGCAGTGGACATACCTAAATTTTAAAAGCTATAGAAAAGAAATGGCAATTAAAATGAAAAAAAAAGAACACACTCTCGCATCAGAAAGAGCAAAACAAGTCGGAATTAATTTGATAAATCATCAATTTTTCTCACCAAAAAAACCTCGCCAAATTCTACAAACGCATGTGCAGCAAGAAAAAAATTCAGCGCAGAGGCATGCAATTGTCCAGTCGGGAGAAGCACTTGCCTAGACCTAAAAGCCCTTTTTAGCCTTTCTGCGCATGCGCTGCCTAGTTGCCGGCTTATAACTGGCGAGTGTAAACACGGCATTATAGTAAATATCTTAAAGAAAGAAATTAACAAAAGTTTCTGGTTATACTATTAACTAATATTTAACTTAATATTAACTTACTGCGCATGCGTTTGTAGAATTTGGTGGGGTTTTTTTGGAAGGGGGGATTTATCGTCATAGACGAATTCCGACATTTTTGGCTCTTTCTGATGCGAGGCGGTGTTCTTTTTTCATTTTATTTACCACTTCTTCACTATAGTTTTTCAAATTTAGGTATGTAGACCTTTTATCAGAACACGATGTTATTTTGGGAAGTGAGGTTTGTGGCGCCAACAAAAATTCATAGTTAAAAATTTAAAAAAAAAAAACGTAGGCGAAAAATTGAAATTTTATTATCTGTACGGGCTTCTCAAAAAGTCACCTTTTAATAACGCGTTGCCATTGCATTTACAAAAGCTCTGATTTTTTTAAAAAATTAAGTTATTGACTACAGCAAATAAAACCTAGAAAAACGTCATTTTCAGCAAACGATTATATGAAATGAATTAAAGAGGAAAAGTGATGTTTTTTTAAACAATAAATGGGAGACAAAGTTTTTTTTTTTTTGGATCGTTTGCAATACCAAAGTGACTCATTCGATGAAACGATTAAAATGAATAAAAATATAATTTAGCTTCCTCGAGCACCTGAGGCTTAGTCGTTCAAGAAATGATGTTCTGACACGATACATTGAAATATGCATAGTAGATTTCATTTTAATCTTTTTTTATTTTACCAAATTTCTTTGAGTAAATATTCCTTATTTTTATACGATAAGAAAATATACGATAAAAGATACGATTTTAAGAATTTTTTTCGATAAAAAAATAAATCAGGAATGATTTATTTTTTATCCGAGCATGGGATACTTGAATCTATATTATGAAGTTGTGGTAAACACAAATGCCTCTTTCTACGCCTGCATACTTGCCGTCTTATAACTGGCCGAATGTAAACCTGGCATAATTTTCAATTTTTTTCCAACTTCCCGAAACATTTTAGAACCATCATTTATAATTAATATTTATGAATTACTACTCTTAAGGGAGTAAAAAATAAATTTTCTTAGGTGCATGTTCGGAAGTTTTGTTGGAAAAGAGATTATATAGTTTAACCTCTAATTTTTTTTTCCCTTTAAAGAAATGTAAAATTTTTTCCATTTTTTAATTAAACAACATTTGTGTCAAATTTCTTCCGTATAAATCAAGAGTGAAATCATATAATATTAAAAAAAAGACATTAAAGTTTATGGAGATAGATTATTTTTACTGGTTTTAAGAATATTTTCTTGACCAATGCTTTTTCGCTCGCCATAATATACCAGTTAACAGGATTCATTATTATAATAGTTATGTTGTTTAACATCATATTTTAGAGTAGATAGCCGAATAAAGAATTAAGACTTGTTCTGCTTTACTGATTTGGTTCAAAATTCTACTGTTCTAGAATTTTGCCGTCTATACCAAATTTATCTTTTCTAGTTAATCCATTTTTCGAGCTATCTTTTTCACATGTACAAGAATAAAAAGATATCACATGTACAAGAATAGCAGACTACCAGACATACAAATTGATAATCGATTCTTATTCGAATTTAGACAAATGTTTAAATAGATCAATAATACAGGTTTTAAATTATTGATGATTCTATTTTTGAATTATTGCATTCAGTAGTTGACAGACAGAATAAATATAATTTCAAACCATTTTTTTTTAATTCAGAGAGATCTAGAAGAAAAAGATATATCAAAATAACTAGCTGAAGTTCTTGATTATTGCTCCATTTATTCTTTGTGTGGCCTATTTGATAGGAAGCAAAAAAGTAATAAGAATTGATTCTTATTACATTTTGCTACGTTTAAAATAAAAGACATGTAATTTATTGTTCGTTATAATAATTATTATTCGTATGGAAATCGTTATCTTAAACAATCTTAAATTGCTTCTCTTTGCTTCTTTTATTTTAAAAAAGAATTTATTTAGAAATTTATTTTTTAAAAAAAGTTTTGCAGCGTTTTTAATTTTATGCCAATTATAAAACATATTTCTAGGAAATTCTTCATTGAAGTTTTCCGAATAAAATGTTTGGCAAGTAATATTTGAAGAAATTAAAATTTTTAAATAAATAAATTATTAAGTTAATTAATTTTTAAGAATTAAAATTTTTTAAGTAAATAAGAAGTAATAATAATAATCTTTGTTTAAAATGTAAACCATGCAATTAATTGTCGTTACAATAAATATTGTTCGTGAGAATATAGTAATCTTAAAAATCTTAAATATTTTCTCTTCACTTCCTTAGAAATTCATTAAAAATGATGTGAAATATTTGAAATTCTGCCTCAATGGTAGAATATTTTCCCTATAAATTCTTCTTAAAAATTTCCCGAATAAAATATATGGTAAGTGATCAAATGAAGAAATTAAAATATTTTAGTAAATAAATTATTAAGTATTATATAATAATAAATTCGTTAAAGTTTGACAAATTAACTCGTTAAGCTTAACAAAATTTTCTATTAATCATTCGAAAGTCTCTAGTCTCCACCATTATTCAATTAAGCTTTTTTTATTCATTGTAGAGACTCTGAACATTTGTTTGTAGTAGTTATAACGTTAACTTCATTACCATCATTAATCTGCATTAAAAAAAATTCAGTTATTCCGCATCGCTGCTTTTTTTAGAAATTGAAACTACTCCCACGCACTAACAAAGAAAAAGGATTTTAAAAGGAAAATAAAACTGTGAGACGAGACCCACATTCGAAACCGAAAAGGCGGTCTCTTTTTTTTCTGCCTGTGAGCTACTGTTCTGTAACGGACCGTTCCATCTCTCTAACACAATGTAGCATCTTCTCATCAATACTACTGAATGGCAGCAATTGCGTAAAATATGAGAAACAATGGATCTGATTGGTCGGCGTGCGGTATGACGTCACAACGACGTCTAAACGTATGGAGCGAGCGGATCTGTGGATTTATCAGAGGAATGAGAGACAACCTCGCATTCGGACGATATTTCCCGAGCGCTCACTGATCTTAGCGTGGGAGTGAGAAAATTCACCAAAATCGGTGAGAATTATTCTTCATTCATATTCGCTCGATTTTTTTGTTTGTTTGTAGTTTCATACATTGCCATTATCAAAATAAAACTGTTGGTTTTATTTTCAGTTTTTAAAAAAATATTAACTTATCGTCTGCAAATCATCATTAAAATTTATATGGAAATCATGCATAAATAAAAAAACAAAAAATTGTGACATTTAAAAATTCGAAAATTTTATTTCATATTAAAAATATTTCAGTTTTAAATATTAAACTGATATTTTAATTTTAAATGAAAAATTGTTGAATCATCGTCATTATCCGATCATAGACGAAAATAGCACTAAAATTATAAACAAATGAGAACAAAAACTTTTGAAAAATATTAGTTGAATTATTTTACTTTGCATTATATGATTTGAAAAATTTCTTTTCAATAAACAAAATTACAGTTTTTGCTTAAACTAAGATTTTTTTTATTATCTACTTACATTCATTAATCCAATTTAATTCGTTTTGAGAAGATTCATAAAAAAATCCGTAATGATTTAAATACTTTTAGTTTTTAAAAATTGAGACAAATTTATTTAATAATATTTTTAAAGAAATATCTTTTCTATGAAAACATATTGATATTAATCATTTTTAAATTATTCTTTATTTATATTATTTCGATTTTTTTAAATATTATTGTAAGAAGCTCTTCCTTGTACATAACAAAATTGTTTTTAATAAAGCAGATATCGATATGTTTTATCTCTAAACGCAATTATTTCACTGAAATTGGAACAAATTTTTATCTGTTAGACAATGAAAAAATTAGAATATTGTCCAATATTTTTTTATAAATTAAATAAAATAATTATTCAATGCATTTTTATAATGATTATTTTTCTAATTTAGAGTTTCAATAATTTTTTATTGAAAATAATACAATTTTAATTGTTTGAAAATAATATCTTTAATGTGAATATTTTATTTCGTTTTATGATCGCAAAGCATTTTCATTGTTGAAAAAATATGTCTGTTTTCATTTCAAAATTCGTTTGGCTGCAGATGAAAATCGTTTGATTATCGTCTGCACGTCAACGTCAAAGAATTTACATCTCAAATTTGCAAAAATAAATAAGAGAATTGGCATGTATTCAAACGTGATATATTTTAATAAAAAAGATTTAGGAGTAAGTTAAATAATTTTTACTTTAGTTTTATGGAATATTTCAGTAAATAATTTTTGAGCGCTTATGATTTTATACCTTATATGTTTTTAATTCAGAAGGATGAAATATTAATCATAGAGTCACCGTTTTTTGGATGATTTTTTTTTTGTATTTTTCAGAAATTCTTTTTACGTATTTTGTTTACTTAATTCAGATAAACGTTTTTATTACTCACTGTGAAAAATGCATGAAAATATAAAAAGAAATTATCTTTTAAAATAAATTTCTATGCAATGTATATTTTTTATATAAGCGTTCAATTTTAATAATGTTTATAATTTATTATGTTTTTCAAAATTTGATTATAAGTTATGAAATATTTATCTGTGCATTAAATAATAATTAGAAATAAATATAAATTGAAATAAATGCTAATAATTTTAAATATACAAATACAACGTTACATTAAAAAGGGCGATCCCTTTCTTATCGTGATCCAATAGTTAATTGCTAAATCCATAAAGACATAAATATAGTTCCATTTGCAAAAATGTTTTGAATGGCAGGATCAATTTTTTTTAATGTCATTTGAGTTAAAAAATGCATTTTTGAACAAGTTACGAAATTCAACTTTTTATAGGGTTCCCCGGTCCTATCAATCATACTTAGTAAAACATTCTTGTCATTGTAATATTTTAAACACAAAAAAAGTCAACTTTTCTGCGATTAAAAGGGATCGACTTATAAAATGTTGAGAATCTATAAACGGATTTCGTCGATAAATTTAATTTCGACAGCGAGCTTAAGGGATTGTTTGCAAATTGAAAGTAAGATGAATGTTGTTTTTTTGTCAAATATTTTCTTAAAATAAATTTGTATACAACCCTAGTTTTGTCTAACTTCTTCATAAAATGATAGAGTTTTTTTATCATATCATATAACATCATATATTATTTTTGCTAGTTATAACTGAGGATCGCATAAAAACTCGAATTTATAACCTTTTTTTTAAATTTATCTATTATCTCAAATAACATAAAATATATTCCTTTTCTTATTTAAAGTAATTCTTTAAATGGAACTATAACCTTATATCTAATGGTTCAAAAAATTAGTCATTCGACAGCGAAAAGAATGAAAACCCTGCTGATATAATTTCTAGAACAATTTAAAGCATTGAACAAACTTCAATTTTAAATTTATCCATTCACAAATTTTTTTTCATATGATTTGATTTGCTTTATTTTAAGCAAATATCAATTATTTGTTTAATACATTTTAAATAAAAAGAACAAACTATTAGAATAATCGAATTATTTAAAACGCGTTCTTTTCCAATTTAGATAAGATAAGATAAAATAAAATGAGGCGAATAATCTAATCTTTCTTCTATATTTATTAATACAAATATATCAACAATCTTGCCACTTTTATACTTAAATGACCATATATTGAGATTAATTATGGGTTCTTTTGACATTGGGGAAGTACAGTTAAAAGTTTCAAGTCGGAGAAATTGGTCAGAGAAAGAGAAATTTGTGACAAATCAAGGAAACAGATTAGTTTAGAAATCGCTAATACAAAAATCACTAATATAATATAAAGGCTACTAGATTTCGTTGAAATAAAAAAAAATTGAAACAAGAAAATATTGCCTTTTAATAATGTTACACCATTCCATTTGAAAAAGAAGATAAGTTAGAAAATAAAGTTGATTTAACATTTTAAAACTTAATTTTTAATTATGAACATATTTGTAAAACTTGGGAGCGATTCAAAATAATCTCAGCTGATATGGATTGTCTAATCCAGTTATTTTTGTAGCCTGTCAAATGTAATTCTAAAATTGAATAAAATGTTTTTTTAGCGATAAACATTTTATTTATTTTTTAGATAATAGTTCAGACTCTAAATCACTTTCATGATTACAACGGCAAATTCAGATAAATTAAATTCATGCTATCGCTTAGTTAAATATTTTTTGCCTGCTTTGTCAAATATCAGAAATAGCTTTTTAAAGATAATGTGAGCTAATTTATAATTCCATTTAAATAACATCAATAATGAGAATTTTAAAATTTTTCTGTTATTCACTAAAGCTTTGTTTTAGCTAGTGTTATATAATTTATAAAATATATGAGCTAAAAAAGTGTAATTCTCTTCACTTATTAGTAACTTTTTTACATAGTATTCTACAAGTAGCATGACGCTATTTGTGATATTCGTGATCCTAGTTTCTGTTTAACCCGGCAAAAGCTAAGAACCACGTTTCTGGGGCATACGCCGGAGAACACACCTTCATTCCTTCCTAACATGATGCTTTTGTTATAAATAAACTTACTTCTTGTAAATTTCATAATACATATCACGATTATTTCCGATGAAAATTTTCGATTAATTTAGTGAAAAAAATTTCGGCAATTATTTCTTAAAATTATTTTTGAAATATTCTCTTATCACATTTTCGATCAGACTAAACATGCATAGCTCAAAATTTTAAAATTTGTTTCTATTTTCTGAGTTAGTTTTATCGGACATTGTGATTGGCGGAAGACGACGCGTGATAATTTCAACGGAGCGTTTTAAAATGGTTTTTGTTGTAAAATGATTGTAATTTCTAAACTTATTTATTACTTCTGCTCAATGAACCATGTAAATGATTGACTAAAATTCAAAAATCGAGTTGAAAATACGACTTATTATGTTTGATCTTTCAGCAGAACACGGAGACAATTTATTCCTTGCGTTTAGTTCATTTTCAAAGTATCAACTTATTTTTTGTAGACATAAATTAAACAAGAAATTTTTATTTTTCATAGTCCTTTATATAATTGTTGTATAATTTTTAAAGAAATTTAATAGATAAATAATACATCTTTCAAAAATAGTGCCATGAAGTGAATGGTTCTGAAATAATTGTTGTCTTGAATTTTTTACTTCTTTATTTGCTTTAACTAATTTGTTAACAAAAGTCCTTCTGACGAGTCTTGGGAACTCTAAACTTTTTCCTTCTGCTCAATTTGACTCGTATGGGCTTTGATTCTTCTAATTTACAATATATGCAATTTTTGGCTAGTGTCATATTCATTTACTTCGTTCTGCAGTTTCACGTACTAGAATCATTATATACCAGGGGAGTGAGCAAGCCTGTAAACAATCCAAGTTTGTATGCTGTTGCCAAATGACAATTTACAAATTCGACTTGATTTTGAGTCCTCATAAAGATTTTATATAAACAGATACTTTAGATTTAATTTAAGTGCTTTCATACTTAACAATACACAAAGTGATTCTGAGATGAGAAATTGCTTTTTTATGTGGTAATGTTAACCATATCATCCATTCATGTGGTAATCATAATCATATCAATCCTTCATGAGGTAATCATAATCATATCAATCATTCATGTGGTAATTATAATCATATCAATCAT
>JAOUZG010008607.1:573843-584533 GCA_026289955.1 Argiope argentata | reverse complement strand
ACACACACACACACACACACACACACACACACACACACACACACACATATATATATATATATTCTGTACTTCATTTTGTCTATCATAAGAAGATATTACATTCTTTGATGTCCTGGGCATGGACGAGACATAATAACATTAAAAGAAATTTATTAAAATCGACGAAAAGAACATACAGAAATGAAATGAATATAATTAAAAAAAGTAATTTTTGGAGTTTTAAGGTATCGTAAAAATTCCTTTTTTTAGTTGAAAGATATGGCCATCACTCTCCATAAGTAAGCCATAGCGATTATCCATTTGGCGAAGGTTAAGCCTATTTTCACGTTCGATTAATTTTTCTGTTGGATGGTCATTTCTTCATTTCTTTTACATTTGCTTTCTTCTTGCTGATTAGAATTTTTAATGACACGGAATGACCTCTCCTGAACAATTTTAATTCCTGCATCCTGCAATCAGCAGTTCCTTAATTAGTGAAGCATTGAATAAAGTGTGGTTGTAAAAATCAGTTAGAAACGTTCATGTATTGTTTTGTTTATATTTGTCTGTTGCCAAAGGGAACAGACGCAGAAAGGATGAGAGCATTTCAGATTTTTTTTAATCATTCTTTCACCTTGAGTTTCACCCTATTAGATACATTTTTTTTGTTACATATACAGGGTGTCCCAAAAGTTCGTTTACAAACTTAACATGCTGGTCTGTCATATCATGATGAACAAGATTTACACAGGAACTTGTGTTCGAAATTCCAAACTGAGACCGCAAGAGGGCGATAAGTGCAGGTTTGTATAGGAGAAAAAAATGATATCGACATCGGTGTTTATATGATTTTTATTACAAAACATCATTACATCACAGCAAATGTTCAAAATTATTTCTATTCGCCACAATGCACGTTTCATAACGTCGGCGCATGGATTCAGGCACCCGTTCAAATTGGCCAGGGGTGTCATGGATACGTGCTTCCGTGACCCTGGCGATAAGATCCATGTCCGATGCTACAGGTGTCTCGTACACCATGGACTTCATGTGTCACCACAGATAGAAATCCAGTTGAGTAAGGTCGGGGGGTCGTGGTGGCCATTGGATTGGTCCGCCTCTACCGATCCAGCGATTAGGATAAGTCCTATCGAGGTATTCTTGAACAGTGAAGCTTCAAAACATCACTAGGCTGACGTCTGTTTGGAAGCGCTTAAGGTACATCCGTGCCACGGTTCGTCTATTTCCATCAGCGGCGCCATATACGTAATGCATGTCGGCCTTTTCTGCGTTACTAAACTCATTCATCCTTCTCCTTCAACGTCCACGCCTGAAATGATTGGTTTTTCCCACTCTCCCGTTTTAGTGGAATTATCGCCCTCTAGCGGTTGCAGTTTTAATTTTCGGACACAAGTTCCTATGTAAATCTTCCTATGTTCCTATGTAAATGTTCCTATGCATCATGATATGACAGACCAGCATGCTAAGTTTTTAAACGACCTTTTGGGACAACCTGTATATCAATATCGTTTTGCTTCTGACCGTGTTATTTTAATTCGGTCTGTGAGTAATCCTAGTTTATTTAATTGTTAACTGTAAATATCCCCACCTTTCATTTTCCCTATCACCCCTATTTAATACCCATTTTAATACATTCGCGAATGCATTAATGATTTTAGAATCCATTGTAAAGCGATACATTCTTTTAAAACTATTTACAATTAAATCCAAGACTGTGGACAAATAAACTTAGCTGACATACTGCATTAAAAAATCTGAAGTGCTGATCTTACAGTTATAGATGAATACAGTGTAAAATACTGATTTCGTATGTTGTGCACTATTGTTTATTTCCACAACGATCACGGATCTACTCAAGCCATAATACAGAAAAAAAACCTTTGATGTCAAGACGCCATACAAAACCAAAATCTTGCATAAATAAATAGAATAACCACAGACTGTTGAGAAGAATTTCAAAAGAAATAGAAAAGACAGGAATTTTTTAAAGGAAACTTCAAATTATTAGGACATGATGACAGGTAACATACAACGAAATGGTTTCTCCTTCTCATTTGACTTCAGGGTATATACTGAAGAAGCTATGCATTCAAAAAGGAAGTAATGTTGATTTTACTCAGTGTTTTGAAAGAATCTCGTTAACACAAAAAGCGTGCGAATGAAATGGAGAAGACTATTTAGAGTCTTTTATATTAACTCAAAACACAGGGAATGCAAGAACGCGTTTCTTTATACAAATACTCGTTTTCGGTTTGTTTTTCTAAATTAAAAAAAATAAATGTTACTGGTTAATTGTTGTCTATTACTTTGGTATGGCAATTAAAGAAGGGAAAAACAGTATTAACTGCCAGAATTTTTTGGTAACTGTCAACTATTTGCCTAAACAAAAAGAGTACTGGTCATCTGGTAGGGAAAATTGGAATTTTAATTCCTTTACAATACCTAAATTTTGCACTGGAATCGAATATTTGTATGGCAGCGCTATAAGTAAACCTCTTTACCAATTTATTTTAAGTCTCTAATAATATATCGTTCGTTTAAGGCTCTAAATCCTTGTGGTGTATTCATGGGGGAGGGGGAGAGATGGACGGATGAACATCACTATTCAGGTAGGAAATAATTTTTGTCAGTGTTGTATGTATATGGCTAAACTAAATCACCAAAATTTAATTTAAGTTAAAATATTAGATACAGAGAAGCTTTTCAGAGCAACTTTCTATTACTTCGAGAGTCGCCGGTTTGCTGGCACAGAGGTAGCGAGTCTTCCTCGTGTTCTGGAGGTCCCGGGTTCGAGTCCTGGTTCGGGCATGGTTGTTCTTCTGTGTGCTATCTGTGAGATGTGGGGTTGTGGCCCCCTGTAAAAAGGGGTTGTGCAAGCGAATGTGGTAAGTGGGTAGCAAAGTCGTACTCTTAGCCGTAGTTGGCGCTACTCAAATACAAGAGACGATTCATTCGGCTTAATCTGCTGCTGGGTTCAGCAGCGGGCTTGTCCATGACAAGTGCCATTTGACACAACAACTTCGAGAGTCAGTTGTGTGGGTGTGATGGGTTTGAATTCATCAGTCCACTGGTTTAGATTACCATTGGTTTATTGAAGGATTAAAAAATGGTGATTTTTACAATGAAGTTTTACTGATGAAGAATTGATTGCAATGGCATGGAGATGAACAGCAGATATTCAGTTGCTCTTTTCCACCTACGTGTGGCACTTGGAGCATTTTCAGAGGAATTCTTCAACACAAGAATTCCAGTTTCGGCTCTTTGAAGAGGATCGTCTCAACGGTTTCCTGTCGTGACCCTTTCTCGGCCGACGGTAGCGGGAAAACGGTCCGAATTCCTTGGTATCGGGGCTCTCTCTACCCTCTCCCCTTTGACTGCTGATTCATACCGGAAGTGATGAGCGCCCTCTCGTGGAATTAATTTACCACAGTTGTGCGAGCCTAATTCGACAAAGAATATATAAGCGACTCATTGAATGCATCTTCAATCTGTAGGAGTTCAGATTTTAATGTAATGCTATTAAAATGCAAAATCTTTTATAGCATTTATGAAAAAAAAATATAGGAATTCACAGTAACAAAAACGTCGTGGTCATAAGACCCAATTATTTTTCTTTATCAAGTAGTTTTTATATTTATTTAACAGTTTATTCTATGGGGTTCTTTTAAAGTAGGCAGATGAAAGGTTTCCAGGGTGGTTGGTTCTCTCTCCCATGTAAATGCATTAAGGCTGCGAAGTTGAGTTTCTTACATGAGGATGAACAATGATTTCACTTAAAATTGCACATGTAGTCTCAAATGTACATATCAAATTTGATATATTTAAGTCATTGCATTTGTGAATAATTACGATTTTAAGTATGCGATTTTGTTAATAAAAGCGTAATTTTTTGTCAAATTTTTATTTCAATCGGTTATGAAAAATATATCTTATACACAAATACGACTGCCGGCTTTCTGGCGCAGAAGTAGCGCGTCTTCCTCGTGTTCTGGGGTCCTGGGTTCGAGTCCCGGTTCGAGCATGTTTGTTCTTCTGTGTGCTATCTGTGAAATGTATGATTGTGCCCCCCTGTAAAAAAGGGGTTATGCAAGTAATTGTGTGCTGAGTGTGTAGCTTAAGTCGTACTCTTTGCCCTAGTTGGCGCTACTTCTAAAACAAGAGACGCTTCTTTCGGCTTAATTCTGCTGCTGTATCAATAGGGAACTTGTTCATGGCAAGTGCCATAAATAACAACAACAAATACGACTTTTGGATTCTATTAACTGTATAACAGGAAATAATTGCCAAATAACTCGCCAAAGGTGGCACAATAGACTCAGCCAAAATGTTAAATTCATGCCAAAAAAATCTTAACTATTGTACGCCAATGTCATGCAAGACATTATCTTATTTCATTTAACAAGTTTATTAAAGAGTATGCGAAAAGTTTTGGGGAGACCACTCCCACTAGTTTAAAAGAGAAGAAACAAATAAAATAAGGCTATTATTCGTCCACTTACAGTTTTTTTAAAATTAACTTCTGCAGGCTATGCTAATAATAAAATTTTTCCCATGAGAAAATACAGATGGATGTTTTTGGTCTTGCCAAATCTTTGAAACCATCTATTAACTGGTCTGTAAGGTAATTTAGAAAATAAGAACAATTGATTGCCAAGATAACCTTGACGAATGCCTTTGAAATTCCGTTGAAAATCAGAAATAAAAAAAAAAGAATTTACTGTCTGCTATACCTGATGGTTTCACCTAACGACAATAAAATGCCTGAAATTTCAAATGCAATAATTCTCATTCAAGGTTGCCCTAAAATAAAGGCGTCGAACATCACGCAGGTAGATTAGGGGTGTGATGTCTCATTTTAGAGGAGATGGGAGTGTGTTTTGGAGTCGTACTTATGGCAATAAAAAGTCATTTAGGATTATTATTCACTCTGCTGTAAAAATGCAAACTCATGGGAAAAACATAACCCGTCATTTTATATATCGATATTTAAAATCTAATATGCTTTGTTAAAATTTAAGAACTATAATAAGAATAAATAAGTCAATAAAATATAAATATGATGTTTTTCATGAAGCGTAAGAAAATCCGGGTAAACTTGTCAATGTATAATTTAAAAAAAAGTTATTGGTTTTCGATTCCTACTATTAGTTCACACTCTCCCTATAAATATCTTTTTCAAATTTTCAACCGTTAATAAAGTACTTTTCATTCATCCACTCGAGTTCAAATAAACTTTTTAAAACTTGTAGTGGATGGCACGTGATGTTAATACAGTTTTTTTTCAAATATTAATTAATAAATTAAGTTTAATTACTTTTTATTACTTTAAATCTGGAGTTTTAGAAATTTGTAATGAAGTTTGAAATCAACAGTAGATGAACATATTGGGATATATGGTAATGAAAAGGCGGATCAATATGCAAAGATGGCGGCACAGAAAGAGAGTGGTGATATAATTGTCCCCAAATCAAATGGTGTCTTAAAATGGGGATTGAGAGAAGAAATGAAGCTACAATGGTTTGACAGATGGTATATGTCCAAAAAAAGGAAGAGTGACTTACGATTTTATTCCTGATCCAGAAATAAAAATTCGAAGATAGCATCCACTGGTAAACCAAATTATATCAGGACATGGGAGATTCCCTGCGTATTTCCAATCATTTGGAAGCATGCAGGAAAATAAATGCATTTGTGGAGGAATCGGTATTGCTTACCACTGTTTAAAGGAATGCACAGAAATCTCCGATCATAGGAAACATCTGCAAGTTGAAAATAATGGCTTGAGTTCAGTACTGATGGTACCAAGTAATCTTAGGACCCTGAAGGGCATGATGTCTAAAATTGTCAGTTTTTTGCCAACTATTTGAAAGTTTGGAGGAAGTGGTCAGTTTATGACCACTTTGGGGCCAATTATCTCGAAGAGAATATCAGTTTGACAAATTCGGTCAATGTAAGGATGGACATTGCTACAGTCCACAGTTGGCCACAACAAATCCTGTCGATATTGCTACTTTCAGTCGTGGCGGGGTGGTCGGCTGTGCAGAAGAAGAAAGTGAAATGAGTAGATTTCAGTATTTTTCCCGTATGGGCGAAGAACACGAGTACAATTCTTGCGAAAATCAATAATTTTATGTTAATTTATATTAATTGAAATTATATTAATCAAAAGTAACTAAATTAGTTTATAATTTATATTAATAAAAAGTAACTAAAATAAAAATTTTCTCTGTTGACCTAAGTAGTAATTAAATATTTTAAAAAATATTACTTGTTAGATATAAGATACCAGGCATAAGGGTAGATATATATAGATCTAGAATTTTTCTTATCACCCTGAAGATATATCTTGCCCTCAAAGTCAATTTATTGGCAACTGCAATATTTTCTGCTTGAATGCATTGCATACGAAGAAAAACGAATATGTATTTTACCTCTCACTTACTGCAGACTCATTCGCATATTCTTTTTTGAAAGTCGAAGAAAGAAAAGAGGATGTATAGACTTTATATCTTTGGAAGAATGGTGTGGAAGAACGAGAAATAGATTCCACTTTATTTTTTTCTCTTTCCGTTCCACCCTCTCCGTACAGCTGAATTTTGTCACAGTGCCTCCTCGGGGAAAGATAAATCTCTCCTTTGAGGAGATTTATCGCTAAGCTTGTCACAAAGGGACGACAGGTGGGGCCTTTATGGGGGTGGGTGATAAGAAACACTAGGTGCCGCAGAGGGGCACTAATGCTGCTCTGTGTATGTTTGGGTTATCGTTTTTTTCTTCTCAAAAGCCCAATTTTAGTTGCATTCACACTCAAATTTGTCAGTGAACTATGGCGATATAAGAGCTGGTTCAGAGCTCTTATACCACCAAACAAGGGTAGAACTTTAAGGCTATACAGAGTGCATTGCAACTAAAAGCTGTCATATAGTAAGTACATGTTTTCCTTAAAGTGAAGAGGGCCTTAGACTTAATCCTCTTAAAGCTGGGACACAAGAAAAAGTCATGGCCAGAAGCAAAAATTGATTCTTTTCAGAATGGTTGGCAAGTCCTTTTCATAGTGATGGATACAGCAATTAAACGAAGCGGTATGCATTAATAATAACACATGCTTTAAGAAAAGAAATCTCAAAAATTGAACAAAAAGAATAGTTATTACTAGAAGCAAGAATTGTTCCCTATCAGAAACACTGATCAGTTTTTTCCATATCAATGTTTACAATCATAATTGGAAACGGCATTCAATAATAATAATATATGTTTAAATATCTTTCAAAGTTCAAGAAGTTAGTTTTATTAAAAGAACTTAGTTTTATTTAAAGGAATGCTTGGATTGAGTAGAGTTTTTTTATATTAATTGTTATTAATTAAAGTTTCATAATTTCCACTTTAATTTAAAACTGAATTGTACGTGCACTGATAGAAAATCAGAGAGAGATGCGGAGTTCAAAGATATGACTGCTTAAGGCCTACATAATAGTATAAGTGAATTACATGACCATAGAAATTTGCAGCTTAAAAATACTTTGCTGAAAAACTTATTATGAGACCAAGTTATATATATATATATATATAAATGATTGAACCCTTTAGTCGGAATTAATATTGGCTAACCGGCTGGTTGCCAAAGGCGGCTAGTAAAGAATAAATGAAATATATTATAATCTTAGTCTAGAATTAGAATTTTTTATACCACTGAGCAATTCACCATTTTAGCAATTATATTCACGGTAAAGCAGCTCGTCGCCAAAAATCCACAAAGATAAGTAGTGATATTCCACATAATTATTATTAATTTCGTAGAATCATCATTAATAGAGATACAGACATTCGTAAATTGAACCAGTTACAAATGTCTATATCTCTATTAATAATAATTTTTTTTAAATATTAGTAGAGATAAGAAATCTGGACAATCCGGATTTTCTATGAAAAGATTGGCGATATATTGGCGAAATTCGATTGAAATTAGTTTCTAAATTGGGGGAAAAATCTATGGTATTTTTAAAAAAAATTAGAATTTTTAAAATACTCGCAGAAAGTATACCCTTTCATCATAGAAATCATGGAAGCACAATAACAATACACTCTGAAATAGATAACTTAATCCATATTTTAAGCTTTACGCATTTTTTATAGGGAAAAGAAAGCTTTCTCTTGTCATAGATGTAAACAATGACTTTAATTAACAAGACTCTTACATCACTGCATAAAAAAGATGGCGGAAAAATCAAGCATTTCTCTCTGCGAATCATCCATTGACGGTTGCCAATGGCAACTCGAAAATTAATTAGCAAATTACATAGAGAGTCACCGCTCTTTCCCAGGGCAGGTCAGAGACATCTTTTAACTCTCGCATATCGCAAATTTACTTAGTGGCAATGCTCTGATGGAATCGGAGTAACTTTGTTTACGTTTCCGTGTTGTGGATCCGCTGCATCCCGAAAAATCGATAGAGTCAAGTTCCTTGGCATCGATACAGGGATCTGTTGCCACTGGTGTGTGAATATTTCGAAAAATGGTGATATTTATTGGTAGATTTTTTTTGTTTCATTTTAAGAAACAAAAGGAAGGGGATTTTCTTTTTATAAGGACAAAAGAAAGGGATTTTCCGAACATTTTTCGTATATTCTTTAATAAAGGTATTATCCCTAGATACGTCGACTTCTTGGTACGTCCTCCCCGCGATCTAAGCATCCTGGGTTCAAGACCCGGTTCGGGCATGGTTGTTTTTTATTGTTTTTGATCTGTGATATGTTTGAATATGCCCCCCCTCACCCTTCCTGTAAAAAGGGGCTGTGCATGCGAATGCGATGCATGAGTAGCTGTTCTGTTGGTGATGTCTTTATGAAATTTATTGACTACTTCTGTAAGCCTTGCTTGGTACTTAGTGCTGCATAGGGATTTCTAAACTTTCAATAGCCGGCTTTCTGGCACAGAGGTAGCGCGTCATAATCGTGTTTTGGGAGTCCCAGGTTCGAGTCCCGGTTCGAGAATGGTTGTTCTTCTGTGCGCTATCTGTGAGATGTGTGAATATGCCCTGCTCCCTGTAAAAAGGGTCTGTGCTAGCAAATGAGATGAGTGTGTAGCTAAATCGTACTCTTGATCCTAGTTTGGAGCTACTTCAAGAACAGGAGATGCCCCTTTCGGCTTAAATCTGCCGCTGTATCACCGGGGGCTTGTCCATAGGCGCGTGCTATAAGTAACAACAACAAATGTACACTCCGATAGAAAATCAATCCCAAGTTGGATTTGGCTCAAATGTTTTTATTTGTTTATATTACAGGTATTAGATATATATTTCTTCGTTTTTAGTTATTACGCTAACTCATATTTGAACAGCCAGCCTCTGAATAGATTTTGCTCAAAATTGGATTAAAATATACAAATTAGTTTCTAAGAAGGTTACCAAATCTCATCCGTTTAACGCAAAGTATTTTAAAGTTATTTTTGGCGCATACAGACAGACAGACAGAAGGCCGGACATTTTCCAAAACTTTGTTTTTCAAATTCAAAAATATCTAAGATGTTGAGATTCGTCAAACTCGAGTTTGAATTTTTTTATGAATTTACAATACTTTATTTATACTTCATATTAGAGAAAGTAAAAAGGAGATGGACTTAGAGTTTGCTTATTTCTAAAATGAACTCATTTTTATTGTAAATCAGGAAAATCGATACATGAAATTGAATAGAAACATTAATGGGAAGAAAGCAAGCCTAAAGAGTTAAATGTGGCAAGTAAACACGTGCCTATTTGGCGCAATTAAGTTAATTAGCATTGAACAAATGAATTAAATATTAATCTCTCGGACGAAACCCATCTGTAAAGATTGCTAATCAGCGTAAAGTCGGAACTTTTGATCATGACAACACTTCAGCCTCCTTTCATGTGTTTCGAAAATAAATTTAAAATGTAAGAAATTTTAAAAAAAATTACTGATAATATGAACTGAAAGTTTTTAGAATATCTAAGATTTGCTGACACAAGATTGTGATAACAGGAAGACATATGTCTGCCATTATAATTTGACTTCAAGTATGGACTTGTATAATTGAAATAAAATTTTATTCGAGAATGCTCCGATTGTCATTAAGTAAATAAAGAAAATAAACTTTTTTCGCTTATATTTAAAAATGAACAAATTCTGAAAGTAAAATTATGTGGATTTTATCAAAAATAAATAATTCTTTACTAATTTTTTAAAAAGGAAATCGGAATTAGTTGTGGAATTTAATTGGTTTTAAGGGAACTTTAATTTGTTTAAGGGATAATTAATTTGTTTTAAGGGAATTTTAATTTGTTTAAGGGATAATTAATTTGTTTTAAGGAAATTTTAATTTGTTTAAGGGAATTTTAATTTGTTAAAGGGATAATTAATTTGTTTTAAGTGGTTTTAAGGCTTGCATGTTACACTTATTTTTTATTATCATGTAAGGACATGACGTTGTTTTGGTTAGGAAATTTTGATTTCTCCAAAATTTACGGGCCAAAAAATAAAGATAATGGGTCACCAAAAAAATATCGGTTGAAGAATTTTTTACCTGCTTTTACCTGTATTACATTATTATTATGTATGCTTCTTTGAAGGCAGATGCGTTTTTAAAATCTTGACCTGCTTTTACCAGTAAAACTTTATCATTACGTATGCCTCTTCACAACAGATGCGTTTTTAAAATGTTGAGGTAGAAACTATGA
>JAOUZG010008607.1:556961-573443 GCA_026289955.1 Argiope argentata | reverse complement strand
TGGTACTGAGTATCCCCTAAAAAAAGGTATATATCAAATTTATGAATAAAGAAGATAAGTTCCCTGTAATTTTTTTGTTAGATAAATTTTATGTAATAATAAACAACTAAAATTACTTAGCGAAAACTTGTTACTCTTTTTCTCCCTACAGTTTTTATTTATGCAATGAGCTTTTATTGATTTTGTGTTGTTGCCTACTTTAATTTGGTATTTGTATTTGGCTTTGGTTACTGAATGAATATATATATATATATATATATATAATTCAAAAATAGTTTATTGATTAAACTGTTTCATTTGTTATCATGTAAGAACATAATGTTATTTTGTATAGGAGGCTTTGATGTCTCTGAAATTTACAGGCAAAAAATATGTTTTTATCTGCTTTTGCCAGTATTGCCTCATTATTATGTACACTTCATTGCCCGCTGATGCGTTTTTAAAAGGTTGACCTGCCTTTACCTATATTCATTTATTATTACATATGCTTCTTATTACATATTACATATTTATTATTACATATGCTTTTTTGACGGCAGATGCATTTTTAATTCTGATAAAGAACTATGACATCATTACTTTATTTAATCTGATAATCGGTCGAGCTCCAAAACTTTGTATACAATCTAATAATGACTTCCAAGAAGAATCATACGAAATCTGTATTGATGTTAATAAGGTAACACCGTCTGTTGTATGAAAAGAGAGGGCGATAGAATCACGTAAACGCTACAAAGTCAAATTAGTTGTTAATATAACATCTGATCTGAAATATTTTTAACTTAGATGCATACGATTTGTACAAACACAGGAAATGTAATCGGAAAAGATTCGACTTTCAAATATTGAATAATTTTCGAGCTTTAGAATATAACGAATATGGAAGAATAATTCTTCGTGGTAAATTCGTCGCGTTTGTGAACACGATAGTTTAAAAAAGAATTACGGGCTAAGCAGATAAAATTCTGCTTGCAGATTTCAGAATAACATCAAATATTTCTATCAAGCTTTGGATAAAATTTCTCTGTCTGTCCGTCTGTGTGTGTAAGAAAATGGTAACTTAAAAATAAAAAGTACCGTGCACTCCCGAGTATCCGGTTCGCAATTATCCGGCCCTCTTACTATCCGGCTTAGTTTTCTTTTATCGTAATTAAATGAAGAAGGCAAAAGGTTGCCTTGGCAATGTTGTCAAACAAAAAATAAAATAATAAAAATCGCAAATTTTCACTCTTTTTTTAAGGTAACATTTTCATACATGTGTAACCATTTTTTAGAGAATATTACACTCAGCTTTAGTCAATTTTCTTAAAAATTAGACATACGATACACAGATACTTTGTTTATGGCTCCTGCATTTAAAGTTAGACATTACAGAATGTATGTTAAAAGATGAATAGTTTATTTCCTTAATAAATTCTTAAAACAAGCATTGCAATACATGTAGTTGTTGTTTCTCATGGCATCTGCGACGGACAAGCTGGCTGAGGTAGTCAGCGATTTAAGCCTAATTAGCGTCTCTTGTTTTTATAATAGCCCCAACTAGGGCAAAGGGTACTACTTTTGCTGCTCACGCATCCCATTCGCTTGCACAACCCCTTTTTACATGGGGGCACATTCACACTCCTTACAGATAGCACACAGGAGAACAACCATACCCGAACCGGGACTCGCACCCGGGATGCCCAGATAAAATACCAGCTTTCTATTTTAACTCGACATGTTACCAGAACCCGGACGAGTACAAATTTTTCTTTGATTCTGATAAATGGAGGGCTTAATAAGAAGTGGGAAAATACTTATTATAACAGTGTATTTGGGTACAAAAATTTTGTCTTTTGGTATTGGTGGGCAAAGAAATGAATACAAAGGACTCCTACTTATCCGGGTTTTTTTTGTTTTTTTTTTTTGTTTTTCCGTCTGCTTTTTCATCATATTAGGCCTCATACTCACGAGTATAATTTATATAAGAAAGTTTGAAGTAGATCACCGCCATTTATTTTAACATTACCATAAAAAAGCAACTGTTTCAGTTCCAATAGCAATGCTCCTATTTATAAAAAAATAACTTTTCTTTAAAAAATGGTACAAATAAAGTCCTTTATTATAATTCCGTTTTTTACCAGAAAATATTTACAATGAAAATCTTTGATATTATAGCTTACGAGCTAAGATATTTTGCAACGGCTTAATTAATCTGATAATCCTTAGCCGATAACTGCTGATTTGTATTTCACGAATAAAGAATGTGTTAACACATAGCCATTTTCATATATCTGATTCTCTCTTTAGTCATTATCTAATGATGTATTACTAGGAATACACAAACAAATAAGAATAACAAACGATTTCAATAACTGTTTATTTATTCATGCTCTATCATCATTCCCGCTCTCCTTATTAGATTTCTATATAGAGCAAAGAGTAATGATCCTGTTTGTAGAAAAGCAAATACGTCAGGCGATATGGACTTCCGACAGATTTTTACATGACAATACGCGAGAAACTTGATCCGTTGCCAAAGTGAAATCCTTTATAATGACGCGCTCTATAAATTCGCTTTCAGGACGACTTTCTTGTTTTTCTTTGGTTTTATTAACTGAAACACTGGGTTAATATGAAAACAAACTTCTTTTTTTTTTAAAAAAAAAAAGGTTTCTTCTGCTCTTTTGTTTTGGAAATAAGAATTTAGAAAGTGCAATTGCCGGAAGTGGGATGCTGGAGTAAGTAGACCGTAAGACCAAGGGTGGCTTTGAAAGAATTGATTGCTTTCTAAATGCGGTTGGACGCATTTTTTACTTTATTTTGTGTTTTTATTTTTAGTTTGTAGCAAGACAAAATCCCAACAAAAGTAAAAATAGATGGGTTATTTTTTGTAATTAAATATCTCATCCCTTTTTTGTTTTATGTTCCATAAATTTCTTTTTATAATAAGTTATAGTATTCTTATATAAAAATAGTACTTGGCTCGATAATTTTTTAATTTGTGAAATTGTGATTTTTCGGAGAAGATATTTAGATACCAATCACATACTGATTTCAAATGAATAATTTTCAGTCGTACCTACATAGAAACTGGTAGTTTAAATACAAAAAGAGTAATGATGCCCTTATTTGCTATTGTTGTGTTCCACAATACAGCAGAAGGTGGGGGGTGCAGTAGGCCCTGAGGGTAAGTCAGAGAAGAGACTCTCCGACCCGCCACGAAAGTACACGGATTAACCAACAGCACTGAATGACCGGACCGCCGCAAAAGCAATTAGCGGTAACTGTGGTTGAGAACTAATGGCAATCACCGGCCACGGTACAACTCTCCCTGAAGGGAGTACGTCCTGTCATCGATGAGAGGAGTCTAAGACCTAGATGAAACAAATTTAGCACATAATTTTATATGTAGATGCATATAATATTTGGAACCAAATTCGCCAATGGGTTAAACGGCTATCGATCTGTAAATTTGTCTGTATATTGTTACAAGCTTGTAATTTTGCTTTCAGGCACTAATTGTGTCATCGTAAGAAAGACCGTTTTACTATCAGCCCTGTTGCGTGCTGGGCGTGTGCCGCGTTGATGATTTCGAAGCTTGGCGATTTGATGACGAATTCGGCGACAAAATGGATAATGCTGGAAACTTCAAGAATTTTATCGATTCTTCTAATAGAAACTGAAATACACCCTGATTGACCCTGATGCTTCTCGGCCCACTTTTTAGAGCTATAAAAGGCCAGCAGTCTCACGCTTCAGCGTGGAGTGAAATGAACTGGAAACGAAGTTGGAATAGAAGCCAAGTAACGAGTCTTCGAGATGACAGTAAAGCAACGGCGGAGTGTCGGCGTTGTATGGAGCTGAGGTGCTTGCTGAAGTGATCTGTGTGCCGATAGTGTTGTTGTCTTTTGTGGAGTAGCATCGTGTTATGTGTAGCCAGTCATGTGGTAGTGAGTCGGTTGTTAAAAAAAAGAGAGAAGACAGTGAGAACTTAAGCCATTTGGAGAGACCGTAGAGCGAAGCTCTGAGGATCCCCTCTTCTGCTGGATTTTAGCTGGTCGCTTTGCTCGATTTCTACCAGTGAGTTACTGTCTGTTGTTGTGTGTTCGTCTCGGCTGTACATATTTTTCGTCTGTGTATTCGCCATTTTTGAATTAGTGCCTTCGTGCCAAATTATCGCCGTTGTTGTTTTCTACTGAGGCCTGCTGATTGTCTTCGTGTGAAACATTCACTATTAACGAAACCTGGGAATTTACAGACTTAATAGTAGTAGAGTAATACGTAATAATAAAAACGTGATACATGAAAAACACAACGACTTATGTACATAAAATTTGATATGTAATATTGTTCCTAAACGGTTATATTCTGAAATTCTATTCAAATCTAAATTAAAAATATTTTTTCGACAACGCCTCAAGCTTCTCTTCACCTCTTTTCACTTCCATATTTTTTTTATTTTTGAAATTTATTTTCTGCTTTCTTTTTATATTCACTAATACAAATGATTTTTGTTTTAATTTTTTTGTTATTTTTAAAGCTTTTTTTGTTATTATCGCAAGCCCTTTTTAAACTGCAATCAATATTGGTTTATTTAAATCGCATGCCATTTTTAAACTGCAATCAATATTAGCTTATTTAAATAGCATACCATTTTAATCAGTATAGATTTATTTTAATCAATCTCTATTTTTTATTCGAATAATATCATGCTTTATTTACTCTGAAATTACCTAAAAATTATCTTAAAACCTAAACTTTTATTTGATAAGCTCATGATCAAAATTACAAACTTGAGTTTTGTAATATTGATGTTTTTTATTCAGAGAGGCAATGAAACATTGTCCCTTTTCATTTTAGTCGAAGAAAGATACAAATTCGAATAACTCAAATGAATACTCCGGACATATTCAAATATTTAAGCAATTTTACTCCATTATTATCGCAGTTTTTTTTTAAATCTATTCCTAAGAATAAAACCATTTCTTTTCCAAAAATGAAAGGGCATTTCAGAATTATTTGCTAACTTAACACAACACCGAAACTTTTTCAAAAGAAAAAAAAAACAAGAACAAATAAATCCGAAGCAACCATACCAAACAAAAGAGAAGATGTACTTCCCTATTGACTCCGAAAATCTCCAACAATTCCAACTTTAAATCGGGCCACTCAAACGATGCCTCTAGGACTGCAATTATCTCTTACTGACTTCAAGAATAATTATGTTCCACATCTCCCCCAAAGTAATCATATGCTCAAATTACTCCGAAGCGCAAATTCAACAAAACAAACTGCTCTCTGCCTGCATCTGACCAATCACACTTCGGAGAGTGGAGGAATTAAAATAAGCCCATCGTCCTCTTTTGTTGTTCTAGTCAAGAATCAACAGCTGTCGAGAAAATCCGACACCCCCCTTTAGACCCCCAGATGAAAGTTTTGGAGAATCATTACGGAGATGTGAAGGAACGAAAGGGGGCAATGACTCCCGGCTTTAATGCGATACGTGAAGTTTTAAAATGTTTAATTTTTGGGAAAGTTCCTCGCTTAGTTTTTTTAATAAGTCGCAGTATCTCGGTAATGAAGGGGGGCGATTTGCAGGACGTTCACCCCTTGCAAATCGTGCTCGAGGGAGGAAGGCGAACAATGCGAATATGAGGTTGGGGGAAGTTTTGGAATTCTTTGTTTGGAAGTTCTTGTAAGAGAGGACAGAGTTTGGGGATTGTCGTCAATGGAGACGTTGGGAAATGAGAGAATAAAATGAGAAATGATTGCTATTTTTTTTAAAAAAAGTTTAATTTATACCATTTTTTTTCAATTACAGGGGGGAATGATGACAATTTTATGTAAATTGGGAGTGTGTGATTGTTCGTAAAGATTTCGGTACGGCTTCAAAGTTGCTGCCTGAATTCTAAAGCAGAATTTTAATATCTTCTTCTTTTTCACTTTTCTCTGGTGAAATGAAATGGAAGAATTTGAAACAAATAACAAAATATAATAATAAAATTACAAAATATAATAATGACTTGAATAGGATATTTATTCAGAATAACAATGTGACTCTAATAAACAATGGCAAAGAAGCCGGGGCAGCGCGTTTTCACAGAAAACTTGAGTCCCAATTTGGTCATGATCGTTCTTCTTTTCTGTTCTGTCTGCAAGGTGTTTGAATGTGCTCACCTGTAAAAAAGAGGCTATTCATGCGACTGGGACGAGTGAGTACTTTACTAAGTCGTACTTTTAGCCCTAGTTGGCGCTACTGCAAAAACAAGAGACGCTCCTTTCAGCTTAACACTTTGGTTAACTGCAATTTTACACAGAAACTATGTCATGTCACCGGCTACTTTTTTGTAATTGAATATGAAAGTAAAACGTTCTAAAAAATGCAATGAAGAGTTAACTCGTCACCGGGCAACAACGTTTGGTCATGAAAAGACGAGTTGACTCGTCACCGGTCAGCAAAGTGTTAAAACTCGCTGATGCCTCGGCGAAGCTTGTCCGTGGCAAGTGCCTCTAATAACAACGCAATAACATAGTGGCAAAGAAACAAAGAAATGAATTGCATTTTAAATTTTTACATAATAAATCTTCAAGTTTATGTGAAATTGGAAACATGTTACAGTTTGTATGTGTGTGTGTGTTTCATGCATCGTGAGAATTGCTCTTTCATGAATTAAGATGCGTTTGTAGCAATTAGCTTTTGCAAATGATATGGACCGTATCAATGACTTTACATAACCAATGAAGACCAATCTGTCCGTAAAGTTGCAAAGCCCTCTTCGATGGCCTATTACGGCTATGGTCGTAAATCTGCCAACTGACCACTCCAGCCGGTGAACGTCCATTGGACACTTCCCACAAACTATCGGTAAAATAAACAGACACCAAAGAACCTCTGAAAACCACGAGAGGGGAAAGAGGGCAAAGAGAGAGTTACGATAACCACATTGCCTTCTCCACCCCGCCTAATTAAGGCATTCTAATTGAATCTAAATGACAGGACCGCTGTAACAGTTGAGTCTTAAGGGATATCACCAGCCACAGCACAACCCTTCCATAGAGAAGTTCGCCCCATCATCGATGGTAGGTAACTAACTCCTAACTGTTTCTGTATCCATCAAATTGGAGAGAACAAACCATCATATGTGAAGCTTTTCATCCTCGTTTTTCGTGGTACTCCCCCCCACCCCACACACACACTCCCACCAGCAGGAGAAGGGTGTAAGCTAAAGTAAGTACGCTCGAATGAGAACTCATTCACTATAATAAAGAGATAGATGTAATACATAGAATATGAAAAAAATACGACCAATCAACGGCCGAATAGAGCTAGTGAAGTCCGTTCATTGGCTGTTCATTTCCGAATGAAATGGTCTAAAATAGTTACAAGCGAACTTTCATTACTCGGTCTCTTTTAGACGTAAAGGAGTGTAACTTTATTGCAAGTGAGTTTAGAATATTTTACTAGATATTATTAATAGTTTCTAGTAACTACATAAAAATTAGACGCAGTGAGTTTTTTCCAGCGTTATCTTTATTGATGAAACATTATAAAACATAATTTTTAAAATCTCATTTTGATCATTTCGGAACATGAAAGTCTACATTTATCTCTAAAGCTTTAGAAATTATCATGTGGGACATAATTAGAGCTGACATCTTCTTTATCAAATGCTTTTAGTGACGTAGTTTTAATCTGAAGACAACAAAAAAGTGCAATTGACTAGATTGGATTTCTTATAAGACCTCTGAGAATTAAGGGCGAAATATAATTAACTACACCATTTAAAAATGATGACATAAGAATCTAAACAGGATTAAAAAATTTCACTATATCAGGGCAACTATGGGAATAGTCTCCCCAAAATTTTATGGTATATTCTCTGATTAACATTTGATCCTTTTTCTTCCGTTTAAAATAATGGACCTTTCCTAAGGCTGTAAAAGTCTTACATGGTAATAGCGAACAATCGCAGCATTGATATCTGGCTTGAATCTTGCATTTTTATTGAATTTATTGTACAAATATGTTTTTGAAGGACTTTTTGCAAAACTTACTACCATGTTCGCTACTATCATTTTTTAAATCAAATTTGATACGTTACAATAGTCTGTAGTCACATGATGTCATACCCACTTTAATTAATTTCATTCATTAATTCTTTAATTTTAGTCATTCCATTTATGAACAATTTATTTACATGCATTCGAAAGTACCAACGCTTAGTACAAACTTAGTAAACGAAAGTACAAACGTTAAATGTGACATTTTTGGCTTAAAATTTGATAAGAAACTATATTTTAGATGCTCAACAAGTATTTCAAATTTTATCTACCTAGATTTTGTGCGTTTTGGAAAAATCGAGTTCATTTTCAAATGAGTAGTCAGAAAAAACTTCATCCAAAATTTGTTAAAATTCCAAAAAACTGAGACTTAAGTCTATATACCAAATTTTATTAGTCAAATTCAAAGCGTTTTTGAATTATCATATTCAAAGGCAATTAAATATACGAATATAATAACTAAAAATGTGTTTTTCGAATTCTGAAGCATGACAGTTCGTCAAAATATAGAGTTCAAATTTTTTTGATGATTAAACTACTTCCTCTATACTTTGTATAAGAGAAAGTAAAAAAAAATTAGTTTGCTTTTGTGCTTTCCCAAATTTTTTCAGAAGTCAATAACGATTATCACCCCTAAGTCAACAGCCACGATAATGGTATCGGAAATCTGAGACCTGTCTTTTCAACTTATCTACCTCCAGGCCACTTGTTTACGACGCACTGATCTCTCGGATTATCTTGATATAAAGCTGGAACATCCCTGAACCTTAACAATCCCTCTTCGTTTTCGGACGTACATCGGATTAACGATAAAACAATGGCGATGACAATTACATTGAATAACAGACGTAGCACTAAAGACAGAGACATGAGTTGTGCCCGTTACTATCCCAAGCTTTATTGGTGTAACGCTGACAGAACTAATTAGGGAACTTTTTCATTGAATTAATACAATTTAGGACATCCGCTGTTACTGTCATTGTTTGCATAGTGATTTTCTGCTATTTTTAGAAGGCAAAAGGATAGGATTCGAAGTGTGATTGTTAGATTTGGGCTTCACAATATTCATCTGTTAATTAAAGTTGCATTTTAATGCCAGATTCCGTTGATCAGAAAACACAGCGCGGCAATCTAGAAGTAGAATAATGCACATCGTTGCCACAGGAATAATAAAATGTAAGAAAATTGAAATGTCTCGTATTTCATTTTGTTCCGCCACACGATCGCTGTTAAAATACTTTCATTGATCGCTTAAAAATTCTTGTTATTTCATGGCACGGGGCAATATCGTTTGCGTGAACGATGTTAGAATAGTGGATTGAAATATATTTACAATGAACATACGTTGAGATCACTTAAATGTTTCATTTAAAGAGATTGTCCCTATTAAGTTGATGATGTTTTCGAACAAATAATTTTCACAAGGAGTTTTAAGTTATTTTAATTTAATGGATTTCAGAGATTTAGTTTTCACAACGAATAACATTGATTGCCAGTTAAAATATTTATTATGTTAGTTCTAGATTGTTTGAGTTAAATCCTAATAGTTCCAGTTAATTGGCATTGCTTTTAAATCCAAAGCTCTTAAATTCATTTATGAAAGAGGTTTAATTGTAAATTCAATTATCTGGAAACAGATAAGCTATTATTTTAATATATTAAAGAATATAGTAAATAGAAATAAATAGAAATAAAAAACATAAACATTGTGTTACATTTTTAGAACGTCATTTTTAAAATATATATATTATTCATTTTTGTTATTTGCTAACAATATAAACGACGGTTAAGTAGTTCTGATTAAAGTACATTAATTTCAAATTTCGAGTAGAGTTATTTTCAATTTTTCGTGTCTTTTTTATTTAGTTTTTTCCTTTAAAGAATTCAATAATTCTAGAAGTTTCAGCCTTTTCAAACGCAATTTTGCAAATGATAATGCTATAAGCAATAATGTTACTACACAATTGCTAGAGATTAAAGGCATTTTTTGTTTTGTTTTAAGATACTAAATTTATGCAAATTTTCTTTTTGAAATGCAATTTATTAATCTTTCTTTCAGCAAAATTTCATATAAGTGATTTGTATCTAATAAGAATTAAATAGAATAATATTAATGAGAATAAAATAAGTAATATAAATATAAACTACTATAATTTTCTTAGAACTTTTTTTATTCTTTTCTTTCAAGTTGGGAATTCTTTAAAAGAAATAATTATTCAATACCATGCATTCTTGTGATTAAGAAAAATGATAGAACCATATAATGGATCTCAATAAGGCTTAAAGAATTAATACTATTTAAATTCAATTTTTTTCTTTTTGGATACTTCATTTGCATCAGAAACAGATTAATATTTCCTCAAAAGGAAAGATTTTAACAACTTTCTCATGAAGCTTTTGCAACTGGCAAATATTTGGTTTTTCAACACAAATTGAAATGCGTGTTACGTAAGAAATTCTTCCATAACAGTATAATTCTTATATGAGGTTTGAAAATGTGTGTATGCTTTGCAGAAATCTAAAGTAATAAGTAAACAGTTTATTATTTAGTAGTGGTTCACAGGAAAGTCATTTTGAAATCTTCATCACTGTGTATAATAATTTACTTTAAGCTGTGAATTAAAAAAAAAGATTAAAACGAAATCTGCTGTGCATATTTCAACGTATCATGTCAGAACATCATTTCTCGAACGACCAAGCACCACGTGCTCGTGCAAGTTAAATGATATCTTTATTCAATTTAATGGTTTCATTGAATGAGTCCTTTTAGTATTGCAAACGATAAAAAAAACTGTCTCGCATTAATTGTTTAAAGAAATATCCCATTTCCTATTTATTTCATTTCGTATAATCACGTGCTCTAAATGACATTTTCATCGGTTTTATTTGCTGGAGTCATAAAATTATTTTTTTTAAATCTGAGCTTTTGTAAATGGGATGGCATCACGTTATTAAAAGCTGGTTTTTTGAGGTGCTCGTGCAGATAATAAAGTTTCAATTTTTCGCCTACAGACCTTTGTTGACTCCACAAAAACCTCATTCCTAAAACAATATCATGTTCTTATATGATAATAAAACGTCAACCCAAAAATAATTAAAAGTCCTTTAGCCACTTGACATACGAATTTATTTAACTTTATAATTAGATAACTCATCCTATTTTGGTAATTTATTGTTAATTTGATTTTTTTAATAATATACGGAGTATTTGGGATACCAAATCGTTTCATATTGATTTTTTCGTATTTAAATACTTAATTCTGTGGCTTAATTGCAGACTTGAAAATAAAAATTCAGTAATTCGATGCGCGTGTCAGACACGTCATTGTATGCGAAGTGGTTAAGTGGATGTATCTCTTTAAAATTGATGGGTGTGTCTTAAGCTCTGTATTTTATTGGGGGGAGGGGATCTTTAACAAATAGCTGATTACCCCGACCCACCCGTAAGCACACATATAGAACGGAATGATCGGACTACCTTCATAGCAACATTATCTGAAACTGTGGTTAAACCTTAATCATCACCGGCTACGAATAACTCTTCCCTAAGGAAATATATCTAGCAGTCGTCGGAGGTAGTCAATCACCATTTCTTTCTATACCCCAAATACGTCTATACTTCTTTCTATTTCCAAAGATCGCCACTTACAATGGAAATAAGAAATCTCTTTTAAAGATAAGTAACTATCTATAATTTAACTTACGTGTAGTGCAATGTTTTGAAACCTGAGTTGTATGTCTTTTTAAAAAATATATAATTCATCTACCGATGTATTGTGCATTATAGCTATAAATTTCCAAATGTAAGTCATTCATTGTGAGAAAATGATATCTTTATAAAAATAACCATAAATTTGTTTTGTCAGGAATGACATGGGAAAATGATTTTGCTGTTATTTTGCCAAATGCTGTAAGGACATAAAATTTTATAACTGTTTAGAAGCATGTGAGCTAACCTGAGAAATTTTGGATGAAAGGTTCATTCAGTTGCCAGAAAATGATGAATTACATTCAAAAAAAAATTGATATTGAGAATATATTTTTGTTTATGGCGCGATTCAATTGTTTTTCTATCAGTTTTCATTCAATTACGCCTCGCTGGCAAAGTATTTTCGTTTTTTAAATAATGGAGCGATTTGTTAAGGAGTATTTTTATTGCCTGTATTTTGAAAAAAAATTTAAAAGCTTATTTTCTAAAAATATTAACTTTTTTATACATGGATATATTTTAAGATTTTGGATTTATTAATCAGAGAATGTTATCTATAATTTACCATTTCTATTGGAGACCAGAATATTATTTACATTCTATTTGAAAACTAAATAAATGTTATAAGATTTTTAAAAATTGCTTTGATCTGTAGTGTTTTAACCAAGTTGTAAGGTTTCGGTTTTCGTTAGAGCTTCAAAATCTATCTCCAACAGATGCATGTATGAAAGTCATGGGCTTAAATCGGGCAATAGAGGTTTCTGGTTATATTTCAAGAATTTGGATTGGTTAAGGAAAGAATATTATATTTAATTTCAAATTAATTTTGGTAATTTGAAAATTAATTAAAATCTGTTTCCAAGAGACGCATGTAATTGCCTGATTTTGGCATGTATTGGATAATAATGGGGATAAGGTTAAACCACTTATTAAATTCGCTGAGTTTGTTTGATTATTTGGAGATGAGTTTGCCAAATTTTTATTTCAATCTTTTGAGAAAAATGCGCCTAAATCCCAAATTTGACTTTTGGATGGTATTACCCACGTCAGGTATTAATCGCCAAATAACTCGCCAGGATGATGCCGAATTAGCGCCAAAACTTAATATTTCAAAAATATTGGAAGCCTATATTATGCAAGGCTATATCTCGGGTGAAAAATTTATTAGAATTTATGGGAGAAAGTTTTGGGGCTATCGTTTCCACTGGTTTTTTATTCGAGCACTGTAAATGATAACCGTAAATGTATGTATATGAAAAAAATAAAATATACTCGATTCTTTGAAATGGCAGACAAATTTAGTTGGCAACTAAGCTCCATGCGTTGAGCCGGGAGACTGTTCTCATCAAAAACATTGTGAAATTTTAAAAAGCTTCGCCAAGATAAGAAATTCTTCAAGGGTAGATAAAAATTAATCTTTTTTTAAGATCAGAGGAAAAGAAACAGAAATGTTAGAAATAAAATAAATTCAAAAGAGATTCTAAATTATCTCGACTCTGTCATAACTTCTAAAAACTGGAATGTCAGCTGCATATTTCTTACTTGAAGTCGCCGTATCAAAATTAGATTACTTTTTTAAAAAATTTTATTTCATATGTGCTATTCTGTAATGATATTACTGATGTCAGATTATTAGAGGGCGGTCAATTTTTGCTATCGTGAGAACGAAGTATATGGAAAAGGAAAATAGAGTAAACCCTCAAGGACCGGTTGTTGTTAAATTCTAAAAGTTGCTAAAAAGATTTAAATTACAAAATAAATAAAATTGCTTTAATACAAAAAAAAGCAGCAAACGATTTTTTATTATTTTTTTTGTCAAAATTCCAATCAATAAACTTATAAATACAGATATCTACTGAATCATGATTATATATATATGCTATTTATATTAAACTTATTTTAAAGCATTTTTGTTTTGATATCTTTTTGCGAATTACTTGTGAAATTTGCTGCAAGCATTTCACATTGTTGTTACTTATGGAACTTGCCATGGACAAACCCCGCTGATACGATCAGCAGATTTTAAGCCTAAGAAATGCGTCTTTTTTTACAAGTAGCGCCATCTAGGGTCAAGAGTACGACTTAGATACACACACATCACAACCCTTTTTAGGGGGTGGACTGCATTCATGCGAATTTATTCGTTCATCTCAGATCGTAATTTAGACCTGGAACAGCGAACGATTATCTCTGACCCAGTACCTCCAGTTATATTACTCTCGAAATGGAGGACTTTGCGACTACGAACAGATTTAACGAGCGCCAGACGCCACACACTCGGGGAATCTTTTGGTCGGTGAGTTTCGAACTCGTAACCTAAGGAATACGAGCGCAACGCTCTACCAACCAGGCCATCCCGGCCCTAACACCCGGCGTTCCACATTACCAGTAGTAATAGAACTTTGTGTGTGTGTGTGTGTGTGTGTGTGTGTGTGTGTGTGTGTGTGTTCATATTATAAGGTTGAGATATTCTGAGATCAAGAAATGTTTCGATCTTTGTTATTTTAGACAATCCTCTTTACAAAAAAAAAAAAAAAAAATCTTTTCTGCAATTAGGCTTAGTATATAGTTTATTATATTAATGAATAGATTTGATAATTTAACGAAACTACAAGAATATTTTATGAAGTAAAATCAGAAAATTGATATGTAGTCACAAAACCGAGTTTGTATATATGTATGCCGCGTGAGCTGAATTCAATAAAGAGAAGACTGTATTTTCGTCTTTATTTTTGTGAACATTTCAAGTCTTACCAGACTTCGACTCGCCACAAAGGCACACGTGTAAAAACCTTAAAACTCAAATGATCAGACCGCTACAACAGCAACACTGGAGAGAACTGTGGTTAAATCTTAATGGATATCACCGGCCACTGTACAACCCTTCCCGTCGGAAATACGTCCCCTCATTGATGGGAGGAGTCTAACACCACCTATTAGGGTGCCTTCCAGGGTGGCGAGATTCAACCACCATACCGGAAGCATCTCATCCTCATTTCGTATTGCCCCCCGGGGGGCTGTGAAAATCAGAATTCAAATTCATTAAAAACTGTATAAATAAAATTTGGCATGGAATCATCAGATAAAGATAGTAGATTTGTATTGAATATCAGACAAAAAAAAATTCCGTCAAATAATGTGCAGTCTTTCTGTCTCTGTGTTCATGAGTAGGAGAAAATGATAACAAAACTGCAAGCGAAATAGAGTCACGGTTTCAAAATTCTCTATTTCAATATATTTTTTAAAAATTCTGAATTTTTGTGTTTTTTCCTGGTTTTATTAGGCAGGTTCAGTAAAATATTATAGATATATTTACATTTTAAGGGGTAAAAAGATCCTCACTAGACTTTTAGAGCACTGAATTATATTTCACTGCTTGTCAACCAATCAACCCGCTCATCACATTTTCTTGAAACAGCCGATGATTGGTATAAATCACTGATACTGAAAGCTTCATAACTCTGTCAGTTTGGACCGCAAAATAATGAATTTTTTTTCGCTTAAAACTTTGACATCAAAAATTGTGTTGCATAAAAATTAAGTTTTGTGAAAGATTTATTTATTGACTCAAAAAACAAAAATTATAATTATTTATGTCATTTAGAGTATTTTTTTCTTCGTGAAAGTATTTATATATTTCTAGCGACTGAAATTTTAATTATTGAGCCACGATTAGTATATACGACGAGCTGACGGAGTTTTGGGAATCGATTTTCTTTTAAACAATTAATGAGCATATTTCTGACATCTTTCAAAATTTATCTAGATTCTACCGATTTTAAAGTTATAGCATACAATTTTATAGTTATAAAAAATTTATAACAAAAAACTGTAATTACTACGCAATAAAATTTTAACAAAGGCCATCACAGCTTCATTTATCGCATTAATCTTAAAGAATATTTTAGATATTACTTTTAAGCCTTTATTGAATCTATGCGACTATTATAAATGTAAAAGTTTGGATGGATGGATGATGTTAATCGATTAAGCCAGGACAACAGAACGAAATAGTCTAGAATAGAAAATAGGTTACTATTTATTCAGTTCAACTGAGTGGTTAAGATTTTTATTAATTAATATTTAACTTTCCCTCCAAAAATCTTCATTTCCCTTCTGCCAAATGAGTAAGACTTCAGTTATTTTTTCCCTACTCTAATGAAGTTAGGCTTAACGTTTTCAGCCGATTACTAAGAACGATTCTGTTAATTTTCTTAATCTTTACAACTGAACTTTATTAATTAATCTATTTTTCGGATTCATTTTGAAATTCTTTTGAATTTAAATAAAAATAATAAAGGAAATTAAAAAATTTCTCTTCTGTATTGCGTCATCTAATCTGGCGTAGAAAATGCACGCATTTTCGCTTCCCTAATTGGTGTTGAAAATTCACGCATGCATACGGTGTGATAACGTTTTACTTTATTATCAGACCATGAATTATCACAGATGCACATCAAAATTTCCACGTGTACGATGCTAGTTTTATAATAAATCACATTAAACCCGAATAATTTTTAATAATAATTTTTTAAGGCTAATAAACCCATCTTTCATTAAAAATGTTCTTTTTTTTCTGAAAGAAATCAGGAATAAACAGATTGCTGCAGTATGGCTCACGCTGACAGAATAATCAAAATGTGAATAAAATAATCAAAATGTGAATTCGAAATAATGAGTAAGATAATCAAAATGTGAATTCGAAATAATGAGTAAAATAATCAAAATGT
>JAOUZG010008607.1:537897-548111 GCA_026289955.1 Argiope argentata | reverse complement strand
CAAAATTTCTAGTAAAAAAATAATAAAAAAAGAAATTTTGCACCTGCACCAGTGAGATTTGACTTTGCCATACAAAAAGTGATATAATAAATGAGCGAGGAGATATTTATATTTAATAAAATAATATACAGTTTCAAAATTCAAGAAAAAATGAACTTCAAAGTAGAAAAACAAAGAAAATCCCGTTGGACAAAGAATTCAGGAAAAGGCTCATCACATTTTTCTTCATATCACCCCGCTTTGGAGTAAAATCTTCCAAAACAAATACACATGGGATTTTTGAACAAACAGAAGGAAAATAATTGATATTTTATCATTAAAATAAAATGAAGAATATATAGCACAGAAATGAATCACCTAAATTAACATTTTTAAAAAAAATGTATTTAAAAGATTGTCTTGAAAAACGGGTTTGTTTTTGTTTTATTTTTCTACCTTTAAAATATACTGATTCGCTCATTTTATTTGAACAATCATAACAAATATTTTAAAATTTCTTTTGCCTTCAACTGAGCATTAAAAGAGAGAGACTAACGAACACAACTAATTGCCTTGAACATACAAAATGATTAACACATTTCTGGGAAAACAATTTATATCAAACATAATCGAGTTAATTAGTTTTTTGTTTTCAAAGCTCAACCGAAAATTGTCAACATAATTGGGTCTGATAATTGGATAATGCTTCTTGCATACTAATGAAGAATCTGTGATCCTTTGTGTAACTCGCAGATTAATTTTGAATCGCAAATATATTAACAAATGGGTAATTTCCCATTATCTGGACACCAGCGAAAAATCGTCTGAGAAATTTGGCGGAATTCTACATCATTTGGCGATTTTTCAATTGAAAATGGCCGTAAAAAATTTGGTAAAATTCTTTATTATTTGGCGATTTTTCGCTTTAAAATTACTGAAAAAAATTTCACAACTTTTTGTTTGAAAATTTCTATGAGAAATTTGGCGATTTTTCACTTAAAAATTGCTGCAAGTAATTTGGCGGAACACTACATTATTTGCCAATTTTTCACTTTAAAATTTCTGTAAGAAATTTAGCAGAATTCTACACTATTTGGCAATCTTTCGCTTGAAAATTGAAAGACATTTAGCAGAATTCTACTTTGTATAGCGATTTTTTGTTTGAAAATTGTTATAAAAATTTGGCATAATTTTGCATTATATGATGATTTTTCGCTTGAAAATAGTTGTAAGAAATTTTGTGAATTTTTGCTTGAAAATTACCATAAAATATTTGGCGGAATTCTACTTTAATTGGCGATTTTCCGCTGGAAAAGTACCGAAAGGAGTTACAATAATAAAGGAGAAACTACTATATATTGCATCATGTCGGTTTTGTCTTTAAAATATTTGCATATAATTTTTATTAGCTTTTTTCCCCCTAAAATAAATTTTACAAATGAAAATACATCTTACAATTTCATACAAAATGCTTATTCATAATGTATAGTTTCTAGATTATTAGATATATTTGTATATTACCAATAGCAAAAAAAGTTTTAAAATTTAATTTTTTATACAATCCCTAGATCATGCTTGGTAAAATATTCTTGTATAATATAATATTTTAAACAGAAAAGAAATACATTGTAAACAACCTTTTAAGTTAAAATAAACAAAAACAAAATATGTCATCTGCGACTAAAATTAATTGAGTTATAAAAAAAAATTTAAATCGCCGTTTTGGGCAAATTTTACTAACACAGTAGACACCCTAGAGAGGAACGTTTTAAGGGAACGTACGTAAGATGAAATTATGCCTCGTTGTGTAATATTTTAAAACTGCTATTTGAAAATTAAATGGCTATTATCTGGCCAATTTTCGTCTAAGAAAAAAATTTTTTTTTGGTTCCTACTATCAGTTATTACTCTCCCTTTATATATATCTTGTTCAAATTTTTAATCGTTAGTAAAATACTTTTTTTTCATTCCCTCAAGTTCAAGTAAATTTTTCATAACTTGCAATATATGACATTTGATGTTAGTTTTTTCAAATATTAATTCATTAAATTTTTATTAATTGTTTAAAACTAACTTTCTCGCCAGAAATCTTCATTTCCCCACCGCAAAATGAGTAAGATTTCAGTCCCCCCCCCACGCTAATGAGGTTTTGGCCGACATTTCAAATGATTCTGTTTCATTTGCTTAATGTTTGATGCGTTGAAAATTGAATATTATTAATTAATCGATTTTTCGAATTCATTTTGAAGCACTTTCGAATTGAAAAGATATAGATTAAGGAAAACTAAAAATTTCTAATCGGTATTGCGTTACCCCAACTGGTGTAGAAAATTCATGCGTTGACTCGATTGGTGTTGAATTAATGCCAATTGAGTGTGTTCCGAGTCTGTTCTCTTTGTCTTGATTTCGTTAGGACCAGGTATAATTTTTCATCAATTATTTATAATATTGTAATTGTATAATAATAATAATTGTAATTTTTTTATATTACTTATTTTATTTTTAATGTTTAGGGTATCAATAAGTTTTTCTTCTAAATATGATTTATAGGGTTGGGGGAATTAGGGAATTAAAAAAATTAGAAATCGTAATTTTTTCAGAATAATACTTTCTTATTCAAACAACATAGAAAGCAATTCTTATTTTTTAAAGCAGTTTGTCAACTAGAACTATTTATCCATGTATATCTAATTGTTTCAAAATTGGCTGTTGTATTGTGCAAAAAGTGCATAGCTTATATACAGATATGTCACAAATAACCAAGATATATTTTGTTTGCAAAGATTTATAAATATACAAGAAAAATTCGGAAAATAATTTTCAAAATCAACGTTAAACAAGAAATTTAAAGCCGACAAACTAAAAAAGAAAAAAATAATAATAAAAGAAAGTTTTAAATTTGTTGTTAAGAAAAACGAAGTAAGCAGAATTATAGATTTCGATGCGTGTTTAAGTAACCATCCAAAAAATGGTTGAAAAATTATTGTAAATGAAGACTGAATCAGTTATATTCAGCTCATTATTTACGAAAAAAAATTTTAAGCCAGGTTCTTAATAATGCTTGTTTTTACGACGATTCGTTTTATTTTTAACTATTTAAATATTTATATATATTTTTTGAATATCCCGAACATAAATAATAGAATAATTTATCTTCACAACTTCCATGAATTATCGGAAATAGCAAGTTATTTAGTTAAAATCCGTACAAAAAGATTTCAGCTTAATTATGTACGCACCTTGTTTCGATGTAACGCATTGACTGACTTGGGGGTGGACATTATAATACTGAATCCTAACCAGAATTTAAGGATCACACATTGTTCGTTACACTTCTTTAAGTAGCCAAGCCAGTAGGGAAACGCATGGCTCTCAATTTCAAATTTAACAAACCAGAAGCAGGGTTAAAATTTGGTGAAGCTAGATTCCCTGATGGGAATTTTTAACTTTATTATAAAGCCATTCGATTTCGAAGAATAATTTCAGATTAATAAAATACCTATTTATATTAATTTGAACATTTCTTCGTGATAATAAGAATAATAAATTCTAAGAGATTAATAAAAATAAAGTATTTTAATGAAAGATTGTCCCCCAAACTTCCAATTCATTGCTGAAATCGTATATTTTTTATTTGGAAAATGAAAGGAATGAAACTTATGCAAAGAATAATGCCCGAAAAATATAAAAAAGTAATTTTGTAATCAATTAAATAGTAATTTCTTTCTCTTTTAAAGTTTTAATTGACAATGATTCGGTTTAGTTCGAATTACTGAATACATACATGAAATTCCGTTCTCTAATCGGTTTAAAAATAATATTATATTGTAACACATTTCATTTTTTTTTGCGGAATTACAATATAATACTTTTAAATTTTACATTGTAATTAGAATGCAACAAAAATAGAACGCTGAATTTCAAGTTACTCGGATATTATCATATAAATAACGTTCTAAGTGTAATTAAAAAAACTCTACATTTGAATTTTAAATAACTGATGAATTGTTTATAAATTAATTAATTTTATTAAGAATATAAATTACTAAATTAATTTTATTAAGAAAATTTCAACCTCTCAAAAACCTTTCTCTCTCCTCAATAAATTCACCTGCAGACATTTCCGAATCAAAAATTCCATCCAAAAATATCCCTTTTATCTCTTTGTAATACCTTACAATCTTCTTTTCAGGCAGAATTAATGCATCAATTCTTAGCTGACCTCAACATTTTACAGTTAATTATGCAGTACCAGAAAAGTAACCTGAAATCTTTCTTTGATCTCAGACTTGTAAAAATCGAAGGCTCTTCGTATGAAATTGGAAACCTGCCAAATTCCTGCGCTGTTATTTTTAAAAGCGGTCGGCTTTACCAGCATTGCTTTTAATCAACCGATTCCCCCAAGCAGAAACTGCTGTCCATTAAATCTTTCAGACCCTAAGGTGCAATGAATCAAATTTCAATTTTTACTTTTCTTTCATAATTATATCTGCGAATGGCGATGCTTTCTTTATGCTTGGGTAGATGTAAAAAAGATTATGCATTTTGGCGTTTGAATACAAGAAAAGTATTCTATAAATATAGTCAATGAAGTGAAAAGATTAATTTGAAAATTTTATCTTTTGGGATTTTTTTTTTTTATATTTGGCCTGCAGACGATTTTTTAATTTGAGCATTTTTTTGAAAATTTTCTTTTTTTCTATAAATTATTTTTGCTTCACTTGTTTAATAAATAAAAATTCCGAATGTTTCGTGGACATAATGCAATATATTATTACATATAAGATATTTCTTATTCAAAAATAATTTTGAATTTAATTTTTTTGATAAGATGATGAGGATTAAGAGGGGTTTTTTTAAAAATATTGCTCATCATTTGGCTATTATCATGTCAGAACATGATGTTGTTTTTGGCGTCAATAAAAATCCGTAGACGAAAAATTGAAAAGGATGAGTTATCTAATTAGAAAGTTAAATAAATTCGTATGTCAAGTGGTTAAAGGACTTTTAACTATTTTTGAGTTGACGTTTTATTATTATATCAGAACATGATATTGTTTTAGGAATGAGGTTTTGTGGAGTCAACAAAGGTCCGTAGACGAAAAATTGAAATTTTATTATCTGCACGAGGATATCAAAAAATCATCTTTTAATAGGGCGTTGCCATATTGCATTTACAAAAGCTCTGATTTTAAAAAATAAGTTAATGACTACACAAAATAAAAACTAGAAAAATGTCATTTTGAGCACGTGATTATATGAAATGAAATAAATAGGAAATGGGATATTTTTTAAACAATAAATGCGAGACAAAGTCTTTTTGATCTTTTGAAATACTAAAGTGACTCATTCAATGAAACAATTAAAGTGGATAAAAATATAATTTAACTTGCACGAGCACTTGGTGATTGGCCGTTCAAGAAATAAGCTTCTGACATGATACATTGAAATATGCATAGCAGATTTCATTTTAATCATTTTATTTTAACTTGAAATCAGGATAGAGAATTAATATTTATTTATAAGTACGAAAGAAAAGAGAAGAAAATTAATAATTGTCGTTATAATGAATTTCCTTGAATTTAAAATTCGAGAAAATTTGAGCATCTTATTTTATCAAATCATTGACAGTCCATCAATGTTCGTGTATAATGCCGTGTTATATATTAGTATTACTTATTGCTTTTTTGTCTTTAAATAAATTTAAATAATTCAATAATTTTTCTTAAAATATTTTGATTATTAATCTTTTGTCTTAAAGGGGAAAAGATTTTTATTCATTAATTTTTATTAGACGACGATTCCGTTTTTTAAATTTAAAAGCTAATCTCAGACATCTTTTTCATTTATTTATTTTTTATTTTTTAAAAATTATTTGCTTAAATTAACACAACTTACATAGAAAATGTTTTTTAAGTGTGAAAAGTCGGTTTAATATAACAAAATTTAATTTTTTAAAAAAATTTCTGTTTGCTTTTGTGCTTATTCGATTTTTCAACACTGCAAATGAAAAATGTGCTCAAAATTTACAGTTTTTTTTCAAAGAACAGTTCCAGAAATATCTAAAATTTACTGCTGGCTATAAATAATATTTAAGTATTCAAATTTAAAATCTAGTAGAACCAAGCTGTTGAGCGAAAAGTTTTATTTCTTGTTTTTAAATTAGATTATGGTTTTTTTTCCACGAAATTTCAATATCCCTTATATTGGAAAAGCATTTATTAAAATAGATAGCTCAAAAAACGAATTTAAAGATATAGAACAAAAAATATTTAAAGGCACAATTTCGTTTTTCTAAATTTAAAATTTAATTTCCAAATTCCTTTCCGTATATTTATTTTGCATTTTTTAAAGATTATTTACTTAAATTAACACAGAGAATTTCTTTAAAAAATGTGAAATGTTTATTTAATATTATCATATTTAAATTATATTCGTCACTTTTGTGCCCGCTCGATTTTGGAAAACTGAAAGTGAAAATATACTTGAATTTAGTTTTTTTCTTTTTCAAAGAACAGTTCTAGATAAATAAAAAATTTACTCCTGTCTACAAAAAATATTCAAATTTAAAATCGAGAAGTACCTGAGCTAAAAGTTTTATTTCTTGTTATTAATCTAGATTAAAGATTTTTTTTCATGAAATTTTGATTTTGCTTAGATTGGAAAAGCATTTATTAAAATAGATAACGCAAAAAACGAATTAAAAGATATTGAATAAAAATTATTTAATGACACAATGTCATGCAACCTGTATTTTAGAAAATGAAAGATTTAAAATGGCTAAATTGCACAACTTAAACACAATTTTTATTTTTTTTAAGAAACAAAAATAAATTTTTATTTAAGAAAATTCATTTTTATATTTACAGTCTTTAAAAAGATAATTAAATATTTCAGATACAATATCCGTATTGTAATTTTGCTTATTAATAAATTTAAATAATAATAATAAGTGGGCGCTTTTTGTTTGTTTGTTTGAACTAACAGCTAAAATAATAAATCACCAAATGAAATTTTTAAAAGCAATGGTTAAGTTATGAAAAACAGGTTTAATAATTGAGCTCTCTGATATTTTATTTCAATGAGGATATTTATTTTATGGGTCTCTAATTTGGCATAAATATTGCTTTAATTATTCCGTGACGTGTTATTAAAACAATTTATTTCAGTTATTTACAAAATGAAAATTCTAGAAATAGACTATGTTTCGTAATTATTTACCTAGATTTCAGATACTGCTTTTTCTTTTTATATTGAACAACTTTATTTAAAGGTTAAGGGTTAGTTTAAACTAACCACCTAATCGTTTCATTTACTTTACTATCTAATACGATGACACCTATTTTTGGAATATTTTCTTATTTTGATTCAAATGGAAATCCATCGAATACCTGACTTATCAACGTATTAGATGTAATTTTCATAATAAACTATAATTGTTATGAACGGTTTATTTGTTGTTTACCACTATCAAAATTCGATCAATCGATGCACTTACGGCATACGGGCGAAACAGTTAAGTGGTTTTAAAATGCGCCATTCTATAATACCATAAGGAAATTATTGCGTTCTATAGAAAATTGGTATTAGGTATTGTATTTAGAAAAGTTAAATTGTCTTTTATACATATTTCATAAAAATATGTATTTTTTAATAAATAAAATATTATTATCTTTTGGACTTTTTAAAGGATTAGTGAAATAATGATGCGAATCAGAGGAAAATGTAAATCGCAGAAAATTATCTAGAAACACAAAAATACGCTATCATTCAAGGCGGCCACCAAAAAGAAACTTTCTAATTAAATCTATCAAACCCATGAACGCATTTACTGAAAAAAGGTTACCGATATCCCGTGCTTGCAGGCTCAAAATTTGTATAAATTAACATCTCGAAATTATTTGAGAAATAGCCCACAGGGAACTCGCAAAAATGACAATCGGATTCGTAAATTCACGGATTTTACGCTTCATAGAAATGCGTCCAAATTTAATTAATTATTTATGAGACTCGAAAAAACATGTAATATCATGTTGTTATGAATGATTTCAAAAATTTTGATAAAAAGCAGTTTAAATTAAAAGGGAACTTAAAAAAAAGAGTCATTTCGATATCGATGTCTTCAAAGGAATCTGGCGTTCTTGTCTGCCCGATTTAACTATTTTTAGCTCGTATGAAATATTATTGGCATAATTCAGTTTTTTTATTCTTTGTTTGAAGCATAAGTACTTTTATTGTTTGCGTTTATTGTCTAAAGTAGGGATTCTCAAAATTTTAGAACTTGCGACCCCCTTTTTAGACTAAGTATTTTAGCGACCCCCGAAAGTTTTAACTCTGTCTAAAGTTTAGACAGAGATTTTGAAAATTTTACACGTACTCAAGAGTTCGTAGAGTATGTGTCTTGACAGTTCATCTTTCTCCTTACTAGTATCATCTCATTTCGAAACTTTGATTGAACAGTTTACAGATTACATTCCAATTAATGATATGAGTGGGATTGTGTGGATGGTCAATCCGTTCAGTGAGCAAGCCGTAACAAAAGCTGAGCCAAGTGCCCTTCATCATGATCAGCTGATAGAGATTTTTAAATGATCAGTCAGCTAAAGTAACTTTTAATAAAGCTTATATCGACTAATTTTGGATGCGTATTAAAAAGGAATACCCAGAACTGTCCCCAAGAGCATTAAAAACTTTGATGCCATTTTCTACACATTACAACTGTGAACAAGGATTCTCCATAATGATGAATTTAAAAACAAAATAAAGAAATCGTTTGACACTGGAAAATGACATTGATTAGAGTGTTACAAAGCTCACTCCAGACATTAAAAAAATAGTTAATTCCAGACAAGCTCATGCTTTATGTGTACTCTTTTTTAATGAAAACTACAGAATAAATTAAATTTCTTTAAACTTTTCTTCCACATCCCGCCCCCCTGGACACATCCCGCGACCCCCTGGGGATCGCGACCCACCTTTTGAGAACTCCTACTCTAAAGCATATAATTCTTTTTTAAAGAGCTGAGATACATCATATTTGTCATTATTGTTTGCTTTTAAATTTCAGCAGCAAAGAAATTTCAGTATTTGTATATTTTTTCTTGTTTAATAATATTAATTATATAAAAGAGAGGTAATATCATAACCGATAAACTAATTTTAACCAACGATAAACTAATTTTAAAGCAAATATGTATATTTTTATTAAGTAATAAAATAACATTAATTGAAAAAAAGAGTAAAAATATACAGCAAAGAATTCTGAAGAATACAGAAGAATTAAAAAGTAAAACGTTTGTATTAAACACTGAGTTGGAAAAAGCGAATTCGTTGACAATACGATTTCTTAATTCTGCTTTCGTTTTATAAACAGAAAACAAACTAAGTTTCTGTTTGACTATTCTTATGCGTTTCATTTAAGTTAGGAAATTCACCTATTGGAAAAACAATTTGTCGTGTGTAACTAAATGTGTTTTAAACTATTTACAAGTTTCAGGGAAAGTTTTAAGAGATTTTAAGAGATAGCGTCTTTTAATAGTTGAAGAGTTGCAAACTCGTAAGCATTAAATGAGACTTTTTGAAGAATATTCGAGAATGCGGAATTTAATGCTCATCGAAACTTTAAATGAAATTGCGAATAAAGGAAAAAATGACACTAAGCCACCCAACGAAAAATGAAATAATGACATTTATCGAAATGAATCGTCGCTCTTAAAAGCTTAGATAATAGATTCTGACAGATAGAGATAAAAGAAGCTTTCTACTTAATTAGTCTGCTTTTGTTATTTGAAGCACTTATAGATCGATCTTTGAACTTATAGAAATATCTAAAAAAAATCAATACTTCATAATAGATATGCTGCTAAGAATAGATGAAGCAAAACATATAGGAGAAAAACTAGGAATTAAACAAAAACGTCCTCAGTTCGAAAGTGGATAAAAAAAGAGACTTCATGATTATTAATTTTGCTTTTTATACATTAGTGAAAGAAAATATGAAATATCCCGAAGTGAGGTTACTGACAGAAATTAAACTAAGTATCTGTCTAAGTATGTACGTAATTATGTATATATATAAAATTAAAAGATTGTTTATATTTTTATAGAATAATTATAATCTGCATTCTCTACTTTTATATTTTTTCCTGTTTTAGTCTATTTAAAACACACACACACACACACACACACACACGCACGCACACACGCACACACACACACACACACACACACACACA
>JAOUZG010008607.1:492721-517437 GCA_026289955.1 Argiope argentata | reverse complement strand
TGTGTTTTTACAAACATGTGCTATTGTTGTTACTTATGGCACTTGCCTGTGGACAAGCCCCCCCCCCCCCCCCCTGCAGCACCAGCTTTCAGCCCCAAGGCGCGCGTTTTGTTTCTGAAGTAGCGCCAACTATGGCTACTTATGACACTTGCCTATGTACAAGTCCTCCGCTGATGCAGCAGCAGATTTAAGCCGAAAGGAGCGTCTCTTGTTTCTGAAGTAGCGCCAACTAGGGTTTTTGAAGTAGCGCCAAGAGTACGACATAGCTACACACTCACCACATTGGCCTTCACAGCCCTTTTTTAAAGGGGGGGGGCACACATAAGAACAACCATGCCCAAACCAGGACTCGAACGCGGGACTCCTCGAACTCGCGGAAGATGCGCTACCTCTGTGCCAGAAAGTCGGCTTACAAATGTGTAAACGCGATAAGTCAAAAACACATTATGTTAAATTTGATGCGTGATTTTTTGACTACAAAAGCAGTTTTGAGACAATTTTTTTGTTTCAGTCGGTTGAAAAATAACGATTCTAAAGTGTAAATTTGATTTTTGGACCGCACTAACTACGTGTCAGGGATCAATCGTCAAAACACACTATCCAAGGATCTCATTACACATTCAGAGAAAATGATGAATTCATGATAAAGATTAATGTTTTTTATCTATTGTACGCCATTACTATGTAAGGTGTTCACTGCGATAACATCGTTATTAGAGAGTATGCAAGAAAGTTTGGGAGAGACCACTTCCGTTGATATTTGGCTTACTGGTTCCAATTTTTTTTTTCAAATCTGTAATTTAAATAAAATAAATAAATTTTTGGAAATAAAAGGGAAAAAATAAAATTTTGCTTGCCTAACTTGTCCAGTTTCTGAATAAACAATAACATACACGTAAACAACCGAAGAGGTATCTAATTAACGAATTTTGGCCTTAATACTGATTCCTTAATAATGTTGGAAAACCATAAAACTCTGATAATAAAATTTTTGTCGAATTTCAACAATTTATTAGCATATTGTCAGAACATGACGTTGTTTGGGTTTGAGGTTTTTGATGCCTCAAAAAGCGTTGGCAGCAAATTGGTGATTTATCGCTTTTGAGGCATCCGTTTTTCGCTTTTTGGGTTATTAGAAAATACTGCAGAAGGTTGTCCCATTTGAAGATTGGTCGCCAAAAAACTCATTTGAAAATTGAAATTTAATTTTTAATTCAAAGGTTTAAGACAATGGCAACGTTGTTACATTTTTGTTGTTGTTGTTAAAATATTTTTATCATGCGAGAACATGATGTTGTATTGGTTTGAGGTTTTGAAGTCATAAAATGAAAGGCGAAAAATTGGCGATTTATCGTATTGGAGGCATTAATTGTCCGCTTTTAAAGTTATTAAAAAATGGTAAAGAGGAATGTTACATTTGGAGACTTATCACCAACAAAAAGTTACAACTTGGCACGAATGTCTGCCATGTACCCGATTCTCGATAGGTCAACGCATGCATATTCGGATAGTCACAGGATTGTTTCAAATCTGTTTAAATTGATTAATGACTTAAATTAACTAACACGAATAATATATTTAAAATAATAATGTTCGTACTTGAGAACATGAAATTTGAGTTGGCAGATTTTAATTTTTATTTATTTTATTGCTTTTTTGAGATATCATATTCACTACACTCAACATATTTGCAGATATAAATGCTTATTTCACTTACATCGATTATGACAGAAACTTTACAAGAATCAAAAATTTTAGTATGAGAATTTTGTAGCGATTTGAATAATAATCATATTGGCAAATAATGATGAAAAAAAAAAGACACATTCTAAACAATTCCAAAAGGGATTGATTTTATTTGTTGTGGTTTAATCATCCCGAGATTAAATTTTTGGTAATTATAATGCATTTTGTTGATACATTGTGCTCTTTGTGTAAAAGAAAATTAAAAAAAATTGAAATAATAATTCAGTTTTTTATGGCAAAACAGGCGAATGAAATTATTTTCGATGTGAGCAACTCGCTTCAGATGCTGAAAACCTTTTCTCACGCATTGCGAATGTTTTTTTTCCGATTTCACGTTTAATGACCAGAATTTGAATAACATAATTATCTTAGGATCATAATTATTCTTCGCGACAACATGAAAAGTATTTTTTCCCCTTTTCATTTCAAAGTTATTGCGGAAGGAGTTCAGTTACCATAGAAACCCCAACAAAAAAATTTTGATCATAAAACCGGCGTAGAAAATTTGACTTTCTCAGTAGCACTTGATTGTTTACCAGGATGATTAATGGGTGTAGTCTTGAATTCGGGATCAACTTCCATTTAATGGTTTCCGAATTTACTTCTTTAAAACCTTTCCAAATCGCGTGCAGTATAACAGTTATATTGAATTCTATTGAGATATCTTAAGTATTAAATGAACAACAATTTTTTGCCGTTCCTTTCTTTTGTCAGACGATTATTATTGATCTATTTTTCTGTTTTCGTTTCAGGCAATGGGCGAGGAGGCGGGTACGAAGCCTCGTAAGGCCATCTTTTCCTTCATCACCCCTTCGACCACGGTCCGTGCTTCCTACTCGGTGCAGAAAAGGTCTTTTACCAAAGCTCTGCAGAGACACAGGTGGTTTGACGAGGGAGAACTACTCGATACCATGGAGAAAGGAGGTGAGGTTTCTCACTAACTATCTTCTATTTCTTAACATGTGTAGGATGATTAGCGGATAGCGCTAGGCCCGAACTCTGTATCTTATGTTTAGTAGCCGAGTATCATACCGGTCAAGCAAAAGGGACCCTTCAGCTCGAAAGATATTAATTGGCTTATATAGCAATCACCACAGAGTATCCCCCCAATGAGTTTGCGAACGATACTTATGTGAAGTGTTGGTGGTGATGTTAACAACTGTCGTATTTAATGCGCGTCTAGGCCATTGAGTCGCCAATAGAGGGCGCCACGACAGTTGAACGAAGCTATATGTGAAGGTTGCGTTTATCCAAGGTCGGTCGCCGGGTTACCATTGAAGGAGGGTTAGCGGATAGCGCTAGCCCCAAACTCCGAATCTTCTGGTTAGTAGCCGAGTATCATACCGATCAAGCAAAAGGGACCCTTCAGCTCGAAGGATATTAATTGGCTTATATAGGAATCACCACACACACATTCTTGAAAAAACAAAGGCACAAAGAGCACACGATATTATGCGATATCATACGATATGGCACGATATACATGTTATCGTGTATTATGTCTCATAAATTCTTTTTTGAGGCAATTGCGCATGAAACATTTACCAACTGGCATAACCACTAGTTGACTATTACGAATCGCCTTAAGGCAAACGGAAAAACCTGAATGACCGTACCGTAGCAACAGCATTGACCGAAACTGTGGTTGAGTTCCAAGGAACATCACCGGCCACGGTACAACCCTACCACTGGGAAGCGGGTAGCCGAATTTACACCATTTCTGTATCCGTCCGGTCGCGTAAATCAACTACCATATAAGAAATTCCTGTCTTGATCTAATGCATCCCTTGTGGAAAACCAAATTAAATTGAGATTGCTATTTATTTACTTAATATTACAACATTTCGCACAACTAGCATAACCGCACAAAGCTATTCCTGCCCGAATGTTCATAAGGCAAACAGGTTTAATTTCAATGGCGGGATGGCCGCGGCAGCATTGGTGAGAACTGAAGTTGAGTCCTAAGGGCCATCACCGGTCACGTTACACCCTTACCCCTGGGAAGTGGGTTGCCAACTCCACATCATTTCTGTATCCATCCGGTGTCGAGTATCAACAACTGCACCCGAAATTCTTTACTCATATATGATAAACCTACGATGGAAGACCAAATTAGAATGAGATTGCTATTTATTTATGATTTATTATAACATTTTTCTCAACTAGCATAACCACACAAAGCTATTCCGGTACGTCTGTTCATAAAGCATAAGGTTTGATTTGAATGTCCCTGACATTATTGGTTTAATCCTAAGGGCCATCACCGGTCACGGTACAGCCCTACCCCTGGGAAAAGGATAGCCGACTTCCCATCATTTCTGTATCCATTTAGTGGCGAGAATCAACCCCCATACCGGAAATGTTCCAATCCAATGTTCCCCGCTGGAAGACTACTAGAATAAGACTGCAATTTATTTATGATGAATTATAAAATTTCGCTGAACTAGCATAACCACTCCAAGCTATTCCGGTATGTCTGTTCATAAAGCATACAGATATAATTTGAAAGGACGGACAACCACCACAGCAATGAGGGGAACTGAGGTTGATTCCTAATGGCCAGTGCCTGCTTGGATGACGGGAGTTTCACATCATCATATCTGAGGTCACCCCCTCCCTCGATGGGACATCCAACTAGAACAAGTTTGCAAATTATTAGGATTACATATTTTTACTATCATTATAGCATTTCATACAACTAGCATAAAGTGAAATGCTATAACCTATCGTAAGTAATTTGCAATGTTGTTCTAGAAAGATATCGTTAAATGTTAAACAGTATTTGCAAACATCACAGAATGTAATGGACATCATTTCAATGGGTGTACGGAAGGTTTTGTACAAGCTGATAAAGACAAATGACGCTTTCTTGCAGGAAAAACAGGAAACCGAGGCTAAGATTGCAGTCGAATCGTATAGAAAGAACAAAGAATACAATGATTCTAGAAAAAAAATACAAAAAAAAATGCTGACTAGAAAACAATAATATCATTCCGAATGCTGAGCTTAGCACCCTTTACATGAACTCGTTATTATTCTATTCTGGATCCAAAAAGAGAATCCACTTTGTTGGCTCGATTTAGCTCCTCGCTTTTATATATGTTTTCTAACAAGGCAAAGAATTTCCCGAAGAATCTTCGAATCTCGGTTCCTAATAGAGATGCAACCAAAATTCTTGAATTTTCCAGTCTTCATTTTAAACTTGAAATTCATCTTTTAATTATTGCCGAGGGAGGGGGTCATTGATCTGCTTCTATTCGGCATCAGTTAAATATCTAGAAATTTCTCTTTCTTATTAAACAAACTGCCATTGAAACAGTACGTCAGATTCGTAAATATATTGTGAGAAATTATACCCTGTATTATTTAGATGACCTGCGCAATAGGATAACGTCAATATTGCATAATATTTTGATGTATGTTATTGATACTGGGTTTATTAAAGATAGTTGAAATTATAGCAAAGGTTATATTACAAAGAAAAAATAATTGGAATTTTCATCTTACTCTAATATAATTCCATGACTCCAATAGTGAAAAGGAGATTCAATTTCTTTTACTTACCATTCTGTAATGCTCTTTAAAAATCACAATCACACCTCTTTTGTCTGAGTAGGGATTAGGGGAAAAGTTGGAGAATAAAAATTTTGAAATGTAAGAAAAAGACCATTCCATTTCCTTTCGTAATTTGTAATGATCTATTCCGGTATCGCCTAATCATATTAGTTTCCTGCTTTAATCTAATTTTACAACCTATAAGTCAGCTCAAAATATAAAAACTTAAAAGTTCTGATCAAATATCTTTCATAATACATTTTACATTACAATTTCAATACAAATTCTCAATATCTAGATGTGTAGACGCAGGCAATTTTTATATGTCTTTTCTGATGTTTAAACCAAGACTTCTTCTTCTGTACAACCGACCACCCCGCCACCACTGAACGTAGCAGTATCGACAGGATTTGTTGTGGCCGACTGTGGACTGTAGCAATGTCCATCCTTACATTGATCGAATTTCTCAAACTGATATTCTCTTCGAGATACTTGACCCCCAAAGTGGTCATAAACTGACCACTTCCTCCTCTATAAATTTTAAAATAGTTGGGTAAAAACTGGCAATTTTAGAAATGATGTCCTTCAGAGTCCTAAGATTACATGGTATCATCAGTACTGAACTCGAGTCATTATTTTTAACTTTCAGATGTTTTCTATGATCAGATATTTCTGTGCATTCCTTTAAATAGTGATAAGCAGTACCGATTCCTCCACAAATGCATTTATTTTCCTGCCTTCTTCCAAATCTTCGGAAATATGCAGGGAACCTTCCATGTCCTGTTATAATTTGGATTACCAGTGGATGGTATCCCCTTATTTTTATGTATGGATTAGGAATAAAATCGTAAGTCACTCTTCCTTTTTTGGAAATATACCATCTGTCAAACCATTGTGGCTTCATTTCTTCTCTCAGTTCCCATTTTCAGACACCATTTGATTTGGGGACAATTACATCCACACTCTTTTTCTGTGCCGCCATCTTTGCATATTGATCCGCCTTTTCGTTACCATATTTCCCAATATGGGCCTTAACGCAACTCAACTCTATCCACTTGTCAAGTTTTACTCATTTTATCTTTTCTTTTATCGCCTAAACCAAGACTCTGCCACTGAGCCAACTCGATGAGTTTGCAAATGAAATAAATAAAATTTTTATTACAGGTGAATTACATCAAAATTCTTTGAAAAAACAAAGAAATAAATAAGATAATTCCGGTTTACATTAAATGATTACCGCCTGCAGGGTATCTCGAAATGAGAATGAGATGCTTCCGAAATGGTGGTTAGGCTCCTCCCATCGATGACGGGATATACTTCCTACTGGAAGGGTTGTACTGGGCTTAGGACTCAACCACAGTTCCAGCCAGTGTTGCTGTTGCGGTGGTTTGGTTATTCAGTTTTATGGTTTATTCCTTATGCTTACGGGGGGGGGGGGGCTCAGAGTGTCTAGAATGACTTAACTTAAATGACTCTCTGACCAAACCTCCCCGACATGACTCTCGGATGCCTATGATTTTCTACTGATGGTATGTGCTCTGAATCTCTGCTGCATTTTCATTTAGAATATCTAAACACTTGGATGATTTACTACTCTTTAGAAGAAAGCTAAAAAAAAATTGTTATAAACATTATAAAAAGCATTAAGGATTTTAAAAAACACTCTTTAAAAATAATGATTTAAATGAATGTGTGACTAAATTTCTAAAAGTAATTTTTTGTTTTAAACTATCATTTTTATTAGCATTAAAATGTCCATCCTATATTTTAAGACCCCTAAGAGATGTACGTCAACGTTTTCTCATCAAAGAGAAGTGTTCCTTGAATCTAGACTTGCAGATAAGTAATAACAAGAACCAATGTAATAACAAAGGTATTTTATTGTCTCGTCTGAAAAAATATAGACAGATAAGGTCAGATATTAAAAATATATATATATAAGATCCTACCTTTATTTTGAAGTGCACTTGGACCACTTTTGTCGTTTATTGAATTTAAATACCAGCACTTTCCAAAATTGTGTCTAATAATCCTGATAAAAGAAAATTTTCTTTCTAAGTTATAGAAAACACTGCGAAGCTTTAAGATGATCCTCAAAACGTTACAATTCCCCGAGGCTTTCCGGTCTAAACAGACGGACTATAGCAATAAAGTACTTTCTTCAAAATCTTTTATTGAAGATATAAAAAAAGCTACAGAAAAATCAAATTTGGTGAATTTTTTTGGCGATTTTTTAACCCTTTTATACGATCGGAAGTATTTCATTACTTTTCGAAAAGCATCCCGAGAAAAATCTTATTTTTAAGGAGTTATTTAAAAGTCACTGAAACAGGTCGAAAGATATTAAATTTACAATTTCAGTGGGTGAACCGAAACAACTGCAGAAATACTTCAAAAGACTCAGTTGACTTGTCACAAAAAGATTGATGTTATTACTCTATTCTGGATTTGAATTTTACATCCGACCTATAAATTACCATGAAACAATCGAAATATTTTTTTATTAAATTAAATTACTCTGATGTCCTTTCTGGGGAGCTCTGTGGATAAAGTTTGAACTAGACATCGTGGAGATGAAATGCATAGCTATTAATAGAGATGTAAATGTTGTTAGAAAACATTGCATAGTAAGATGTGTGTGTTGTGTTGTGACTAATGGCATTTGCCGTAGAGACGCCTCCGCTGATACGATCAGAATATTTTAAGCCTAAGAAATGCGTCTCTTTGTTTTACAAGTAGCGGCATCTAGGCCAAGAGTACGACAGCTACACACACGTCACAACCCTTTTTAGGGGGCGGACTTCATTCATGCATATTCATTCACTCATCTCAGATCGTAAATTAGACCTGGAACAGAGAACGATAACCTCTGACCCAGTAACCCCAGTGATATTACTCTCGACATGGAAGACTTTGTGACCACGAACAGATTTAACGAGCGCCAGTCGCCATACATTCGGGGATTCATTTGGCTGGTTAGCTTCAAACTCGCAACCTAAGGAGTACGAGTCCAACGATCTGCCAACCAGGCCATTCCGGCCCATAGAAGGATCAACTGTTGAATTGTAAATGAAAATATTGTTCAATTAAAAAGTCATATTTTAGAAAAAAAATTTCCTCAAGACGCTTTTATGTCATTTATTGGAAATTGAAATGAAAAGTATGAATATATGGGTATCACTGCACCCACTATCATTACCCACTTTGCAATCTGGGTGGCAAGAACTGAATATTTCTTTCTCAATTCGAGAGAGATACTTCAATTTCTTCTGTTTTTGCTGTATAAAATAATTATGTTTTTCCTTCTTAAAAATGCCGTTGGTTCTTTTCTTGAACCTCTGAACATTTCAAATGGAGGAATCTATCCATACCCTCACAGAAACCAGATAAATTTCAGTTTTCTCTCTCTCTCTCTCTCTCTGTGTGTGTGTGTGTGTGTGTGTGTGCGTGTGTGTCCAACTGTTTATAAATCAAGATTTTCCATAATGCTCTTTAAAATGAAGCTGGAAAAATATTAACTAATATTTTCATTAAATTGTTTAGACGTTTTTTTAAAGATTGATTGATTGATTGTTTTTGGTTTAATGTTCCAAGAGTCAAAAAATTGTTACCCCCAGATTCCAAACTGGTTCCTGACATAAAAATTCAGCAATTTTATTTAGGAATATGATTGGTCTGGAGATATGCCCTCGGCTTCAGAAATGGAGACTTACAGCTTCGGCACACAATTTCACCACACACAAACAAAAAAATTAAACACCTTGTAAACAATTCATATTGGCACTATAAACATCGAGGCCAATTATGGAAAATTCGTCGAGCTCCAAATGTTTTCTCTATATTTCTATGACATGGTGAATTTTGAAAAAGAGATACTAGTTCAGATAACGTCTTCACTATCTAATATCGAGCAAAATTATGAGGTCCATTGATATAAAACTCTTATGTTGTTTAAGACGGGATATTTATGTAACTAAATAAATTGATGTATACCAAGATTGAACTGCCACTCCATCTCCACATTTCAACACCACATTAACAGAAGGAGATTTGACCTATTCATTGACATATATGTGCAGTATAAGTAGGAATTTTGTAACAAACAAACGATCTGCGTTTCCTGAATCGAAGTATTAACATGGATCTGTGATAAAGGGGTGATTGGACGTAATTTAGAAAAAAGTACTGGCACGTAAGAACGAAGTCACCATACTTTCTTTGATAAAAATATATGTATACTAGCCGCCTTTGGCGACCAGTCGGTTCACCCGTATTAATGCTCGCTAGAGTTTTAATATAATATTTGATGTAGCTGTGTCTCATAACAGGTTTTTCACCAAAATATCGATCCGAGCAATGACTGTCCCGGAATTGATATTTTACTTAAATAAAGGAGGGAAAGATCTAAAATTTTACGTTTTTATAGAATAATGAGATTCAAATTTTCATAACTGTAAACACACTAAACAAATAAAGACACAAATTGTTTTCAAGAGATGCGAAAGTTTAAAAACAGCTTGGAAAATGCCGCGCATAGAGGAAATAATGGTGACCCCCTTCTTTTTTTTTCTTCACTACTTTTCTTTCTACAAACTCTTTTTTTACCTTTGTTATTCTTTTTTTTTCTTCGCAGCCCATACTTTATTTTGAGCAGGCATAGATTAAATATCCATACAGACTAATAATAAGAGCAACTTTCTTTCTTTTTTAAACATCACGTTACCTATAAATGAAAACCAACTAACTTCACGTATTTCTTTCTAAACAAATCAATAATTTATTACTTCCTGCTATCTTACTCAGTTGGTGTGGGGGAAGGAAATGAAAATTTTTGGCAGGAAAGTAAGAAAAGTGTCGTTTTAACTATTTTCCACGCAGTTTTTTCATTTTTTCTCTCCATAAGAACCATCCTCGTGTCTTAACGAAAATATTTTTTTAAAAATTAGCCGAATCAGTCAAGCCGTTTTCGGCCGCCGAAAAGCAAGCCGTTTTCCAGTTTTGCGCTTAGCAACGCATTTCGAGTTGCATTTTTATTAATATAGATACAAAAATTAGAATTTAAGATTGCAATCTATTAAATAAAATGCAAAAAAGAAAAAAAAGTAGTAGATATTTTTGTGGAAACGCACGATTTATCCATCTAAAAATCAAGATTCGGCCTTGAAAGACAACAAAGCTGGAATCTAAGAAAACAGTGGTGTAGCATCATGAAAGAATTGGATCATTATTCACAATGAGCTTCAAAAGACTCGTCGTCATTCGGAGATGGCACACTATAATCATTCCCGTTCATTCACAAAAGAACGAAACGGCGAAATTCTGCAAAAGCATTTAAAACTCCTCATCCCCCTCCTGGCAGCATCTTTTATCCAAAACAAAATGGGTGGAAGCCTTCTATATAAAAAAAAGGAAAAAGAGGTAATTAGAATACCCAACATGCCCAAACAAATTTCGCTCTTTTTATTGAGCAATCTATTACATAGTCGATAACGATTTGGCGAGAATGGAGTTGAGAGAATCCCAGCGTGGCGATGGAATCATTTTTCAACGCGCCGTCATCTTTAAGTAGCGTTAATGGGAAAATTGAATAACAAAGAGACAGGAGAAAGTGTGTCCGAAAAAAAATTAAAAAAAAAAACAAAACCTCAAGGGTAATCCTCGAGTGAGCGGTCCAACCGGTCCGATTTCTCACTGGATGCCGCTATTGTTCGCATACCGACGGTTGCAGCTAAGCAGAAAGTTGCGTCACTCCCTTTCAGAGATTCCTCCGAGTGTTGACGGAAATATCTTGCTGGGCAGTGTAAACATGGGCGGCTTATTTTCATGGATATCTTTAATAAACAGGATCGAAGTATGTCGTAATATTTTAAACAAGTAGTAGTAAAACGATGTTTCCGGTGGGTGAACTAAAGGAAATTGTATTGGCGGTAGAATTGGCGAGAAAAAAAATATATTACGATGCCAATCGCCGATTTCATTTCGCTCATCTGAAGTATATTAAATTTGGAAATACTGGTGGTTGTTAATCGTAAGCTTTTTGCAATTAAAAATCTTCAATCATGTATTTAAAAAAAGGAATTCTAATATTTAAAAATTATCTATTTTGCAAAATAAATAAACCAAGAAATTTGGAGAACTGTAATCTAATTGTTATTAAGTTACAAATAATTAAGTTACAAAATATGTATAAACACTATGTTAAAATAAGTAATAAGGAAAAAAAAAAACTTCAAGTCAATTTCTAGTTAGGTCAACAAAGAAAATTTTTATTTCAGTTACAAATTTATTGAATAATTACATTTAATATAAATAATTGATCAAAAAATTATACCCGGCCAAAATCAAATTAAGTTCGTATCCGTTAATAATAAATCAGAATAGACAGAACACACTCAATTGACATTGAATTTTCAAAGCTATTTGAAGATTCAACGTCAGTTGAGGCAACGCAAATGAGTGAATATTCTACGCCAGTTGGAGCTTCAAAGGCATTTTCTAATTGATTTATACCTCTTTCTGATCATTTGGCAGATAAACCAAACATGCATGCGTTCAAGTTATCTAAAAGAATTTGCTGTGATTTTTCAATTAACCTACATATTTTATAAAGGGTGTGCCAAAATGAATGATACATTCGAACTTCTCATCATTTGTGTAATAAAGTTTGAGAACTTTATTTATAAAAAAAACATTTGGCAGCTAATAGTTTAGGGTTAGTACAAACGGAGCATTACTCGATAGAGCAATGTGTTGATGTAGGATTTGAATTTAAATAAAATAAATAAATAAATAAACCAGTTTTTTCTTTAAATTGTTATATTTTTATGGAATCTTTAAGTACACAGGATAGGGTTATGTATGGAATAACATATTAGACAAAGGGCCTTCACAACTTCGATCTCACATACGCACTCTTTAGCTGAAATTCCCCACTACTATTTTTCCAAATCTGCTTGAATTGAATTTCCTTGTTCAATGTACACGTGCTTGTGGACTGGTTGCCATAAACCCTGTCTTCAAATAACCCCATAAAAAGTAATTCAAGGGTGTTAATCACGCGATCTAAGGGGCCGATTTTCAAGTTTTTGAAATATTGCCGCAGGACTTCTTTATTTTTTAACTTATTGCTCAACAATGAAAATATGTTGTTATATCCTGTAACACTCCATTTTTAATGAGAATTTGTAGCGAATTTTGGACGTAATCGTTAAAAAAAGATGTTTCAAAATAGGTATTATTTTCTATTCTATATACTGTGATTATAGCTTCAGAAGCCAGATAACATCATCCGTACACAAGTAATTACTTTTTGTTTAGTGGCTATGTTATTCAGCTAAAAACTCTAACGTTTCGAGTTTGGTCCGATCGGTCCTTGGTTCTCACGCTCAAACCTACCATTCAACCACAATGGTGACCCGCGACCTTGAATAAACAAAACGTTGAACAAAAACAAAACTGAAGTCTTACGTATTACGGAAACGAGGAATTTTTGGAGGGAAAGTTAGTGTTTAGTTAATAAAAAAATTAACCACTCAATTAACAGGAATAAATGATAGTTTAAGTCCTATTTTAGACTATAATCTATCTCTGTGCTAAATTTCATCCAATTTCGTTCAGCCGTTCTAGCGTGATTGACTAACATCATCCATCCATCCAAACTTTCACATTTATAATAGAAAACTTTAGAGCTGTAAAATATGAAATATACGCTTGTGTAAATACAATCCAAAAAATTAATCTTTTTCAATTTTTTCGCATCTATGACATTTATTTGTTGGTATAACAAAAAATCATAAAAGAATGTCAACATAATCAATCCACTTTTTTTTTCTTGTTACCGGAAAACGATTTATATCCTCCCCCCTCCCCTACTCTCTGCAATATAAATAAAAATGTTCTTATAGAATAAATAAATGTTCTTATAGAATAGAATAATAGAAGAAGTTTTGTGTGGTTCTTATAGAATAAATATCACTCCTCCTTGCATTAAGAAAAAGAGAATCCATAACAAATATTCGAAGTAAGAATCTCCATATTTCTCCATTACTTATCTTTTGATCCATATCCGTTTCTACCTCCGCTCGTGCTGATTTCGAAAAACTGCTGGGACAAGAGAAAATAAGCGTGTTAAAAGTAAAACTGATAGATCTCTCGTCCGACTTCCACACCAACATGTTTCGCATTTTCACTCACGGAATAGCTTTGAGAAGAAAACAAATCCATTTCGAGCATTGATTTTCAATTTCTCTTGACGACGCTCCCCTGAAAAAGTCCTCTTCTTTCCCGGGCATTGAAAAATTGCAAAATCAGGTATTTTTCTTGTAGATGGCACAAGATTTATGCGCGATGATCTCTCTCTCTCTCTCTCCATCCCTTTAGGGTGACATCTTCTTGCAAATGTCGGAGTTGGCGCCTAACAAAGTTACCGACTTCCGACTGGGTATTAGTTTAAAGACTGATGTTATATAAAATATAACACTATGATCTTTCATTTTTTGATTTTCCTGTCAAAAGGTTCTTTTTTTTTTATTGCGAAATGTTCCGTAACTACCATTTTTCACTTCCGGAATTTAAATATTTTATCCGTTTTTTATTTTCATGTAAGATGCTTTACAAGTATTGAAAAATTTAAGGTATTGATCCCTAATATGTTTGCAAAATTTGTCCCCAACTTAATTTTGTGTGTTGTGACTAATGGAACTTGCCGTGGACAAGCCCCCGCTCATACGAGTTTTACTCTTAGTCTCTTAGTTTTACAAGTAGCGCCATCTAGAGCCAATAGTACGACTTAGCTACACACACGTCACAACACTTTTTAGGGGGGGGGAACTACACTCATACAAATTCATTCGTACATCTCAGATCGTAATTTAGACCTGGAACAGAGAACGATCACCTCTAACCCAGTACCCTCAGTGGTATTACTTTCGATATGGAGGACTTTGCGACCACGAAAAGATTTAACGAGCACCAGCCACCACACACACTGGAGGAATCTTTTGGCCGGTGAGCATCGAACCCGTAACCTAAGGAGTACGAGTCCAACGCTCTACCAACCAGGCCCCTCACCAACTCAAGACTTAGTTACACATGAAATATGTTAATATTAGCATATTTAAAGGGGTCGTGGTGACCTGGTGGTAAGGCCTCGGCTCGTGAACCGTAAGGTTTCAAATTCGAGCCCCGAGGGTTTAATGTGGAGAAGGGGTGCCAGCTCAGGTGTCGTCCTCGCCATCTGACCGCAGTTGAAAAATAAGAGGTTCTTCCCAAAATAGCAATAGTGTTGCTTTACAGCGGATCGTTAATATAGCTAAACTACTATTTTTAAAAGTTAAAAAGTTTTATTTAGCTTTTTAAATAAATTTTAAAACATTTTCTTAAAATAAAAATTTTGACAAAGTAACAGCTTTCTTGTAACGATAAGGCTTGTAGAGCAAAGTATGATGATGATCTGATTTAATATTGATTATTTAATGAAATCATACAATATATAGTTTTTCTTATGAATTTTCAGAGACCTGCTGGTTTGTTGCATTAACCATTGCTAAAAACCTTAATTAATTATTTTACGAAACTTGGTCCAAATGAATTCATCTGGATTTTTTTTTAATTTTTAAGTTTTTATTGACATGTAATTAAGACTATTTTAGCGAATATTATACAATTATATTAATATGCATTCCCCTGATTTTCTCTCTATATTAATTGATGCATCCAAATACATCACAGAGGGGGGGAAAGTCGTTTTTTTTAAAGTAGGTGCTTTTCAAAAGTGTTTTCGTCATTGCATGATTCTGAAGTTAAAACTTAATTGTAAACACAATAAAATTTCAGAAATTTTATTTTAAAAGCATGTTTTTTTTTCAATTACAATTATTAGTGCACACTCTCCCTATATATATTTATATATCTTGTTCAAATTTTCAATCGTTAATAAAATACTTTTTATTCTTCCATTCAAGTTCAAGTAAATATTTTAAAACCTGTAGTGGGTGACACTTGATGTTAATACAGTTTTTTCAAATATTAATTCATCAATTCGGTTATTTTTTTATTGATTAATTAAAAACTAACTTTTCCGCCAAAAATTTTCCTCTCCCTCTCTGCTAAATGGGCAAGATTTCAGTTTATTTCTTTCTTATGCTAATGAGGTTAGGATTAACATGTTTTCGATCGACTACTTTAAACAATTCTGTTCATTTTCGTAGTGTTTGAGACATTTAAAAATAATTAAAATTAACTTTTGAATTTAAAATGAAACGGATTAAAGGAGATTAAAAATTTCTTATCTGTATTGCGTTATCCCAATTGGTGTAGAAAATTCACGCATTTGCGTTGTTCCAATTGGCACTGAAAATTCACGCATGTGAAGTGTATTCTCATTTATTTTCTACGGATACGGATTTGATTTTGTTTTGACCAGACATAATTTTTTTAAAAATTACTTATATTAATTGTAATTGATCAATGAAAAGTAACTAAAATAAAATTTTTCTTTATTTGCATAAATAGGAATTAACTTAATTATTTTTATTTTACACTAGCCGCCTTTGGCGACCAGTCGGTTCGCCAGCATTAATGCTCGCAAAAATTTTCATATAATATTTTATGTAGCTGTGTCCTATAACAAGTTTTTCACCAAAATATTTTTAAACCTAACAAATTTTGATAATCATATAATTCATTTATATTATTATTTTCATCAGATGTTCTGTTCATTGTACTATTCATCTTTCTCTTTCTATCCGAGCAATGATTGTCCCGGAATCGATATTTTACTTAAATGGTGGAGGGAAAGGTCTAAAATTCTGTTTTTATAGAATAATGATATTCAAATTTTCATAAATGTAAACACACTAAACAAATAAAGACACAATTGGTTTTCAAGAGATGCAAAAGCTTAAAAACAGCTTGGAAAATGCCTCGCACAGACGAAATAATGGTGACACACACACCCTTCTTTTCTTTTCTATCCTTTTTTTCTTCACTACTTTTCTTTCTATAAACCCGTTTTTAGCTTTGTTATTACTTTTTTTCTTCGCTGCCCAGACTTTATTTTGAGCAGGCATAGATTAAATATCCATACCGACTAATAATAAAAGCAACTATTTTCTTTCTTTTTTAAACATCCCGTTATCTATAAAAATGAAAACCAACTGACTCCGCGTATTTCTTTCTAAACAAATCATAATTTATTACTTCCTGCTATCTCACTCAGTTGGTGTGGGGGATGGAAATGAAGATTTTTGCCGAGAAAGTAAGAAAAGTGTCGTTTTAACTATTTTCCACGCAGTATTTTCATTTTTTCTCTCCATAAGAACCATCCTCGTGCCTTAACGAAGGTATTTTTAAAAATTTAGCCGAATCGGTCAAGCCGTTCTCCAGTTTTGCGCTTAGCAGTGCATTTCGAGTTGCATTTTTATTTATATAGATAGATTACTTGTTTACTTGGGAGACTTACTTGACACGAAAATTGAGTCAATTTTCATATCATGACCAAAATTTCCAGGAAGAAATATTCTTGTTGTTGCTTCCCATGGCACTTACCATGGACGAGCTCGCTGAGGTGGTCAGCGATCTAAGCCTAATCAGTGCCTCTTTTTTGTAGTAACGCCACCTAAGGCCAAGAGTACATTTTTTGCTCCTAACTGACAGAACACAGAAGAACAACCCTGGCCGAACCGGGACTCGAACCCGGAATGCCCAGATCACGGTGAGGACGCGCTACCCCTAAGCCAGGACGCTGGCTGGGTTAAATATTAATAGCTACAATGAAAATAGTTTGAGTTCCGTTTCAACTATTGGATATTAAAATGGAGCTCAATGTTGTTGTGTCAAATGGCACTTGTCATGGACAAGCCCGCCGCTGAACCCAGCAGCAGATTAAGCGTCTCTTGTATTTGAGTAGCGCCAACTAGGACCAAGAGTACGACTTCGCTACCCACTCACTACATTCGCAACTTGCGCAACCCCTTTTTACAGGGGGGCACATTCACACATCTCACAGATAGCACACAGAATAACAACCATGCCCGAACCGGGACTCGAACCCGGGACCTCCAGAACACGAGAAAGACACGCTACCTCTTTGCCAGCAAGCCGGCGCCCAATGTTGTAAAATATACTTTAAATATTTTAAAAATTTATTAAAATTTGAAGAATCTAATTGGTAAAATTTAGTTACAGTGAAAAGATAGATAATAAAAAAAGAGATCTAAACACAATTTCTATACTGTAAAATTGTCTGATGTTTTCTCGAAAAAGGTCAACCTTCTGTTTGATTTTTAATTAATTGTAATTTTTTTAAAAAAATATTGCCCGATGTACACATTTATCCTTTAAAATGTGTGTTTACTAAGTTATTGGCTCTAGATCTAGCCTGTAGAGTATTAACACACACACACAGAGAGAGAGAGAGAGAGAACTGGAATTTCGTCTGGTATCTGTGAGGGTGTGGATATATTTCTCCATTTGAAATGTTCAGAGGTTCAAGAAAAGAACCAACGGCATATTTAAGAAGGAAAAAGAGCATAATTATTTTATACAGCAAAAACAGAAGAAATTGAAGTATCTCTCTCGAATTGAGAAAGAAATATTCAGTTCTTGCCACCCAGATTGCATAGTGGGTACAGTGATACCCATATATTCATACTTTTCTTTTCAATTTCGAATAAATGACATAAAAGTGTATTGAGGAAATTTTTTTTAAATAGGACATCTTAATTGAACATTATTCTTATATACAGTTCAACAGTTGATCATTCTATGGGCCGGGATAGCCTGGTTGGTAGAGCGTTGGGCTCGTACTCCTTAGGTTGCGGGTTCGAAGTTCACCGGCCAAAAGATTCCCCGAGTGTGTGGCGACGGGCGCTCGTTAAATCTGTTCGTGGTCGCAAAGTCCTCCATATCGAGAGTAATATCACTGGAGGTACTGAGTCAGAGGTGATCGTTCTCTGTTCCAGGTCTAAATTACGATCTGAGAAGAGTGAATGAATATGCATGAATGAAGTCCGTCCCCTAAAAAGGGTTGTGCCGTGTGTGTAGCTAAGTCGTACTCTTGGCTCTAGATGGCGCTACTTGTAAAACAAAGAGACACCTTCCTTAGACTTAAAATATTCTGCATTTCTTAGGCTTAAATAATACACACACACACACACATTGAAGAAGGAAATATGAAAGGCAGAAAATCTTAAAAATATATCGTCAGAAACTAGAAAATAATTAAATATTTTCTCTTGTTGAAACTTAATAAACGGCTAATGAATTTCATTCTGAAATCTTTCTTATCGATGCACGAGCTAAAACAATAAGCTCTGAATTTAACCTTCACAGGCATTCCGATTAAGGCGCTAGTACAAAACAGCTAATAAACAAGAAACCGATTACATGGTCATAAATAATCCAAACGTATATTCTCTTTACATTATCGCGGGGCTATCATAACTTTTATTTCTCAAATTATCTGTCAACCCGCCGTGGAACGTTTTTTTTTTTTTTTTTTTTTTTTTTTTTTTTGCCATCGGCAAGGTCGAGAATTCGTGGGGATAACGTAATAGCTTGATCCTTCCACACGGAAATGACATACTTTTTATTGATGGTGAAAAAATCTCTATTTCTAAATGTTCGTTATATTACTTAATAGCTCAACTGTACGCTAAAAAAATGTTGAAGGAAAGACATTAAATAAAATATTAAAACTGACTTTGATTTGTTAGGACCATTAAAAAAATATTGTGTCGGGAACCATTATTGTTTGCTTTAATGTTGTTACGGATAATTAACGTTTTGAAGCTGTATTAAGTTGTAACTATATATGAATATGTAAAAGATCAAATTTAAAGGCGACTGTTAGCGTGGTGAAATGGATTTTGTATCTACTTGATTAGAATTCTTCTGACAGGATGTTTGTTCTAAATTTCGAATTCTTGTATAATTATAGGATAATTAATGCTAGTTAAACCAAGCATATTTCAGTAGCATTAATTGTGCATTATTTATTCATAAATTCAAATAATATTATTGGAAATAAATATATGCTAAGATTAATTGAGCAAATGATTAGTTTTCTGGTAATTGACTGTAACGAATTTTATAAATAGTTTGCAACTGGTTTCGAATACTCATTGGTGGATTGTACCTGTACGTTACTTGAAATGTAAAAGTGAATTAATTTTAAGCTGTTACACTACGGATTATTATAATTCTTTAATATTTGTTATCATGTGGAAACATGATGTTGATATGGTTTGAGGGTTTTTCAGTCACCAAATGTATGGGCAGAAAACTAGCGATTTATTGCTTTTGAGGTACCAATTTTTCGTCTTTAGGGCTATTAGAAATTGATGTCACTAACAAAAATTACAACTTAGCTCAAATTTTCACTATGTACCCGATTCTCCTGTCTGGCCAATAAAGGTCGAAATCATAAGAAGTTATCATCCCAAAGAAGCACAGAAAAGAAAATGGAAATGAACGCGAAACAGCAAGGTTTCGAAAGTTTTGCGTATATATATCTTCCTACTAGACAACAAAAGTAAATGGAAACAAAAAATTTTAATTGTTATGAACAAAAAACTTCAATTTCAAATTTAAAAAAAAGTTTTTTAGAGTTAATTAATATTTAGAAGAAATCTAATTATAATTTCGATATTTTCGGCAGGAATAAAGAATTAAAACATGAAATTAAAAATGTTTTAAACAAATTTTTAAAAAAAAACTTTCTTAAAACCATTGAATCTCCCTTCGTATTTTTTATTCACTTGATATCACTGCATGCCTCCATTAGCATTTAAAAATAATGCAGGATCAACACGCGTTTAAATGATGGTTAGCTGAGATACAAAAAATTTCTGTTATTCTAAAACGATAAACAAACCGGATAACTATTCATTACTGTTGCCACAAAAGATGTGCCTAAAAATAGAATTTCCAAATGATATTGTTTTAAATTCAGTTTCTATTAATTTGTAATTAATTAAAATTTTACTTTTTCTTTTTTTATTACCATTTCACCATCAAGTGCAATATGAATACGTATTATGACGTAATCATAATTTTCATGAAATATTTCAGACAATACTGGCAAAACAAACCTCAAATGTCATGGGTCAGATGACTCTCTATCGACCATTCGCAAAGGGAATAAAACACAATGTTTGCATAAAATGTTTTCATTCAATGTATAAATAATCAGAAAAACTCAAGAATCATTCCTTAGTACTAACCAATACTAATTAAATTAATAATTATATTAAGGTGTTAGCCGACATTGAAGAATTATAAATACTCCGATTTCGTAACTATTTATTTCATATGAGAAGTTTCTGACCTTCAAGTATTATCAAGGTTAGATAGTCGGAAGAAGGTGAAGTAAAATTAAATTATTCGTTTTGTTTTTAAACTATAAAGAGATTATTTCCGAATGCGTCTTGTTGTTGGGAGTCTTAGTCAGATAACAAGAGCGATATCTAATTCGGCAACTCAACTTGAGACTTCGATATCACATTAGAATGAAAACGATTCACCCTCAACAAATTAACATGTCTTTTCACCGTACTTTATTTTTTCGTGCCTCCTAATATCCAATCCCGTTGTCAAAACAGCCATCAAACCACTTAAAGTGTTATCAAAATTACTTTATTGGTGGCAGATGATCAACTTTAGAATAGAAAAGCGATGTATCTGCACATTTTCACATTATTTATTATGCTATATATAATGAATTATCTTTTTTGTCGGAATGGAAAATTTAGAGGGGGTACTCGTCCTCGCCCTCAAAGCATGGATCAGAATAGAGAAATAATTTGTTGTTTTCGTATAGCTATGGGAAAAAAAACGATTTTTTTTCTTTCAATTCACTTCAAGTTTTAAGAAAATATTTTAGTAAACTTAAATTGTTCATTATATGTAAAAAAAAGTTTTATTTTTATTTGTGTTGCTTCTTAATGAAATAAATTGATTGAAAAATCGTGCTGGAGTAATTAATAAAACAAATATATATCAAAAAATGACACAAAATAGCTCATAATAGCTAAGAATATAAGGGGCCTAGAACATATTACATTATTACAACATATTATCAAATGGCAACAGTCAAATGTAAGCAAATCTTCAGGCTGCTCTAACAAGCGTTTTTGCGGTTGCTCTTAATTCAACGATTCACAACGTAATAATGATGTAAAATATTCTTAAAAATGTTCTTGAAGGATTTACTGAATCCTCAAAAGCTCCATTTAGTTCAAGGAGAAAAATGTAACAAAATATTAACATGGCGTTAAATATGAAGATTAATAGAGCATGAAAATAAGCTTAACTATTGCTAGAAGGGTAATCGCTAAGACTTACCTTTGGAAATTGATTATCTTTAAATTTACCTTTTGAAAATTGATGATCTTTGAACTTACCTTTGGAAGATTGAACTTATCTTTCGAGATTGATTTATTTTACCTTTCGATTTCGATTGAAATTGATTGAACTTTCCTTTGAAAACTAATTGAATTTACCTTTAGAAATTGGTGATCTCTCGACTTACTTTTGTGAATTGATGAGATTTGAATTCACATTTGGAAATTGATGATCTTTGGACTAGCCTCCACAAGCTGATTGTACTTACCTTGAGAAATTGATTGAACTTATCTTCAGAAATTGATGATCTTTGGGCTTATCTTTGGAAATTCATGATCTTTGAACTTACCTTTGGAAATCGAAGCCCTTTCTAATGATATACATTGCATTACCGCATAATTTTTAACGTTTCATTTTTTTAAAAAAATTATTTGACTCACGAACTGTAATAAAGTTTTTCTATTTATAAGGAAACTGAAATTTACCCATTAATATATTCAGTTGCGTGTTTTTGGCAATATAAAAATTAAAAAGAAAAAAAATTATTCTGACTATAATATGGAAAGAGAATTTTCACTTTCCTTTTTATTTCACGTTACACAATTTGCAAATTAGTAGTAATTTGAGTTGACTGATGAAAATAAAATTTTCAGTCTTATTAAACATTATTGTAAATCTTTTAAAAAAATGCATTGCTGATAAATGATTTTAATTGCCTAAAAATGTATTAATCTGAGCGAACAAAGTGGCCGTCAAAAGCGACTAATTAAAATTAATTTTCCTACAATTGCAAGCATAATTTGTACCTTCATGTTTACATCAATAAAGCATATTGGCTGTCTTTTTTCTCCCTTCATAATAATGCAAACTCAGTTCAAGTTGCCAATAGCTTATACAATATTTACAATTACTAATGTAAAAGCTGAGGATAAAATATCTAATTACAATACTTAGAGAAATGATTAGATAATATATGAGCAAATCATGATAAAATCACCTACGACATATTAGACATACGGGGCAAATTAAAAGACCTGTCATTGGGATACTAATAAGCAGAAAAGATATTAAAGGTAGTGATCTGAAAGACTCTTCTGTCCATGGCCTATTCCTTTCGATAGAGATGTATTCCGTCGTTGGACTAGTGATAATTTGAACTTACAGCATTATTACTCACTAAAGTTGTAAAAAGTGCATGCTTACTTTAGCTTCTCAATCTCAATATTTTCTCACGTACTCTCTTATATACTTCTCGTGTCAGAGAACGCATAGTATTGGCGTACAATAATTACGAAATATTTAACTTTTGGCTTGAATTGAGTTTTTTCTGGATCTATCTCGTCATTCTTGGCGAGTTTTTTTTTCGGCAATTAATTTTTGTCATGCAGTTAATAGTATCCAAAAATCGAATTTCTCTTGTTGATTATGTTTTTCTTAACCGAGTGAAACAAGAATTTCACACAAAATTGTACTTATGGTTACAGAATTTCATTCTAAATTTGAAATATTTAAATTATTTGGTTCTTGATTTATTGCGTTTACAAGCTTCTCGAGCCAGCTTTCTGGTACAGAGGCAGCCCGTCTTCCTCGTGTTCTGGGAGTCCCGGGTTCGAGTCCCGGTTCGAGCATGGTTGTTCTTCTGTGAGATGTGGGATTGTGCCCCCCTATAAAAAAGGGCTGTGCAAGCGACTGTGATGAGCGTGTAGCTAAGTCGTACTCGTACCCTAGTTGGCGCTACTTGAAACAAGAGGCGCTTTTTTCGGCTTAAAATCTGCTGATGTAATCAGTGGGGGCTTGTCCATGGCTAGTGCCATAAGTAACAACAACAACAACATGCTTCTCGAAGTATAGACCGAAAGATCGTCTACCAGTTAGTTGTTGAATTTGGCTCAAAATTTGTTAAGTACCTACACTTACATTATAGATCATTAAATCTGTGTACCAAATTTTATCTGTCTAGTTCTCTCTTTTTTTAATTATCGTGTTAAAGTACATTTGAACATATGGACTTTTTCTTAACGAATTTTACTGCAAATTTGATAAAAATCTGTAAATTTGATTTAAAAACGGCACATGAAAAATTCTATCCATTTTGAGCTCAAACCATATTTGGATTATCTTTATCACAGAGAGAAAGACGAATATTTCTCAAAATTGCGATTTTCGAATGTGGAGATTCTTCAAAATCTCCCTCTCGTGTTCTCGTGCGCAAAAAAAAGTGCTTTTTCAGGCCTTAAAAAAACATGCGAAAAAGCGTGCAAAATAACGAATTTCGAAAGCAATTAATATTGCTTTGACATACATTCGTTTTCAGTGTGCTTAAAAAACATTGAATATGTTCAAAAGAAAAATTGTATTTTCCTGCTTTTACTTTTGACATTTTGCCCAACATATTCTGCTGAATAAAATACCTTGTTTCTTTCTTTGGCATTTGTTTCCAGATCCCGATTGTAGGTCAACCTACTCCAATATAAATTTCAAATTATCCGACCATCCTTTTAACGCTTGACATTCAATAAATAACCTTTTCAGTTCGTTGCTGCGTGTCGTCTCATTAGATTCACAAACAAAAAAAGCACTTTGAATTTGCGTGCGTAATTCCGTTTAAGGCTCGAACACTTGCTAGTGTTTACTCAAAAAAGGGACAAATAGTTACAATATTTATCCAAGATTGTTTCTTCGAAATAAGGTCGTTTTCTTTATGATTCTTAACAGATAATCTGACTTCGAGCGCTGATATTTGCATTTCTTAGTAAAATGTTACCGATTTGCTTCTTTTTTGTGTTGGTTTTTAGTATTACATTTCATTTCACAATAAGTCGATTTATTGAAACGCTGAGAATAAATTAAGCGAATGTATACCATAATAATGAAAAGAATAAAATGAAAAGAAAACGAAATCTTCGATCGTAAATTACGAGTTATCATATGAGAATATTGTTATTTTTAAGTCATTATTTATCTTAATTTGAACCCTTAACGAATTTAAGTCGGTTTGAAACAATCACGAGACTCCTCTATCGGTCTCATATCCCGCCCCTTCTCTGTATATATATATATATATATATATA
>JAOUZG010008607.1:451293-492321 GCA_026289955.1 Argiope argentata | reverse complement strand
CTGCTTTCAAAGAAACATATGTAATAATAAAGCAATACTGGTAAAAGTAGGTTATCCTTTTAAAAACGCATCTGCTGTCAAAGTATACGTAATAATAATGCAGTACTGATAAAATCAGGTAAAAATATTTTTTGCCCGTACATTTTCGAGACATCAAAACCTCCTAACCAAAACAACATCATGTTCTCAAATGATAAAAAATCAGATCGATGGTAAAAGCGAAACTAAACCAGAAAAATCAATGTTCTGGAAAATTCTATGTTTATGATTCAGTTCGAGCGATGTATGGAACTTTCGAAATCGATTATTAATCGCAATTCATTATTATTCTATGGAATCAATTCACATTTACAGTCGTTTTATAAAATCCCTTGTACATTTCTTCTAGACTCAAATGAATCAATTACATGCTGTTTAATCTTTTTTTTGGAAAACACGTAATTGATTTCAAAATCTGCATGTCGCATTGACATGTATTAGGTATTATTATGAATGTATCTATATTTCAAGTTGGACTGTTTTAACATTCTTTTTTGTAGTAAAAACGAAATTATAGTGTTCTTGTTTATGATTAGACAAATTGTTAATTCTTCGCAAATTTCAAGAATTTTTTGTTAAATCTATGTCCAGAAACTTGAGTAATATTTTAGCAAACTGATGCAGAAATTTAAAAAAAGCATGTAAAATCATTTAGAGCTTATATACTTTCAAGAAGGAATAACTTTCCCGAAATCTAGCTGAGTAAATATTTATTTTAGCCACGCGATTTCTACGTTATACTGTATCTTAAATTTTGCGATTTAAAATTACAAAAATTAATTCCTGAATTAATTCCTAGAAAAGCTAGAATCCAGCATAATTCTGAAATAAAGTGTGAATTTAAATATTAGAAAGTAATTTATGGTATAAGCATGTATACGTAAATACATTTGGATGTAATACTAATTTTTATTTGGTTGGTATATCAAAATAATAATCAACAAAAATTCTACAAACGCTGATGTTTTCATGCATTTTCCACGTTTATATGATGACATCTGGTGATTCATCTTTATATATGATTCTTAAACTCCTTTTTATTTTATCTTTAATAATGATATGAAATATAATTTAGATATTCCCTGTATGTTTTGATTTTTTTCTCTAATGATTTATTTAATTTATCCAGCAATAATATTTCAAGGTAGCAAATAAATTACTTCCTCAAAAAATATTGTTATGTTTCTGCTATTAGGCAATTTGAATATTATTCTTAATTTGATTGATCACATTTCCTAACCAGTTTTTGCACTGAAAAAAAAGAACATATAATCAAATTCTAATAAAAGACTTCTATACATTAACGGAACAGGAATTTTGAATTGTTATTAATATTTGCTATTCTGTAATATGAAGATTTTAATTTAAAGATCATTTACTATTTAAATTTCATATGCATTTCATATCACTCGAAACATAGATTTGTTGTCGAATAATTATTTGGAGGCAATGTTCTTATTCATTTATTTTTTTCATGAAAAATAACCTTGATGAAAAATAATGATTCTAAATTTCCCATCAACAAAGACCCTTCTTGTTTGAGGACCCTGAAAATCAATCTTTGGGTACCAGTTGTCTTCCAGATGCTGTTGAGCGGCAGCTTTTATCTGGATGAAGCAGCTCAAATATCCCCCTAGTGGTTTGACTAGGGGGATATTTAATAACCATGATTACTTTTTTTTAAAGTCGGCTGGTTCATGGTACAAAAAAATTAAGATAAATTTGTACGCAAACTAGTTCTGCACAAGTTAATTCTTATACTTTATACTATAGTTTTTCTTTTAGGCAACAAAGCGACTTGGAATTCATTGAACACGATTTTTCTATATTAATAGATGAAATATTCCAGAATGAAATTTTAACGATTTTGTTCATATTAAACTTATGGTTTAATTAATAGTTACAAAAATTGAAATTAAAATTATATTTATATTTCATTACCTGTGAGCAAAATGTTAATCGTAGGCCAATGTAAAAAAGATAGAATCTATTTCAGATTAGCATTCGATGTTATCCCAAAAGGATCCTTAAATAAACTCTTTTTAAATCATTTATTTTTTAAAAAAATTTAAAAAAATTGTTTTGTATAAAATGTTAGAATACACGTAACCTTACCATCGTCTGCAATTTTGTTTTTAATAAAAAGAATTCTTTTAAAACCAATTAAGAATTATTGACAAAAATATATTCGAAACTAAGAGGGAAAAAAATGTATTTAAAAATTAGAAAGTGAAATTTGTTAATGAAAAACCGAATTTTTTAAAATTCTAATATGGTATAAAAATAGTTTTTAGTGGGATGGTATTACTGAGAGATATATAAGCAAAATATTAAAATTTTGCTTAATTGCTAACTAATTTAAATTTAAGATGACAAGAAATTTTATCAACAGTAATTTTTAATTTAATTCTATTAACTTTGTAAACATTTTAAAACCAAGAACAAGCTGTTCCAAAATATTGTTAGAAAGGGAATAACAATATAAGGGGGGGTGGAGTTCTGTGTCAGGATCAAGTGATGTAAGCCTAATTCAGAGTAGTAACTTAAAATTTTTAATTTTAGAAAAGGTTTAAAATTAGGTAGAAAAATGTGGACGTGAGTATAAAGCTCTAACGTCGGGTTTTGAGAAATATTTTTTGTATTACAGTAATATTAATTTGCCATTAAAATAATAGTTACTTAAGTAATATACCGTCAACCTTTATAGCCAAATTTGAAGTCATAGCCAATGAGTAGCTAAACCGCCAATTATGGCAATCAGGCAATCTAGTAATCCATTGATCTTTATCGCCAAATTTAAATCCGTCGCCCGAAAGCTACTAAACCGTTGGCGATCGTTGGCGAAGACGGTATAATACGTAGGTACCCAATAATATTAAAATTATTGATAAAGAATAAATTTAGTGAAATTACGTAGCCCGTAGTTTACGATTGTAAGACAATTTTTAATTAGTTTAAATAGTTCAAAAATCTCCAGAATTTTTACACGCTACGTACCTATTTAAATTTGGGAAAAGAAATAATTTCGATAAAATATTATTAAAATGAAAACGTAAATATTAATAAATAAAAATAGAATAGTTCAAATTATTACCGTTGCCTAGCAAAGAAGTATTTATGAATTTTTTTTATTATTGATAATCGTCTGTTTCTATTAAATTGTTTATCAAATTTTGAAATATTAATAAAAACTGAATTTTAACTATATTGTGAAAACTGTAAATTGTATGAAAATAAATTAAAATTGGTATAATAAAAGTAGTAATATTTTTAAGATAGTGTAAAAATATTTTCTATCACTTAAATTACTCCGAAGTGATTACGGAAAAGTAGCAACATAGTGTTTAATTTGTTACTATTATACAGTCCAACTTTATTGCCAAATTTGAAGTCAGCGCCAATGAGTTGCTAAACCGCTAATTATGGCAACCCGGCAATAGTGTAATGTGTTGATCTTTATTGTCAAAATTTTAATCCGTCGCCAAAAAGCTACTAAAGCTTTGGCGATCGTTGCCGAAGACGGTATAATACGAAAGTACCTTTAATTTCTAATTAAGAGAAAATTTGATTAAGCTTTGCACTTTGGAATGACACGGCAGCATATTTTTTTTCTTTTCTCTTAAATAATAAGTGTGAAAAATTTGAATTCAGCACATTTGTTTTAACGAAAAATAAGAATATAATATATACAAACATAACCTCGATGAATTTATTTATATTGAGACTGAAATTTGGCTAATTACCAAATCTTTAAATTTACATCTAGAATATAAAGAAGTGCTTTAACTCTACTAGGCAAAATATTGATTAATTTAATAGTTACGAGCTTTTCTTCTGCACTAATTGCTCCTTTCTTCCTACATTTGGTTCTAAAAATATTAATGGATCAATAGCTATAGGTCAACGGTTTGAATCACGCACGAATGCAGTTACCTAGAGTATGAGAAGAGCAATAAATTCACTTCAAAACGTAAGAATATATTCATTGAAAAGCTTTTATGGATGCCTAACTGCCAATGACCCAACTAAATGGATTTACGATGACCAACGCCCTTGAATCTGAAGCATAAAAAGAATGATGTTTCTGTCAAAAGTTGGAAAAGCAATTCCATATATGATTTGTATAGTCATCTTTTATCGTATCTAATCACATTGTGAAAAAACATTGTGTTCTTGGAGTTTCACCTGATTTCTAGTTGCTTACTTTAATCTTTATGAGTTACGCTGAAGATTTAATATCAATTATTCAAATTAAATAATTACCGGTAGGAGATGTTTTCCCGATGTGGTTTGAAGTTGGTGTAAAGAAATCTATAAAAAAAAGCGTAGTTCTAAAAATAAATGTAAAATTATTTTTCAATCCTTAAAATTTATATGAAATGTTTACTAAGATAGCACTGTCAACGAAAGAAAATTCCACTGATGGTTTGTTAAATTCAGAAGAAACAAATTCCACGGTCGTCAACTCTCAAGCAGGTCGTCCAAGATCAGGCCAGTTTAGGCGTTGATCAGAAAAATTAAATAAATTACTGTTCATGAAACGGCAGAGAATCGTAGCATGTTTCTAATTCGAACATTTAATGCTACTTAGCTTTGGTAATCGCTTTGATTTTCAGTGTCTTATACTATTTTAAAAGGATTAAAAATATTTGTCTTATATTTTAAAATTAAAAATATTTGCCTTATATTTTTAATTTTCTAAAAGATGGTAAACAATAGTTTTATTAATAACCTTGTAAATACCTTATTAACAATTATATACAATTATAACTATTAACAATTATAACTTATTAACAATTATACAATTATAACTTATTAACAATTATATACAATTATAACTATTAATAATTATAACTTATTAACAATTATACAATTATAACTTATTAACAATTATATACAATTATAACTATTAACAATTATAACTCATTAACAATTATATACAATTACTGCCGCCTTTGGTCGGTTCGCCAGTATTAATGCTCGCTAAAATTTTCAAATAATATTTTATGTATCTGTCTCTCGTAACAGGTTTTACACCAAAGTATTTTTAAACCAAACAGATTTTGATAGTCTTATAATTCATTTATAGCATAATTTTCTTCAGATGTTCTGTTCATTGTACTACTCATCTTTTTCTTTCTATCCGAGCAATGATTGTCCCGGAATTGATATTTTACTTAAATGGTAGAGGGAAAGGTCTGAAATGCTACGTTTTTATAGAATAATGAGATTCAAATTTTCATAAATGTAAACACACTAAACAAATAAAGACACAGTTGGTTTTCAAGAGATGCCCAAGTTTAAAAACAGCTTGGAAAATGCAGCGCACAGAGGAAATAATGGTGACACACACACACCTTTCTTTTCATTCTTTTTTTTCTTCCCTGCCCAGACTTTATTTTGAGCAGGCATAGATTAAATATCCATACAGACTAATAATAAAAGCAACCATTTTCTTTCTTTTTTAAACATCCATTATCTATGAATGAAAACCGACTTCGCGTATTTCTTTCTAAACAAATCATAATTTATTACTTCCTGCTATCTCACTCAGTTGGTGTGTGGGAAAGAAATGAAGATTTTTGGCGGGAAAGTAAGAAAAGTGTCGTTTTAACTATTTTCCTCTCAGATTTTTCATTTTTTCTCTCCATAAGGACCATCCTCATGTCCTAACGAAAATATTTTTAAAAAATTAGCCGAATCGATCGAGCCGTTCTCTAGTTTTGCGCTTAGCAAGGCATTTCGAGATGCATTTTTATTAATATAGATAACTTATTGACAATTATAAACAATTATAGCTATTAACAGTTATATAAAATTTTAACTTATTAGCAATTATAATTTGTTAAATATTCCAAAGGATTGTAAATAACAACCTTAAAAATTCTTTAAAAGACGATTTTTTTTCTAGTCATGGTTAAAATAGTTTTAGAATTGACTTAAGAAAAGTGATTAATTTAAATTATGAAATAAATTTAATTTGATTAATTAATTATTATGGTTAATTAGTAATAAACTAAGTTAAATCAAGATAAATCAATGTATGTAAGATAAGGAAAATCTAAATTTTTGTCTGAATGCAAAATTCGTTAGAACTTAGACCAATCTACATACTGAATTTTTTTTAGAGAAATATACTTCCCACGGCCATTGAAAGGGTTAATAACCTTGTAAATACCTTATTAATAGTCTTGAAAATTGCAGTCTTAGCCTTAGAGGCTGCCCTGCGATGTTTTAAGCAAATAAGATTTTGAAGCATCCAAAAATTTGATAGATCATTTGAAATTAGGCATATATTATTGAATATACATTATCAATACGGAAAAAAATCAGCTTATTCCTATAATAAGTGGAAATTTTCCAAATATCTCAAAATATTTATTAATTTTAAATTATATTATGCAACAAATGGACAGACTATGGATTTTAGTCCGATGTGGTTTGATAAAAACTGATCATGAGAGCTATACAGTCTAAATTGCTATGTAGATAAACCAGTCTACTCCATTTAAAAGTATAGTAAATATGCAAAACAAAATTCCTCAATTTCAGTAATTTAGCTCTTAAATTTTTGCCACAATTTAATCATTTAACATCTAATATTAAAAAATATTCAACAAAATTTATTTGGAATTTTTTATTTTTTTATAAGAAAGTGAATGAATTATTGAAAAATCATGAAACTTCTAATTAATCCAAGCGCAATCAAAACATATCTAAAAACATTTTTTTCTTCAATTTTTTCAGTTCTATTTTTTATTTTGCATGTGTGATATTTAAGGAAATTATGAGTTATTTTCATAAATCGAGAACTGCCTGAATTTTTTATGTAAGTTTTCAAAACTCATTGTAACAAATCAGCTAAAATGTGTATAATTATCAAAATTGTAGAGAATTTATCATTGAAAATTTTTATCAAACTCTATGTACTTAAAAATCATGGAGAAAAGGACTCAGAGCAGAAGTTAAAAATATGAAGTATATCATTTTAAAATAACGATAGAACATCATAAAATTTCGTTTAAAGAAAATTCTAAAAATGTAGAAACAAAACAAAAAAGATCTATAAAGGAAATGCAAAATATCAATAAAAAATGTATTTATTGGCCATACGAATAAATATAAAAATATTCATTCTCAGATTAAAGTAAAAATCTCATATTTTTTCTTGAATTTTCATACTGTAAACATTCACTTTACTCTAAAAAGAAAATTTCAAATGAGTATTCAAAATGGACGATTGGTGCAATTTATATTTCTTAGTGAGTTTTCAGAAAAAAACTAGTCTTGTACTAATCAAGAACACAAAAGAAAAAAATCTCATAAAAGAACACGATTTCAAACATTTTCATTAAGAAAGACGGAAATAATTAGAAAATATGTAATGCATAGGAAGGAAATATAGAATTTTTTTTTATCCTGTTAAGTATTCGAATACAAAAAACTTTTAAAATCACGTATATCTACTAATATGAAAGAAATGAAAAGAAAATGATTAAAACATATTTAAACATTCTGAATAACGAATCCTATCAAAGAAAAGAACATAAATAATTGGTTGTGTTTATATTCCAAGAATAGAAAAATAATAATAAAAGAGAAAGGAAATTTTCAAAAGCGATGGAAATTACTGATTTATAAGAAAAATAAAAAATATATATGAATATGAAAAATGGAGGTTGAGAATACATTGAAAAGTTATAATTACTTCCGGATCTTAATTCAAAAAATCCGGAAAATCATGAACAAAAACATTTTATTTGAAAAATCAAACAAGAGAATAAACAAAATACTTCAAATGGACGGTTCGAAATGAAAGTTTAATTTAAAAAATTGTTTGAAATTTTCATCAACCATAACAATGACAAAATCACAAATATTTAATGAAAAGTAGAACTGAGAAATCTTTATCATCTAAAAACTTCCAGATGGAAAAGCTGAAAGTAATTTAAAAAATAGTTCTAAAGAAAAATTTAAATGTTGCTTTACTATTTATTTTTTTACTTACTAGCTTTTTCAATTTCTTTGCTTTATACAAACAAACATTTTTTTAATCATAGCATTTTTTTATTTTCGTAATATTAGAAGATTTCAGTTCCTTTAAATATGAATGTTATATGTATAGAATAGTTCATAACAGAATTCTGGATTGAAAGATTTGTACTTATCACAAAATAGCTATTTATTTCAGAATCAGACGATAATTTTGAATAAGATGCTTGCTGAAAATACGACAACAGAGGAAAATTTTGAAAATGTTATGTTTCGATTTTCGTTTAATACTTCTATTCGAAAAGCATTGGAATTGTAGTAAATTTTAACCACTGAAAAAAAAAATTTATACAAAATTCTTACTACACAAATATTTCCAGATTAAAATTAAAACTTTATGATCTGCAAAAAATATTTATAATATTTGATAGGATTATTTTAATATCATCACATATTAGAAAATAAAATTTAAATAATAAAAAATTATGTGATATAATATCTTCTAATTCCATATGAAAATATTCAATATTTCTTATGCTCGTAAATTTTATTAACAATTTAGAATTTCATTTTAATATGATCAATAATCTTTTTTTCTTACTCATGTGTTCACTTATGCTCATCAAGGACAATTTAAGAGAATTTTATCTACATAATGTTCGTTTTTTATCCTATTCATCGTGGTTTTTTCAGTTCTTTAGTTCTTATTTAAGAATTTTCATAATTTTCATTTTTGTACGTTTTTCTATCAATTTCAAAGGCAATTTTGTAAATAATTAATTTAATAGCATTTTATTGATATAACATTCGATTTATTTTTATTCTATTCGTCTTTGTTTTTACGTTATTTAATATTTATTTCAGATTTTTTTAATAAGTTTTCCCTTTTTTTTCATTTTTATCAATTTTGGGAAGCCATTTTGTCAAATAAAATATGACCAGCGGAAATATATATTTTTTAAAAAAATACATTCATTCTCTTTTGATTAAGAATTATTAAAATAAATCCTTCAAAGGTTAATAATGTTTATTATGAGATATGATTACTAGTAAGTCGCCCCTAAGTTTGCACCTAGGGGTCTACAATGTATCTAGGAAGATACCTAGGTAAAATCTATTTTTCTAGGTAGGGAATTTTTCTTAGTAGAAATCTGACTCGAAAATAAAAGCAGAAGCAATGCTCAAAATGCTTAAATTTCAGACAGGGCATTCACCCTAAATTGAAAAGAAACTCAATTCCTCCAGGATATTGGAAAATCCATTCCCCAAGGGGTTTTAAAAAAATAGAATTTTTTCGACCCGTTGAAATATATACATCCGAAATGATACATTCTTTTGCGGAAGCTGTTTTAGGCCTTTTCTTTGCTAAAAATTCCAAGATAAAAAGAAAGCTCTTGATAAATCCAATCGCTTAGAGCGATCAACATCATAAAAATGATATCCGGTTATGAAAGGAATATAAATTCGAAATCTTTTTGTTCGGGACTTCTAAAATAGATTTGACGGAAATAAGCTTTTTATGTGGAATTCGTTGATCTTCAGGATTTTTGTGGGTGGAGTAAAAGGTGCAAGAAAACAGAGAAGAAAATTAAAGTTCGCAAAATTGAGATTTTGACGGAAATCCACCGTAATAAATTTTAAAGTCACTTTTCGGTATTTTTCGGAAGAGCAAATATTTCATTTATATCAATATATTGGGGAAGAAAATTTATACATATTTATCAGGTGTAAAAAATTTCATTTAGTGATAGTTCAGAATTCACGAATAGATGCGTAATCATCATCAAATAAGAAAAAAAAATATGTGCGAAATTATTTATAACATACTAAATAGTGTTCATATCGGAATAATGAAAGGCAATGTAGTCATTTAATGGCCTCAGTAAATTCACATCATGGGATCTCTTTTTTAATTTTTTATCAATTTATTTTCATGTTTTTAACTTAAGAAAGATACTGTTACAAGCGGGCGAACGCTCGCCGGAGGTGAAAACGTTGGCGGCGCGTCACAAGGCGCTCCGCGCCAGCCGAGCTGACTTGGCGGGAGGAATATTCTGGTAACCCCTAGTCAATTCTGGCTGCGCCGCGTTTTCTCTCGGTAATCGCCGAAGCCTCTCGGTACTTTCGCCCGGCTATATAAGAGACGGACTGCCGATTTTTGGCAGTTGATTTCTCTTTGGGAAGAGAAGCGTTTCGCTTTACTAGCATCTTTTCGCTTGTTATTAGTGAGCTGTGTTTGCGTTTGCTGTCAACGCTGTGTTATTGAGCTCGCTGTGATTTACAGTTGCTGTGCTATACTATAGCTGTTTTGCAAACTGTGTTTATTGTGCGTAAGACTTGCATTTACGCTGTAAGTGACTGATTATTGCTGGATTGTGTTTTCTGAAGTTTTACTTTTTCAAGTCACCCTGTATATATCGGTAAATAGCTGTAAATAAATTTGTTTGTGCTGTCCTCAAATAAAATCCATTCAATCCGAACCCGCTACGCTAAAAACGTAACAATAATAATGATTTGTTTTGTTATTTCTTTGTTTAGTAATTTTAAGAAATTATATTTGTTTTTATGTTGTTACCAATGGTACTTGCCAATCGCTGACGGATGTCCGCGATTTTAAACCGAATGAGCGTCTCTTGTTTTTGAAGTAGAGCCAACTAGGGCCAAGAATACAACTTAAATACACATTCATCACATTCGCTTGCATAGCCCCTTTTTATAGGCGGGGGGATATTCACATACCTCACAGATCGTACACAAAAGAACAACCATGCCTTAAATGGGACGCTCAGATCATCAGGAAGACGTGTTACCTATATACCAGGAAGACGTGTTACCTCTGTACCAGGATACCGCCATTTGTTTTTATTAATTTATTTTGTAATATATATATTAAATGGAAAAAAGGTAATAAAATTTAAATAAAATAATCATTATTATTCATTAATTATTTCTTATCATAAAAAGTCATTATTTTGCTGGATCATTCCGTGAGGAATTTATTTGATTAAAAAAATAATTAATATTTCAAATGCATTGTAAATAAGAGAAAAGGTTTAATTTATAATTTATTCTTTAATTTATGAAATTATAAATTATATTTCACTTTTTTTTAAATACAATTTAATCTAAATTCATCTTTTACAACTAATTTAGTGATTAAAGCAATTACCTTACAAAACAACAGTAACAGTATACCTCGCATTCTACTATTCAAAGAGAGAATACAAATTTTTGTAATACAGATTTTTTTAATATTAATTCATTAACTTTTTATAATTTAATTAAAAACAAACTTTCTCGCCAAAAATCTTCATTTTCCCACCAACCAATAAGTAACGAATTCAATTTTTTTTCTCTCACCTTAATGAGGTTAGGCTTAAAATGTTTTCGGACGGTTATTTCAAACGATTCTGTTTATTTTCTTAGTGTTTGATGCATCTAAAGTTAAACATCGTTAATGAATCAATTTTTCGAATTCCTTTTAAATTGCTTTCAAATTAAAATAATACAGTATAAAGGAAATTAAAAATCTCTAATCTGTATCGCGTTACCCCAAATGGCGTTGAAAATTCAAGTAATTTGTGTTGCCTCAATTGGCGTTGAAAATTCAACGTCATTTGAATGAGTGTCTGATTTATTTTCAACGGATACGAAATCGATTTTGTTTTGGCCAGGTATAATTTTTGATGAATTATATATATTAATTGTAACTATATAATAAAAAGTAATTGAAAAAAAATTTCTTTGTTGACCTAAGAAGGAATTGACTTAATTTTTTTAAAAGTATATAATCATAAACATTATTGTGATGTTTATTAAAAAGATTTCATACGATTAACATTTCGTTTCAAAATAAAATTAATTATTAAGAAAATGTTGAACCGTAAGTAGAAAAAATTGATAAAACAATTGACGCGGTAAAACGCGACAAGGAGTAAGACTGCATTATCATTTGTTGACCCGACGCCTCCAAGTCTCTAGTTATGATCACATTTCGTAAATAATGAATATTACATTTTTTTAATTATATAAATTAGAAGAACTACATTTTTGATTTAAAAGTAAGTAATGCTCATACTTACTTTAAATAAGAAATAGTCACTTTTAAAACAAAAAACTTTTAAAGATGAAATAGTCACTTTTAAAACAAAATCGATTGTAAACATGAAGTTAAAACAAAATTGGAGCAGTACTTATTCAAAAAAAGTCTACCATAAATAAAAATAGAAACTCTTATTTTTATTCTGCAGATGTTGTAAATTCGAAATTTATTTCCCCCTTTTCATTAGCAGAAATAACCTTCATAAAAATCAAAGAAAATAATATTAATTAAAATAGAAAAACCGTACGAAATAGTTCGACTGATACATAAAAACGTCAATATAGTTTTAATAAATAAAAATCACCACAATATCAGAAATTAATTAATAGATCTAGTAACGTTTTTATGCTGAGCACAGTGAAAAGGCGGTAATTATGGTCGAAATAATTTATTTACAAAATTTTAACATATATTTAAACATCGAAAACGCGACACGAACAGCAACACTAAAACACTAAAAGGTCTAACTGAATTCTTCTCTACTACGCAGCTAGCTTTGCGCCGCTAATGAATTTCCCTTTAAAAATTCCCTAAGGGATTATCATACGGCTGATAGGCATCTTGCGGTAGGGAAAATAGATGGACGTTACTCAGCTATTTACTAAAATTTATCACTAAAAAGATAATACTATTTTTAAATGAAAAATACTGATTTAGGAGAAAAATGTGATTGTTTTAAATTATGTAAAGGTAATAAATTGGAAAGTTCCCAGTGAAAATAATAATACAAAAGTTTTATGAATAAAATCATTAGGATTTTGTTATTATCTGTCAATCATTAAATTGTGTTTTAAGTGGCAAATAGTACATGGATGACACCTGAGTCTATCAAATGTTTCAAGGTCTGCAAATTGTATCGTTAAGATAAGAAAGCAGCCCCTTCCCCCAGATGCTGTAAGATCTTATTTCATAAGAGAAGAGGTCAAAATAATTTCTTGTTTCCATTTCAATTTTTGTTCCGTGTTTTGCTGTGCTAAAAGGTCTAATAATTTTACGATATTTCTATTTTAAACATATATTTTTCCTAAATTATTTCAAAAACATTGTTTTTCTTTAAATCTATGCACACATTTAGAGTTCTTAAAAACTTACTTTTAATAATTATTTTGATATATAATATCCTAAACTTATTCTAAATCTAATGGATAACGGTATAAACTCTTTTAAAAATAAAAGTGATTTAAAATAACTTATTTCTTTCAACTAAACGATGTAATTTAAACTTACTGCTAAATACATTGGTTATTTTCCTTTCATTTATTAGTTAGTTTTATTGTGATTTACTATCTTTTCCCAACAATATTTCAAATTATTCTCTACTTTTATGCCTCCTAAGGTTTCGTATAATCCAAGTTCATCTCATAGCTAAATGTAGTAATTTTCTTCTTCCATCTTTCTTCCCCCCTCCTACCGCCCCTCCTTTTTTTATGAACTAAATAAGCACGTCCAGATGCACGCGCAAAACCGCTGAAAGTTTTCCCATCCAAGAAAGAAAGCATATATTACATTTTGTTATATAAATCTTTATAGATTATCGTATTCACTGAACTTTAGGAGGCACCAGCTCACTTTCAAATGAACAGACAAATTTCCTGTGAATGATATTGTGGTGAATACTATATAAGCCAGATAACATCCCTCGAACTGAAGGTTCCATTTTGCTTGATCGATATGTTACTCGGCTATTAAACATAAGATTAGGAGTTCGGGCCTAGCGCAGTCCACTAACCGCCGACAATGGTAACCCGGCGACCGACCTTGGATAAACGCATGTAGCTTTCGTTCTAATGTCGTGTCGCCCTCTATCGGCGACTCAAAGACCTAGAAGCACATTAAATAAGGCATCTGTTAACATCACCACCAACAAGTCACATAGGTATCGCGTCTAACCACCGACTCACTGGTGAGTGAGTATGTGGTGAATGCTATATAAGTCATATAACATCGCTCGAGTTGAAATCGACTTTTGGCTTGATCTATGTTACTCGGCTACTAAGCATAAGATTGGGAGTTCAGGCCAAACGCAATCCTCACACATCCGACAATTTGATATGAATGAATCCTTATAATAAAGATCACATATCGAATAGTATCTGCTGAACTCAGACCATTTACAGACATAATTCCAAAAATTTGTTTTCTAGATCCTCAGAAATTAAAGATTTGGTGATTTTTCAGAATATCATGGTCGATTTTTTTATTACCATAATATTTTTCTTTATAGAATCCGTACAAGCGAAAATAAAAACTGATTAGTTAATAAAGGTAAAACATGTGTTTTAGTATCTACTAGGATATTCTAATTCTTTTTTGTAAAAGAATCTTTCATACTCCGCTCACCTCCTTTTTCTACTTTAACTAAAAGATTAATCCAAAGACGAAAGAAAGATTTATCAATTGTTTATCTTTTGCAGAAACCTTAAGTTTTATATTAAAGAAAGTTTATATTCTTCATTTAAAAAATTGGAAAAGCAGTTATGAGATTCTAAATCCAATTTAATAAAAGATATATGCATCCTATTGAATGAATTACTTTTATTATTATTAAAATAGATAATATTATAAAAGGTTTATTTAAAATTAAAAAGATAAAATGTATTTCATAAAAATATAAATATTTATTTCAGCCAGCCGAAATATTTATATTTATTCCTTATTATGCAAAATAATGAAAAGGAGTTATCTTTTTATCCTATCTTTCTTAGAAAAGATTTTATAATGAAAGGAATAAAATAATAAAACAAATTTTGCAACCTTGAATTTTACATTAAACTGTCAGAAGCTTTTCTTTTTCCTAAATTAGATTCGGTAATTGAATTTCTTTTATCTGTATAATCTATTTTATCATTAACGCTTATAATTTAATTTTTTTCCAAAAATTATTTTACTTAAAGGTAGAATTTTAATGTACGTTTTATTATCTCTCAATTCATTTCGTGATCTTTGGAACAACCTCATTGTTAGAACCAAACCCATTACCAGCTGGTTACAGTTACGCAAGTAAGGAATCAGCTATAATTTTCTGAGAAAACAGAATTTTGGTCTTAGTTTATTGAACTAAATTGTATATATTGCTGTTCATTGATGAACAGATAAAAGATTGGAAAATTAATTTTGAAAAAAATGTAGTGTCATTTTTTTTTTTGAAAAAAAACAGCTATAAAACATTTTGCAGATATTTTTCAGTTTTTTATTCTATCAATTATTTGCACCTATCTCTTAAATCTTATCTATTTAAAATTTCCTCTTCATCATCAGCTACTGAAGAACTACTTTTATTTTTACCTTTTCAAAAAAATAAATACTAGAAATAAATCTCTGCAATATTTAATATCTTAATATGTAATATTTAATATCTTAATATGTAATATCTGAAAGTTAATTTATTATTATTTTAATTATTATCCGAATTAATTTTTATCCCGATGAAAGAATTAAAATAGCATTTACTTCTATAAAAATTTGAATTGGCAGTTTAAAGAAAAGAGCAAAAGGAAAAAAATCTGAAATTCCACCCTTTTCCTTACCAAACTTGTAACATCATACAGGTACTTGTTGTTTCATATAGAGAATGAACGAAAGACACCAAATAATTCAATAATGTAAAATTTATAATATAAAGTTAAATTTAGAAAATATAATAAACAATAATATTAATAAGTTTTGTATTCATTTTTCAGCCTAGTTTTTAGATCTTTGTTCTGTTTTCCAAATTACTGTTTCAGCAGTAAAAATTGTGATATTAGTTCCATATTTTAAAATTCTATAGTATACTAATAAAGTCGAATTCTTATTGCTTCATATAAAGAATGAACGAAAGACATTAAATAATTCGATAATGTAAAATTTATAATATAAAGTTAAATTTCGAAAATATAATAAACAATAATATTAATAAGTTTTGTATTCATTTTTCAGCCAATTTTTAAGATTTTTGTTCTGTTTTCCAAATGACTGTTTCAGCAGTAAAAATTGTGATATTAGTTCCATATTTTTGGATTCTAAAGTACACCAGTAAAGACGAATTCTTGTTGCTTCATATAGATAATGAACGAAAGACATTAAATAATTCAATAATGTAAAATTTATAATATATAGTTTAATTTAGAAAGTATAATAAACAATACGAATAATAAGTTTTGTATTCGTTTTCCAGCCTAGTTTTTAGATCTTTGTTCTGTTTTCCAAATTGCTGTTTCAGCAATAAAAATTGTGATATTAGTTCCATATTTTTGGATTCTAAAGTATACCAGTAAAGACGAATTCTTGTTGCTTCATATAGAGAATGAACGAAAAACGAACGAATAGATCTTTTGATTCCTTCAAAAGTGCTTTTGAATAAAAATAAAATAGATGAATTAAAATTAAAATTTTCTAATCTGCATTGCGTTATCCCAACTGGTGCTTAAAATTCACGTCTTTGCGTTGCCCCAATTGACGTTGAAGATTTATGCATGCATACGGTTTTGATAACATTTTACATTGTGATTAGACTTTCAGTTCTCACACATATACATCAAAATTTCCATGCGTACGATATCGCGGGTAAAAGCTAGTGATACATACATTTTACAGCACAATTGAATCAAAATACCACATATGAAAAGTGGAAAGTACAAAAAAAAAGAATTGTAACGCTGAGTTTAATAGTTGTGTTATATTTCAGAAAAAGTTAAATCACCAGATAAAGGAATCTATGGAGATTATAGAAAATATTTCCTTTGTATAATAACTTGCATTTGAACTATAACTTGCATACTGTAAAATCAAACTATTTCATCGTGACAGTAAACAAAGACTAATCCTCCGGCAAGAAAAAAGAATAAGTACTCGGATGAAGTCTCCTATGACATTTCACCCAAAGAAACTTAAGATTTATCCCTTAAGTCTTTCATAGCGACTTCATTATTTACCCTTCCGATTTCCAAGAAAAGAGATTAATGGAATCTGGTGTGGGAAAACGTGTCATTATATCACATTCCCGTTCGCTAAATGACATATGGCCTGACATAAGCCAGATCTGCTTTTTCGCCACAACCGTAGCCATTGTGTCATATGAAATCCCGTGACAGAACAACTGATTCAACAGGAAGATAATACTAGAACACTTCAGAACGATTTTTATACCGCAGACGATAATGTTCTGGCATCGGTAGGGGGGGATAAATGGGTTCTTCCAGAATGAGGGGACGCGTAATTAATAATTTCCTGTATTATGAACCACATGGAGTGTGTTTCAAGAACCAGATGTTCGAATATAATTGGCTCTTCTGAGATGAAAAAATAAAATATACGTGTTATTTTTTTGCTGCGTTGATGAAAATTAATTGTCTTTATTTGCGATTCTCCTCGGTGTTGCCAGTTTCATAAAATATATTACAGTTGAAATTAATGATTGTAACTCAATCGTTTTTATATCTTTCTAAAATAAGTGCGATCCTTAAAATGATAGTTAAAAAGTTTCTTGTTAGAGAATGTAAAAAATGAAAAACTGGAAATTTTTTTAAAGAAAATGAAGAAGGAAGAAAAGAATGGATTATATAATCGGTAAAAAAATATTTACATTTTTAAACTTATAAATTTATTTATTAAAAAGGTTATTTCAATTTATAATATTTTTATAAAGTATAAATAAAAATAATAAAAAATTAAGATATAATTTTAATAATTTAGTCACATTATCTCTTTTAATTTAAGTTTATAAAAGTGCTTTAGAAAAGCGAAAATGTTCAATGGATTAAAATTTGCTTTCCTAATTTATTTAGAAGTGACACTATGATAATATTGAATATAAAGATTTTATTTTAAAAAAATTTGTACAATAAAATTAAATATTTCGACTCCTAACAGACAAAGGATCTTTTCAATAACAAATTTTGCTGTTTAATGTAAGTTAAAAGAAATTACATTTCCCATCAAGTGGCATTGTTAATACTGAAGTATCTTTAAAGAATATAACAAGAAATTTCACATTTCTAGAGTGATGTAAATTGTAAACTTTATTAACGAAACATATTTAAAGTGTTGTTTTATATATTATTACACAGATACATTTTTATACAAGTTCTTTTGCGTTTATTTTTATTTATGACAAATTAAAATGCACAAGAACAAAAGCATATTTCATAAAAAAATTTAAAACAACTCACAGTTCGCAAATTTTAAAGTATCCGACTAGGTTGAAAATATGAATTAAGATAAAAATTCGCATTTACATTTAATTTTTTTTCAGTTTCAAAAAATAAGTATGTAACTATTCCTAGGAGTATCCTTATTATGTTTGTATTATAATTAGGAGACCAATTATAGCAAACTATTGACATGCAAGTGATTCTTATTTATAAGTATTTAAAAGCACTTACTGATGATCAAGGTTTTTATAATTAAGCTATAAGGGTATTGTATATCTCAAAAAATTTATCAAGATATCTTAATGAAATTTAAATTTAGAGATCGTTATGATATGCAGAATGTAATGAACAATGGATTTGATGTTGAATGCTCTAAAAGTGAATTTATGTTTTAATGCAAATATTGTTGAAAAAATTCCAAATTTTCATAGATAATTTCATATATTACACATAAAAATTTTGTTTTCAAATATAATTCTTAGATAATAGTCACACACTAATACATGTAAAGTTACAAATAAAAATAAAAGACTGCAAATTTTTTTTCTCTAAAACAATCATAGTTTTTGAAAATAAATGCTATGGTTTAATTTTTTGAAGGAATATTTACATTTTTCTTCAAAAGCTACACATATATTCAAATAATTTCTCATTTTATTCATCATTTTGTTCTTATATTTTAAAAAAAAACAGCATAAAGACTTTAAAATATTTGTTTTCTTTAAAAATCTCCTCCAAATATAATCGGCTAACTAAACTAGAAATTGAAAGGATTTCCATTAAAAGTAAAGATGGACAATAAGAAAAAACTGAGAATAAATTGCTCTTAATGAAAAAAAATTATGCACTAATTTTCAAAAATAATTTTTAAATTATTTTTAATAATAAACAGCATCAAGTATATTTTTAATAAAAAAATAACTGCATAAAAGAGTAGGAATTGACTTTTGAAATTCGTTTTTATTCTTTATTAAACTTCATCAGTTAAAACAAAATTCTTTTTTCTGATATGATTAAATCTTATAAAGTATTCTTAGTATAATAATAAACTGCAAACTTTCTTTGAAGAATGATTTTATTTTCTTTTGTATTAAGAGGAGGGCGTTCTTTCTACTTCAGCTTGGAAAAGAGAGCCTCTTGAACATTGTCTGACTCAAAACCGTAATCATGTAATTCTGTGAACCACTCTTCCTATAACAGGAGCTATTTTGTCTGAAAACAGAATGTAACTTGGGTGTTCTTATTGTAGTCAGCATTTATTTTCTTTCTGAAATTAAAAAATATTCTCCATGTTATATCACATTAAAAAAATGGAAATTTGAGGCTAGGCATTAAGCAATTATTTTATATTAAGTTCTTCAAGATTCCACTTGAAAACAATGACAATAAAATTGGAAGCTTTGGGAACCAGACTGAACGAATCGCAATTCTGACTTAACTGAATGACGTCGTCTTTATATAATATATCTATTAATATACCATCAACAAATATCTAATTCTTTGCCTATTTTATTCAGTTATTTTTAACTAAATAGATAGATATTTCAGAAAGTTATAAAAGTATATTCAAAAGGCAAGTCATTTCAAAAGTTTTGAGTTTTTTTAAGAAGAAATTTGCCCTTCTATTTCCTTTGTTTATTTATTTATGTTTATGTAATTCTTTATACCAATTACATAAAAGGTTTATAGATGGTGTTTCAGCTTACTGATGAATTCATCTCAAACAATTTTACATTTGATTTTTTATTAATAATGCTAGTTAAGTCTGACAAATTCACTTAATTGTTGACTTTTATAAACACAGATTTTATTTGCATTATTTCATGCGTTTTACTTCGGAAAATAATGCTTTTCTGTAATTTCAAATTAAAGTTAAATAAAAATACCATAACTTTTTAGCAAAGTAATTAGTAATCTTTGAAATAATCAACTGACTGCAGCTTAACTATATTATTTTAGGTAGTGGAGAACAAGAATTTCTATGAAATACAGCTACAGGTATTTGAACTCAGCTCCGTAGAAATGCCTCAGTTTTATAATCAGAACACAGTATGTGAAACAAAATAGTGGTAATAAGAATATATTAATATTTTTTATTATTTATTCTGAAACTGAAAATCTGACGCATCTTTCTAAACGTTCCTTTTTCTCATCATGAAAAAAGGTTTTTTTTTTAATAAAATTTAACTAAAAGTCAGTAAATGTGAATAACAGAATTGAATACCTTTCTCTCTCACCCTTGGGGATCTTTCAGTCTTTCTGGGAATTCTAACGTTGCTAGACCTAATTAATATTCGCGAAGCGAACTTTCAAAAAGAGAACAATAACAGGTTGTCATAGCAGTTGAATTATTCGCCTCAAAACATTTTGTCAGGCTGCTATGGTGTTGTTTATATTGATTTTAAGGCAAATGTTAAACACACATCATTTTTGTCATTAGTCTCTTAATCTCTTTTCCGTTTCAGAGATTTGTCTGTTCAAGGACGAATTCGAATGACAGCTGTTCTGCTTAAGTTTCGCGCGTTATTCGTACTAGAAACTGATAAAAAATTCAGCTTCTGTTTTGAACTAAAAGGAGACAAAACCGATATTAATTATTTACTGTTCTTTTGAACAGAATAAGAATAATATGCAAAAATATTAGCACGAACAATTTAAATGATATGCAACAATATTCTTCAAAAATTTCAGAACATAAAAAAATTTGTATAAAAATATAAAACAGATATTCGTTCGTTGGTAAGTTATGTTCTAAACAATGTTTTCAATGCTAGTTTGCTATTCTCTAATAATATCAAAGATAAAACATACTATTTTGTTGTAAATTCGATAAACGATTATTCAGTCGAATTGTGTTGTGCATCAACTAGATCTTTTATTTCCAGTCGATAAAAATAAACCATTCCTTTTTTTAATTTTAAAAAAGGCGAATTAGAAAATAATTATTTATTAATTAATTTAAGATAATCCAAATATTGATGGAAATTTCAAGATTTTAGATATCATGATTCAAAGACTTGCTAAATATAATTCTTTGCCGAATAAAATACAAAAAGGAAAAAGGCATCAAACGATTTTTTAACCAAAAATTAAAATATTTTTCTGCGAATTCCTGTTGATGTTAAGTGATCAATTTTTAACAGATCAAATATTATTATGATTGCATCTTAATATTTCCTATTCTAACTAATTTCAAAAATTTTAATTGAAATTAGTATAAAATTCTTCAAAAAAAAATCCTGAATTATCTTTACTGTAAATGATTTGTCATTGTTTTTTTTTTCATTTAATTTTATAATTCTGATTTCTTTCTCTTTTATAATTTGGCCACTCTTTTTAAATAAATAGAATCCTAAGTTCTTTAAAAAGTTGTAAGATTTATTCACATATCTATAAATTATTAAAAATATATATATACTCCGAAATTATCGTTACGGATACAGAATGCATATTTAAAAAATATTTCTATATTTGCGAAATGATTTTAAAAACGTTGTCATGAAAGTAATTGAAATTATTGTCGTCAGTTAGTCTTTAAAATAATTTTTAAATCATTTAAAACAATTGTAAAAAAAAATAATAAAATTAGAGAAAATTTTTACTTTAATAAGCTGACTTCTTTGAAAAGACAATGTTTTGAGACTTAAAGTAGTATTAAAATATTTCTTCTGTTTATTAATATTCTATGAAGTTAACGAAAAAAGAATACTATTTTAGTTCAATTTTAATTAAAATTTTAATAAATTTTTCTAAGGCACCTAATGAGTAAAAATAATTATTTGAATTGAATAGATCTGAGCTAAGATTGTATTTTGCAGAGTTATATGATAGTATTCCAGATTGTAAGTATTATCATGTCAGAATGCTTAAAATCAATATAGTAAAAATTTATAAAATATGTTTCAAAATTTAAAAATTAAAAAAAGAACTTTTTAATAACTACTATTACTTATTTTATTTATTTACTTTCCAAAGTAAATTTTTATTCATGTGAGAACATTATGTTGTTTTTATTAGGTGTTTTTGAATAATTTAAGCTCAAAATCGCTTAGGCAATGCTTACAGCATAAATGACAAAATTCATCAACATCGTTATAATATTTTTTTACCTACTTTTATCTGTCTTGCATGAGTATTATGTATGCTTTTTTGAAAGCAAATGCGTTTAGAAAAGGTTGACCTGCTTTTACCAGTATTGCCTTTTTCAAACTGATTTAAACTACTTAAGGATTTAAATTAATTAAGATAAATAATGACTTAAAAATTAATTATGTTCTCACATGATAACTTGAAATTTGCGATCTTTTCTTTTTTAAAAAAATATTATTTTATATTAGTAATTTTCTTATTTTGTACATATTCCAGGGTTTAAAAGCTTAATATACTGATAACACATTATGTGTTAATGTTCAATTTCTTACTACTACTGATATTAATAATACACTTATTCGTTTTTTTATCATCAGTGTTTTTTATCGCATAATATCGGTTAAGCAATAATTGTCACGTTGCCAAAAGACATTTGGCAACTATTTCTTTGGCGCTAAAACCATCCAATTTATGATGCTGCCATTATTATCCAAATCCTATAGGAATTTCCCGGCGTTATCTCAACCCCTGCCCCCATCTCAACGTGACATTATGTGCATATTCATTCAGTCTTGTAGAGGTGTGGAAAAAAAAATAGAACCGAGAGAAAATCGGTAACTTTTCCTCAGTTTCAAGAATACTTTGGCAAGAAACTGGAAATTGTTGTCTACTCTAGATGTGTGTTGAAAAAGTGCCAAGTAAACGACTCAAATCGATGAATGGTTTGTTAGGTTATGCATGATTAATGCTTTCTTTTAGGCTGGTTTATATGAATATTTTAACCTGATCTTGGACGACGTTCATATTTGTTTGGCTACGTCTCAAAAAAAAATCGAACTTTGAAGCTATCAAAGGCATTAAGAAAATTATGTTTAGGGAGCTTGAACTTTTGAGCTTTTTTTGCGTGATTAAATTGCTTCGCGAATGTTAGTTGGCAGTTTTTTATGCCTTGATACCAAGTGATTGTATCCAGAAATACTGTATTGTATAATACAATATTATATATTATTATTATTAATACAATATAATACAATATTCATTTGATTGAAAATCAATTCCGTTTTGGGAATGTCCGAGCATCGCAGTTTATTGTATACAGAAATAAATAAAAGAGCACATTTAAAATATTACAATGTAACAAAATCACTGCTCAAAGAAATGCATTTTTCGAATTCTCAGATTTTAGTTTACTTATGTTAACGACCGTTTTAAAGTAATACTCAGGCTATTTTGGGACGGACCTTGTAACTTTGAACCGCGGTCAGTTGACGAGGGTGACATCTGGACTGGTTCCTCCCTCTCTATACTTCCACGCCACACCAATGAGAATGCATTCAGCTCCGTTAAATTTAGCGAGCACCAGACTCGTTTACACGGCAATTCTTTGGTTTCAGTTTTTTTTTATAATTTAAGTCCAGTTGTAAAGCAATACTCTGACTCTTTTGGAACGGACCTCATAATTCTGAACCGCGGTCAGACAACGAGGACGACAACAAATATAAATTCATTAGTTATTTTTATTTATTCCTTAAAAACTAACCTCTTTTCCAAAAGTTTTCGTTTCCCCGCCACGAAATAAGTAACGAATTCAGTTTGTTTTTTCTGCAAAGGGTGTGAGGTTAGGCTTAACATGTTTTAGACCGTTTATACCAAACAATTCTGATTATTTTCTTAGTGTTTGATCTATTTAAAGCTAAACATTGTTAATTAATCGTTTTTTTTCGGATTCATTTTGAAGTGCTGTAGAATTAAAATAAAACAAATGAAATTAAAAATTTCAAATCTGTATCGCGTTACCTCAACTGGGGTAGTAAATTCACGCATTTGCGTTGCCCCCATTGACATTGAATGCCCAGTGTGTTTTGATTTATTTTCAACGGATTCGGACTTGATTTTGTTTTGGCAAGACATAATTTTATGAATTATTTTTGTTATTTGCAATTATATAATAAAAGGTTGCTAATATAAAATTTTTCTTTGTTGACTAAGTAGACTTAATTTTTTTATATTATTTGTTTGACATTTCTTTACTAATGAAACTCAAAATTGTAATATGTATGCTTCTTAAGTGAGAAAGCACAAATAAAAAATCTTTAATATCAAGACTTAGCTTTTAAAAGATAGTATATGTTCGGCCTATCTACTTCCAGCTTGCAAGAGTTAGAGAAAATCTTTTGTAAAAAAAGTCGCCTAATATTCTTATATCTAGGGACCTGAACATTGCACGTACTCCCCCCCCCCCCCCCCGATAAGCCTCTTTTTGGGCATTAAAGCACTTCCACAGCCTCTCGCTTCAAGAAAAGAAACCCCTATTTTTCTGCTCTTAGTTTCAGATAAGAGTCATCAAAAGAATGCAGGAAAACGACTACTTTAAATTTTTTTTTTGTAAGGATTTCAATTTCGGAACAGGAAAAGGATTCTGCAAAATCCCAGCAAGTTTTTTGTTTTGTTCTTTTTGTTGTTGGAAAAAGCTGTTTATTTCGGGAGCTTTCAACTACAATGCATGTTCGGTCTTTATTTTTCGGGTAGGTACACAGACGGAAAAGCAATCTTTTGTTCTAAAATTTGCAATTCTATAAGTTTTGTCCATATCCTCTGGAACAGATTGCTCTCGGTTTATTTTTCTTTCCGAAAAGTTTTGCATAAATTCAAAACATTCATCAGTTCAGTGAACCTCAAAGTAAACAAAAGGAATTATAGTTATTCTGGAAGGAATAACGACAGATGACAAAAATTTTCTATAACAAAGGAACAATGATACTTGTATGCTGAAATCCATTAACATAAATGCTACCGAAGGATTAAATATTTCTGCTATAGAAAAACAGCTTCTTTTTAAAACACTCGATTATTCTATATGGTACATTTAAAAAACAAAATAATCGTTTATATATTATTTTCACAATTCGTTTCGATTGCTTTTGACATTTTGGAATCTTCTGCATTTCATTTTACATTATCGTTTGCATATAAATACTTTTATATGCATCATGTATTCGTATTCCATTATGTATTCACATCTTGAATTGTATCTATGATATGTTCTTAGGATTATACATTTCAAAAAAAATTAAACCTTTAAATCTTTTTTTTTTCTGTTTTTCTGAACATAAATAATTTTTTAAAAATGCTTTGCCTTTAATTTTAAATTATTAATAAAAACACATATGGCATTGAAAAACTCAAATAATTTCTAATACTGAGAAAATTAAAAAAGATTACCTAAATATTCTGAACTTAATTTTCTTGGCAAAAATGGTGTTAAATTTACTTAATGTTTAAAACGAAGAATTAAAAAGAATTATTCGTGATGAGATATTTATTCGTTAATCTAATCATTAATTTTTAATCTTTTGAAAGACATTTTTTATTTTTTATATTAAAAATCTAATTATATTCATTTGTTCCATAATTCCTCTCCATTTTTTTTATTTTACTTGAAGTCTGCTTTCTTAAAAGCTTCAGCTTAAACTAATTCAATAAGTTTTTGATTTGGGATTTCTCAATCGAATTATAAAGAGGGAAATATGACTCTTATATAAATTAGATCGAAATAATTTAACTACATACGATAAATCTTTGATTCAAACTGTCATAAATAGGGGAAATTAATATTTAATTGGTGATAATTAAAAAAATTAAATAATCGCTTGACGAAATGTATTAATTTAATATTATTTCTTTAATAATTCTTGTACTTAATTTTATTAATTTCCTCGTCTTCCAGAATTATTCTCGATATTCATGTTTCAAACACTTTTTTTCTCTAAATTTTAAAAAGCATAAAACAATCTGATTTATATCAAATTTTCTACAACTTTTTAGACTCATGAGTGATTTTTCATCAAATTATTATTATTATTCCTAAAAAAACAAAATTTTCGCATCTAAACATACACATTGCGTATGTTAGAATTGTATTGTCAACATGATATGAAGACATTTTTTTAACATTTTTTATTTCTGCTTTATGAGTTGTGGATTTTAAAATTTGAATAGCTCAGATTATTTCAAAACTACGATATGAAAATGAATTGATTTCTTTGAAATAATTAAAAGATATATTAATTAAAGATAAACTCTTATAATTAAGTTTCACAAAATTATTGACAATTGCTTGGAAAAAAATAATTGTATTTATCTCACGTAATTACTAATATTAACGGTTTTGACAGAAACTCTTCATGTTAAACACTTTTAGAGCCAAAGATTGGGTTGTATTATCCCATTTGGAGTGGTGAGCAAAAACAAATGATAAATTTATTTGAAAATTTTAGATTAGAATGATTTCTTAAAACTATCCGCTTTTGGCAACCATCATCTTCGCCAGATTATTGGCTCCCTTGGCTGTTAAATTATTAATTTGGCTAGCATTTTTTTTTTAAATGTACTTCATTTTTGATGAGACTGGAAATTATAATTAATTACTGTATATAAAAACTAAAAACTCTTATTCATGAATTAAAACGAAACGTATATGTTATGAAATAAAAATAAGTTGGGGGAAAAAATTTCTTCGGATTTAAAAGCAAGCAATTTTTTAAAGATTAGTTTTAACATTACCAAAAGCGTATGATTCAATGTTTGATGAAACAATTCTGTTTAGTTTGTATTTCATTATAATAATCAAAACATAATTATAGATAGTGAATGAAACTGAATATTAAAGAAATTATCAAAATTAAAGAAAAAAATGTTTTATCAAAATGAAATTGATATCATTTACAAGATAACTTTTACTGTTTTAAGTTAATATAAAATTAATTTTTGTTAGATATTATTTTTGAGAAATATAGCTGAAAAATGTCTGAATTCTGCTTAACTTTTAATAAATTTTGGACATGGAAATATTTTTCAAACTTAGAAGAGATAAAAGATGTATAAATAATATTTCGCCACGGCTACATTAAAAAAATTATATCAAATTTGCTAAATTAAATCGAAACACTTGTATAAATTAACTACCCGAACATTTGTGCTCAGACTGTTACATCTGATATGCAATTACTGTATATTTCACAAAATACATTTTTATTCCAACTGTTACATCAAATTTATTATTTTTCTATGTGTGAGTTTTGACTTACGAAATTTTAATACAAAGCGGGTGGTTTTTGTGTTACTTCAACTAATTTGTCTATCATTGATTTGTCCACTTTGCGAAATTGGACTGTTTTCTTCCATAATAAATTCAAGAAAAATAATTTTTGGGGTGTCAACGTTTAGAAAATGGAATATAATTAATATTCCAATTCTGCTTATTGATGAAGAAAAAAAAGAGATAACTCATTCGATTGAATTGTTTTGGAGTGAAATCTTAAAAATGTCATTTTGCTGTACATTTTACACGGAAAGAAAACCGTCCGACAAAGTTCCCCAGCCTCAACTACTGCACCGATTTCACATATTTTTATTTCGTATGAAATCTCACGGGCCTTAGAAATGTCTTCCATTTACGAGATACCTCATAGAATAAAAACTTGATGCAGCTCCCATCCTTAACAACCAGACCGATTTCATCCATTCGCTAATTAGTTACAACACTGTAGCGTCGTGGGCCGGGCTACTGGTGAGTTGCGCCGAAAACAAACTCAGGTCTTTGAGAAATAAAAATCTATTTATTTCCAGCTATAATACATATATATATTTTGCACAGATACATCTTCGTGATAAATTATTGTATAACACATAGATAATTCAGTTCAGAGTTCCACTAAAGGAAGGTGCTGTGTTTCAGATAAGTAAGGAATCTCTCTCGGAGGTGAAGAGATATGACGGAGTTCTGGAAAATCCCGCAAGATTCAGTCCGAGGTTCGGGATTATCTACTCGTCGATTAACCTGCTGGGATTTCCGGAAACGTAAGGTGATGAACTGGCTGGAAAAGCAACTCAGAAGACAACTTGTTCAACTAATTGAAGGTCTCCCAAAGCTCGGATGAACTTTCATACTTCAGACGGGACGCAAGGTGGTCCAAAAGTTCCAATGAACTTCACGTGGGCATAGCTACAGGGCGTGGTTGCCTACGTACACTCCAAATTCTCTCCTGAGAATTCCAAGCTGACCATTCCAAGCGGATTCCAAGCTGAATTCTAACTCCAAATACAAGCCCTCGCTTCATCAGTCCGCTTCCTTCTTTTTTGTCCATCCCTTTCCTCCCCTTTTTATTTGGAACTCATAGACAAATGACCAATCAGAATAGTTCCCAACTTTCACTGGATCATCTGATCTAAGTTATCTTTCCAATCACATGAGAGGGGAAAGCATCGATTAGCAAAGAGATGGGTGGTCTCTCCCCCTCTTGGCTGGGTTTTCTATCCAGAAGAAAAGAAACGCCGTCTGCCGCCTGTCCCCTTTGTATCGGGTTGAAAGGCGGGCGTCTCTTAACTATTGACAGGAACACATCTGGTTCTTTCCCTCGATGTTTGTTTCAAACACATGCCCATTTCATTTGGAGACCCCCACAAATCGCCCAGATACATCTGGACTTAGCCTGACCATTGTACTCCGCTTTGAGTACCAGATGTCTGCATTTTTTGCATTTTACAAATTTCTCCGCTATCGGTATCTTCCAGGTACAAAAAGAATTTCTTATCCATCGCTTATCTGAAGTCATCACAACACTTTGCAAATATCGCTAATTAATCAGAATGCGAAATTTTTACTAAGAATGTATAATTTAAAATATTATTTTCATTTAATCTGATAAAATGCAGTTCACGAGTATTACTAAACTAATGACTTGATTGAATTTTTAGCTAATGATAATTTTGTCATTGAAATCATCCAGTGGATGTACGGTGCGATAATGAAAAATAATGTTTTGTTCCTTTAAAAAACACGAAACAGAAATAAGAAAAACATAGAATAAATGTAATCAAAAAAGACAGTACTTGTGAACTCTAAAAACACAAGTAGGCAGTAAATTGCATAAAAAACCTTGTGATATTAAATATAAAGAACTCGCCCAACGATCAACAGGAAAAGAGTAAAACATTTTTCTTTTGAATTTACCTAAGTTTTCCAATAAGACGTGACGTCACATCGCGTTTCAGAAGAATTTTCGGATGTTGTCCCCTGAAAAACGGAGAATAGTAATTCTTGCATTTTTTAGGACCTTCATTTGAATCGTTGAAGTTTTCTCTAAGGCTGAGAATCATTAAGCAAGGCATCTATTCAACACCCAGTGAGATAAGATAATTTTTTAGGAATGACACCAACTTGGCAAGGAAACGTACATATCCATGTTAACCCCTTAATCGGTTTGCCCGTACGCCGTACGTGCATTGATTTATCGAATTTTGATAGTTGTAAACAAGAAATAAACCATTCATAACAATTATAATTCAATATGAAAATGACTCGAATATGTAGATAAGCCAAGTATCCCATGGATTTCCACTTGAATAAAAACAAGAAAATGTTCCCAAAATAGAAAGTACCATCTTATTAGATAGTAAGGAAAATAAACCGGTTAAGGGGTTAATATTGTGGACAAATAGCTGGTCACTGAAGTGTTTAACAATATCCATACAAATTATATCTATTTAGTAATTTTAACATTAATGATTTACTTATAAATAAACTCCGTGATATTGAACGGCATCTAATTAAAATTTGAGACAAACAGTAAAACTAACTGTGACCTTAATCATTACAGTTAATACAAGGAGTCCTGTCTCATACAATATTATCCTGCATTTTTACAAAGTGCGCTAAAGTATATCAATTTCATCCCTCCTATTTATCCATTCAACCGAAAAGAAAAGAAAAAAAAAATGATCAACAATACCTAAAAAAAATCGTCCATCTTTTTGAACGTGACTTAGCTACTGTGTATATGCCATTAACTTTGCTATATCCGAGATGCTTTTGTTTATTATTATTTCTCTTGCCATGGTATCCAACCCTATTTCCCTTGGAGGGTTGGCCCGCTAACCTCATTGGTTATTCATGTAGCCATTTTTCCATAATGGACGGCGATGAAAACATGGGACGAAATCGCTCCCATATTGGATGCCTGGGATTTATTAAAGTAGCCCGTCGCCATTTTTAGATGCCAAGCTGTTTTTTACGATGCGTTTTGCTTCAATTTTCCTGGAATCATTTTTCTATGCAAGATTACATTTTTGATGATCCCGAGGCAAGAGATAGGGGGGAGGGGATGAGAGGGATTGAGTGAACTGCCTCGAGATCCTTTTAAGCGTTTGTATGGAGCTGGTTCTCGAAAAGCAGATAATCTTCCTCGTAATGATGTTTGAGGGGGATTTTCATACGTCTATCATGGCATTCTATTGATGATGATTGAACTTAAAATACTGAAGTATTAATTTGAGTTGACGTGGAGCTTCACGCGAATTCGCCAAAGCAGATAGGTTTGGCTAGTAATTTGTAACAAAAGATCATTCCATTAAAAAAAACCATCGTTACTTAGGAGTGTTTCGACTTGATCCGTCTCTTTTTACATATTTTATAAAATTTTATTTTAATTTCGCATTTAATACTGTATATATATGCAAACAAAAATCTTTCTAATTGTGTTAAAAAATGCGTACTTAAAGATACAATAACTTAAAAAATGCATAGTACAAAACATATTTTAAAATTTATTAAAATTTAATAAAAACGTGCATGAAAATAAAATTTATATCCATAAAGAGTGGGGTTTTTTTATTTTAAAGCAATTTAAAAAATGGATTTTGGCAAATATGTTCTGAAAATATTAAGAGAAAAAAGATTAAAATGAAATCTGCTATGCATATTTCAATGTATCGTGTCAGAACATTATTTCTTGAACGGCCGAACACCTCGTGCTCGTGCGAGTTTAAATTATATATTTATTCATTTTCATTGTTTCACTGAATGAGTCACTTTAGTATTGCAAACGATACAAAAAAACTTTGTCTCGAATTGATTGTTTAAAAAAAATATCACATTTCCTATTTATTTCATTTCATATAATCACGTGCTCAAATGACATTTTTCTAGGTTTCATTTGCTATAGTCATTAACTTATATTTTTTAATCAGAGCTTTTGTAAATGCAATGGCTTCACTTTAATTAAAGCTGATTTTTTGAGACGCTTATGCAGATATAATAAAATTTCAATTTTTCACCTACGAATTTTCGTTGACCCACAAATTTCATTCCCAAATCAATATCATGTTCTGTCATGATAAAAAAAACGTTAACGTTTTAATTTACTTTTAATTAAATATTTTATCAAAATCTTGAGCCGGCGTCCTAGCTCAGAGGTAGCTCGCCTTCCTCGTTATTTGCGCTTCCGGGGTTTGGGTCCCGGTTAGGGCATCGTTATTTTTCGGTTTTCGATCTGACAGGAGTGTGAATGTACACTCCTGTAAAAAGGGTCTGTGCAAGCGAATATGATAAGTGTATGTCATTTTCATATGAGCTAAAAGTCAGAATTCTGCCCTCGGGTGTTCAGGAGTCCATACTCTCAAAAGTACTGCACCCCTTCTTCCGTTGTAAAGCAGGTACATCATCGTCAAAATTTTGAAACCTCTATTCTTTAGTGAATGAGCCTCCAATTTCTAATAAATATCCAAGTATCAAATTTATAGTCCTAGATCCACCTTGCTTATCATTTTGAATGATTTTCCGTGGATATCACCGTAGTATTATCAGTAATTGTGTCAGTGATGCATTTGTTAGTAATTGGCATATGTTATCTAAATTATGAGAATTATCACTTTGAAATGGTATAGATGCAAATATTTCAAAGACCTTCAGTTGTCTGGGGGGGGATTCTAGACTTAGGCACCCCCAGGTAGCAAATCCTGTAACATAATATTGTACAATATTGTGCGATATTATATGATATTACACAATATTTTGCAATTTTATACAATATTGCGATTATTGATCAATATTGTGCAATATCTGTGTGCTACAAAGGCCATAGGATCATAAATGAGGGGTTGGTTTATCCCAAGATGCTATCATTCAATTCAAACATCCACCGCTGATAGATTTGAAAGACGGGATATTGCCATAAATACCGACCACTCAATGCATTTCAAAACTAGGAGTTCAAACCTCATACAGCTCTGGTTTAGGACTCTGAAAATGCTATATCGTATACCAATTTAAAAATTCAGATTTTAAGTGTAGGTACAGTGAGTTTAACAATTAATTATCTATAAATTTGATGTAGCATCCGATCCAACAACCTTTTAAGAGGTTGGGTTAACTACAATAACTTGAAGCAAATCTAGAATATTGTAGATAATACACTGAAGTGACAAAAGTCATGGGATGACTGTTAATATCGTGTCGGTCCTCCTTTTGCCCGGCGAAGTGCAACAACTCGACGTGTCATGGAGTCCACAAGTCGTTGGAAGTCCTCTGCAGGAATATTGAGCCATGCTGTCTGTATAGACGTCCATAATTGTGAAAGTGTGGATGGTGCAGGAGTTTGGGCACGAACTGACCTTTTGATGATGTCCCATAAATGATCTATGGGATTCATATCGGGCGATCTAGGTGGCCAGATCATGCGCTGGAATTATCCGGAATATTCTTCAAACCAATCTCGAACAGTTCTGGCCCGGTGACATGGCGCATTGTCATCCATAAAAATCCCATCGTTGTGTGGGTACGTGAAGTCCATGAATGGCTGCAAGTGATCTGCAAGCAGCTGAACATAACCATTTCCAGTCAATGATCGGTTCAGTTGCACCAGAAAACCAAGTCCATGCCATGTAAAAACCGCCCACACCATTATGCAGCCACCACCAGCTTGAACAGTGCCTTGCTGACAGTCTGGATCCATGGCTTCGTGGGGTCTGCGCCACACTCGAACTCTACCATCAGCTCGTAACAACTGAAATCGTGACTCATTTGACCACGCCACGGTTTTCCACTGGTCTAGGGACCAGTCGATATGCTCACGAGCCCAGGAGAGTCGCGATGTCGTGCTGTCAGTAAAGGCCTCGAGTCGGTCTTCTGCTTTCATAGCCCAAGGAAGACAAATTTCGCCGCACAGTCCTATCGGACACGTCCCTCGTACGTCCCACATTGATTCCTGCAGTTATTTGACGAAGTGTTGCGTGTCTATTAACATTGGCCATTCTACACAGACGTCGGCGGTCTCGTTCGTTAAGTGCAGGTGGTCGCCCACTGCGCTGTCCATGATGGGATGGGATGCCTGAAATTTCATACTCTCGGCACACTCTTGATACTGTGGATCTCGGAATGTTGAATTCACTAACGATATCCGCAATGGAATGACCCATGCGTCTAGCTCAAACTAACATTTCACGTTCAAAGTCTGTTAATTCTCGTCGTGTCGCCATAAATCACGAAAAGCCTGTTCACATGAATAACTTGAACACAAATGAAAGCTCTGGAAAACGAACTGCGCATTTATACTTTTTCGCTGCGATACTACTGCCATCTGTATATTTGCTTATTGCTATCCCATGACTTTTGTCACTTCAGTGTATACGCTATTCATCGGTTTAAACTTTATCCAAATATTGAGGATGTAATCAAATCTGATATATTGTAATAAGCCAAACCAGCCAGCGATCGCGACAACAGCAGAAACAGATATGATTTGCATCAATTCATGGATCCTAGACTAAATTGTATATCGATTTACAATCCTTCGACTTCTCTTATTAATACAAATTGTTTATTAGAATGTATATGAATGTTTAATTGCTGTATTTTGATTCGCTTATCAAATAATGATTTTTTTTTTGCAAAACTTGTCAAAAACCTTATTTTATAGATCCACACCATAGGTTTCGTATCTTTTTAAAGTAACGGCCTATTTTCTTTTGAAAACCGAATTTATTGTGAATCATTTCATCTTTGGAACTTTGCAATTTTTAGAATCGAGTGATACACAAATATTTATAAAAGAGATTTTAAGGACTAAAAATTAGCTTTTGTTATTAAATACAATTTTAAATTCATATACATTTTGAAAATTATGGAAAAAAATACCGTTGTATTCAAAAAAATTATTGTTATCCACCAAATATTCGGTGATTCTATTCTCGCAGGTTTAGAAATTTTTGTTTTATTTAATTTATCCTTAATTATTTTCAATGTTTCAAAAAACATAATTTAATTTTATAAGTAAGTATTGATATTTTAAATTTAAATCCACACTTCAGGTATATCTGAGTGTGAAAAACCAAATTTTGAAATTATGACTGTACATCTATGAATTCACTGACTGAAAAATATTTTAAATTAGATGGAGAAGATTTTGTATATAAGCTTAACACCTATTTTTAAAATTTTTATCGATTTTTGACCTAAATTGTCCAAAGGAAATCTGTCAGTCTGAGTACAAGTGAGCTCTACAATTAAAGAACGTAACAAAATAAATGGATAAAATCTGGTAGATGGATGTGTCATCTAAAGTAATGATCCTTATATATCAAAGAATTTACCGTCTATCATTTTGTACTTTCGCATGCAAGTAAATGCAGTAATTAAAAATTATCAATTAAAGCAATTATTTTAATAAACGGAATTTAGTATGTGGTTTTGTGATGTCGGATGTAGCTCCAAGCCAAATTTTTATTTCAATTGGTCAGAAAAAAGGTTCCAAAATGCATATTCAGTTTTCGAGTACTTGTGTATTAGTATCATGCCAGTACTTAAAAACCCAAAAAGGCCAAAGATCGGTAAATAAATTTTTTTAAAAAAAGTAATATTAAAAAATTGTCAATTCCTACGGTGGTCAAAGAAAATTTTATTTTAGACACTTTTTGTTAAATAATGACAATCAATATAAATAATTTATCAAAAAAATTACTGATTTCTGCAAGAATTGAATTCGCATTCTTCAACTTCACGTGAAAAATACTGAAATCCCTACATTTTACCGATTGAGCTACTGTCTGTTGATTTCAATTTTCATTACAAACTGCTAAAATTCTATTTAAAGCGATAAAAATTAGTAAAATTTAATCAATGAATTAATATTCAAAAACACTGTATTAACATCAAGTGTCATCCACTACAAGTTTGAACATATATATATATATATATATATATATATATACAGGGTGTCCAAAAAGTTCCCGTACTGACGATTTGTGAATTTTTTTTTACAAAAACAATAGGTTTAAAAAGAATTATTTTTATGTCAATGATAAAAAGCACTTTTAACATAACTAAGGAAAAAAATACTGAACTTACATTTATAATAAATGTTCAAAATGTCCACCTCTTTCTTGGAGACAAAACTGAACTCGTTTGCGCATGTTTATGGAAACGCGTTTTAAGATGTGAGGAGTGATTTCTTGTATCCTTTGGGTAATTGCGATTTTCAAATCATCTGTTGTTTGAGGATCACCTTCATAAATTTTGTCCTTTAAATATCCCCACAGAAAAAAGTCCGGGATGGTCAGATCAGGGGATCGAGGTGGCCAAAGATTTTTTTGAGATAAGTCGATTGGAGAAAAAAGCTTCAAGCATGTCCATGGTTTCATTACTCGTACGGTAAAATTTAATATACATGAAAAAAAATCATAGAAAGTGATTTTTTAAATTTGGAGTACGGGAATTTTTTGGACACACGGTATGTATGAACTTGAGTCTATGAGTAAAAAGTATTTTATTATCGACAGAAAAACTGAACAAGAGATATAAATATATATATAGGGAGAGTGTGAACAAATAGTAGGAATTGAGAAAAAGGCTAGATTCACGCCAAGGATTTCTTAATTAGTATTCGCCATTGCCCTGTAAGGCATTAACGGTCTTACTCAAGGACCAAAATTTTACTCAGGAAGAGAAAGAACCATTTTTTAAATTAAGAATTCGCTTAATTAATCAATTTAAAGACTCTTTTCTATTATGGTAGCCATTCTGCCAATCAGATATTTTATATATAGTGTAATTATCTATATTAATAAAAATGCAACTCGAAATGCGTTGCAAAGCGCAAAACTGGAGAACGGCTCGACCGATTCGGCTAATTTTTTAAAAATATTTTCGTTAAGGCACGAGGATGATTCTTATGGAGAGAAAAAATTAAAAAACTGCGTGGAAAATAGTTAAAATGACACTTTTCTTGATTCCCGCCAAAAATCTTCCTTTCCTTCCCCCACACCAACTGAGTAAGATAGCACGAAGTAATAAATTATGATTTGTTTAGAAAGAAATGCGTGAGGTCAGTAGGTTTTCATTCATAGATAACGGGATGTTTAAAAAAGAAAGAAAATGGCTGCTTTTATTATTAGTCTGTATGGATATTTAATCTATGTCTGCTCAAAATAAAGTAATAAATAAAGAAAAAAAGAATAACAGAGTGCAAAAAGGGTTGTAGAAAAAAAAAGTAGTGATGAAAAAAAAGAATAGAAAAAGAAAGAAAAGAATTGTGTGTGTGTGTCACCATTATTTCCTATGTGCGCGGCATTTTCCAAGCTGTTTTTAAACTTTCGCATCTCTTGGAAACCACTTTTGTCTAAATATATTTTGGTGAAAAACATATTATGGGACACAGCTACATAAAATATTATTTGAAAACTTTAGCGAGCATTAATACTGGCGAACCGACTGGTCGCCAAAGGCGGCTAGTAAACAATAAAGATCATTGTATATTCACATGCAATATTTCTCAATATTCTCCTTGCCTTTTTAATATTTCAATTTTCTGTAAGTCATGACTCCTTTATCTCAGTTCTCGTCGTTTAATGGAATTCAAGACCTTTCTCTTTCATATGTGAACTGTGTTTCGGCTTCTTTTAAATACAATTTACTACTCTAGATGTTTCGTTTGATTAAATCCGTCGGAACAATAAAGGAAAATATGATAAGTAACCTGATAGGAATTTTTGAAAAACCATCATAAAACATATATTACGTGACAGTTTTTTTTTTTTTGAAACATTGAGATAATTACGTCTTGAAATTGGAAGGAAATTAATTAGTACAATGTGTAGTGAATATTTTAATAAATATTCACCTACAAATAGAGACCATATTTAACATAACTTCTCCCAGTATTTATTCATCTAATTAGTATCATTTCATTAATGATGAATTTATGCATACAGCTTTTGAAAATAAAAATGATGTTTTTACTTTCTCGTATGCCTATTATGAAGTATAGTAATCGCCATAACATTCGAATACGAAATTTTGTAGAGCCTCTACGTTTTAGACCTGTTTGAGTTCGAAAAATACATTTTTTTTTTTGAAAAATGTTCTTCTGTCTGTGGTAGAGATAACTCGAAACTGCTTTGATACAGACGGATGAAATGTTGGCGTATCGTCTTCAGAAGAAATGTTCAGATTTCTGTCGAATTTTGTGTAAAATCTGTCTCTGAGTTAGTCTGTCTGTTAAAATAACGACAATTATCAAACAAGGACAACTAGATAACAGTATTCTGTACGTAGATTTAACATTTGTAATTTAGACACCGGTCAACTTTTGAGCCAAAACCAAATATGAGTTGATTGACTGTCGTTCTATACTTTTTAAGAATATATAAACATGATAATTTTAAAATGTAACGATTTAAATAACAAATTAGGAGTGGGATTTTTGTTACTACAATTGTAGATTTGTGTCAAATCTTTATTTCGATCGAATGGGAAAAACACGTCTAAAAAAGAAATTCGATTTTTTGATGCTATTAACTACATGATGTGGATTAATCGCCAAGGATGATACAAGTGATTCACTAAGAATGCTAGTTTCACGCCAAAAGTTAAGCCGACTTTCTGGCACAGAGGTAGCGCGTCTTCCTCGTGTTCTGGAAGTCCCGGTTGTTCTGCTGTGTGCTATCTATGAGATGTGTAAATGTGCCACCCCCTGTAGAAACGGGCTGTGCAAGTGAATGTGATGAGTGTGTAGCTAAACTCGTACTCTTGGCCCTAGTTGGCGCTACTTGAAACAAGAAAGGCATCTCTTCAGCTTAAAATCTGCTGATGTATCAGCGGGGCTTGTCTATGGTGAGTGCCCTAAGCAACAACAACGCCAAAAGTTAATATTTCATAACTATTGTATGCTATTGTGTTATTCATGACTTTCTCTGGCTAGACAAGTTTATTAGAGTGTGTGAGAAAGTTTTTGGGAGAGCATTCCCTCTGGTTTTAAACAGTACGGCCTGAAATTGGAATGGAATTAATTAGCATAATTTGTAATAAATATCCTAATAAATATTCACCGACAAATAGAGACTATATGTAATAGAAACCCCTCCCAATACTTTTACATTTTATTAGTACCTATCGTTTCATTAACGATGAATTATTCATGTCACTTTTGAAACAATCGTTGAAAACGATATTTTTGACTCGAGTGATCTTCCCACAAGTATATAATCGCCCGACTCTATTCTAGAGAATATGATATCAATTTACGTAAACGCAATCCCCCATTGAAAGGTCGACAATAAAGTAATAACGAGAAAGAAAAAAAAAACGGGCGCCTATCATTTTCCTACTTTCGCATTATATCTCTTAATTCATGTAGATCGTATGCACACTGCATCATTTACAGTTTCCTGCGATGGGAAAAAAACAGGGGAGAATGGTATAATTTGTCTAATTTCATTCGATTGAAAATCAATTCTGCCGTCCGTTTTGGAAATGTCCGAACATGGCAGTTTATTTTGGAAGGAATCCAAAACTTTCCCCGGTTGTCGTTCGTAATGTCTTTCCAATGCTTGTCCCAATCAGGATTCGCGCCCTGACATTCCGGTTTTTCAATTTTAAAAGCGATACGCATCTTAATTATATCCGCTTTGCTTTGTAATCATTTCCAGAAATTCTGCCAACAGTTTTCGTTTAGCGCATTTAGAGTTTCGTAGTTCCAAAAGGCATCGTTTTCCGTAATGATTTTGATTAAAATCATTTCAAGGCCGTTCGTAAAATGTCTGATTCTACATGCACTTAAGTTTCAGGATTTTACTTTGCTAGATTTCAATAGCATTTTTCCGAAGTAGCATAACCTCTAAAGATTATGTGTCTCTGACTGTTATTTTCACTCTGTTTTTTTTTCTTTCAATTTCTATTATTAGTGCACACTCTCCCCATATACAGGGTGTCCAAAAAGTTCCCGTACTGATGATTTGTGAATTTATTTTACAAAAACAATAGGTTTAAAAAGAATTGTTTTTATGCCAATGATAAAAAGCACTCTTAACATAACTAAGGAAAAAATACTGAACTTACATTTGTAATAAATGTTCAAAATGTCCACCCCTTTCTTGGAGACAAAGCTGAACTCGTTTGCGCATGTTTTTGGAAACGCGTTTTAACATGCTAGGAGTGATTTCTTGTATCCTTTGGGTAATTGCGATTTTCAAATCATCTATTGTTTGAGGATCACCTGCATAAACTTTGTCCTTTAAATATCCCCTCAGAAAAAAGTCCGAGATGGTCAGATCAGGGGATCGAGGTGGCCACGGACTTTTTGAGATAAGTCGATTGGAGAAAAAAGCTTCAAGTATGTCCATGGTTTCATTACTCGTATGGCAAAATTTAATATACTTGAAAAAAAACCATGGACGAGGATTTTTTAAATTTGGAGTACGGGAACTTTTTGGACACCCGGTATATTTATATGTCTTGTTCAAATTTTCAATTGTCAATAAAATACTCTTTATTCATCCACTCAAGTTGAAATACAATTTTTATCATGTCAGAACATGATGTTATTTTGGAAATGATGTAGACAAAAATCCGTTGGCGAAAAATTGAAATATTATTATCTGAACGAGAATCTCAAAAAATCAACTTTTAATGACGCGTTACCACTGCATTTACAAAAGCTCAGATTTTAAAAAAATAAGTTAATGATTACAGCAAATAAAACCTAGAAAAATGTCATTTTGAGCACGCGGATATATGAAATGAAAAAAATAGGAAATGCGATATATTTTTTTAAACAATGAATGAGATACAAAGTTTTTTGGATCGTTTGCAATACTAAAGTGACTCATTCAATGGAACAATTAAAATGGATAAAAATAGAATTTAACTTGCGCGAGCGCGTGGTGCTTGACCATTCAAGAAATGATGTTCTGGCATGATACAGTGAAATATGCATAACAGATTTCATTCTAATCTTTTATTGAACTTGTAGTAGGTAACACTCGTTGCTAATACTTTTTTTTTCAAATATTAATTCTTTAATTAAATTTAATTAATTTTTGATATTTTAAATAGAGTTATAGAGAATAAAATTAAAGAGAGAGATAGCAGTTTATAGTGAAAATTGAAATCAACGCGCAGTAGCTCAATCGGCAAAATGCAAGGATTTCAGTATAATTCACGTGAAGGTGAAGAATGCAAGTTCGATTTTTGCAGAAAATCCATCATTTTTTGATAAATTATTTATATCAATTGCAATTATTTCATAAAAAGCAAATAAAATAAAACTTTTCTTTGTTGTCCTGAGTAGGATTATTGAGTAGGATTTTTTAAAAAAAGTTTTTTATATTACTTGTTTTCAATTCAAATACACATAATTTGAATATTTGTTCAAATAAAGTTGTATATTCGAATGTAATTGAATATTATCTACCACTACAAAGCAAAGTTGGATGCTTTTTATTCCACTATCCCCGACTTCATAGGTTTAATCTTAATCGAAATAGCTGTGCAAGACAGACGTAAAAACTCCCCTTGGTTCAACTCAAATCTGGTTTTGTTGCAAATATTGCATTATGTGCTGGTGA
>JAOUZG010008607.1:389498-450893 GCA_026289955.1 Argiope argentata | reverse complement strand
CACACTCCAAAAGTAGGGACAGAAATTATCCAGCCTAACAAATTCCACTAAAAGATCCCTAGGATTCCCTGGCACGAGCTATACATGTGATTGACATGTGTCGAAGATCCCTCTTAAAATCAGATGGTATAAATTCTGAGGGATAAAAATTTAATCTGCTTATTGGTCATTGCGTTTTGTTTTGTTGTATGTTGTGCACGTCGCTTTTGCTTGTACATAATGCCCGCTTTCCGTGATTGAATTAAAAAAACTTAAAAATTCAACCTGTCTTCTCCATGACTTTGGCTATGATTCTGCTAGCAGCTTTCATCATATAAATTAAATGCTTTTCATTGTGTGTGTGTGTGTGTGTGAGAGAGAGAGAGAGAGAGAGAGAGGGAGAGTGATAATATTTTAAACTCTAATTTCAATTTTGTAATTAATTTCCATAGTTTTAAGTTGATTTAACCCATATTAACTTCTTTCTAAAATATTCTCTTATTTCCCGGTCCCATTCCATTTTTTCTACTTAATTGAACTGATGCTTTGTAAAGATGCTTTCGTAAGTGGTTTCCACACTCTAACTGAAGGGATAAAATATTGCTGATATAAATAATCTCTTCTAAAAGATCCCTGTGTTTCCCTTGTCTAAATCGGCAAGTATAGAGAAATCCCTATCAAAATCTCATGTAAGGGGCCGTGCTTTATTCGCGCCTCTCTCTGTCTTCGAAATTTCCTTCTGCTTTCAAATTTTGGCAATTGAACCATATAAAATCATTAAATTAGCATCTAGCTATATTCCATCAAATAAATGTTGTTGTTTTTTTCTTTCCAAATTTTTTAAATTGATTTTCTTTTTTAAAATCACATATCTATAAGTCCGTATTTTTAAACGAAACCTTAATGTAACCACGTATAATAATGTGCACAAATTGATAATCCCATGTTATTCGACAACTGATATTTCAGTTAGTATCAATAATTCTATAATTTCTGGGCTTCCTGGGTTCGGGCAGGGTTCTAGTGGTAAAGTGAGTGAATTTGTCCCCCGTTGTAAAAAGGGGCTGTGCAAGCGAATGTGATGAGTGAGTAGCTAAGTCGTACTCTTGGCCCTAGTTGGGGCTACTTCAAAACAAGAAACGCTCATTTCGGCTTAAAATCGTTGATACATCAGTGGACTTATCCATAGCAAGTGTCATTAGAAGCAACAACATTCCATAGTTTAATAATAAAATCAATTAGTTGCAACATAGTTATATTAAAATATAAGAGAAATTGTACCAAAGAAATTCAATTGGAAAATTAAATTCTTAAATTATTTCCAGACATTTCTTGAAGTTTTCTTTTGCTGAAATTTTATGAATAATGCAAAATATATTTATTAAAATTGAAGCGAATACTTTTAATGTGACTAAATCGTATTTTCAGTAGAGAAAAAAACTTTTTTTTTCTCTTCGGAATTGGGAATAGACCATTTGAAGGACTGTTCAAATAGTTCTTCTCCCTAAGTTTATCGTTACTATATTTAGATTCTTTGTAGTTCAGCTGTCTACTTTGATGGTTCCTTGCTATTGACAGAGATACAATAATTTTATTTTCCTTTCTATGTATTTACATTTAACGCAACTATAATTCTTTTTCAGTGGGCATTTCTTGACGCACTTCTAGTACTATGAACAATGAGAAATAAGTAACTTTCAAGATTATCAGCAATTTCTGTGAATATTAACTTTTAACATCCATAATGTTGTGCACTTTGTATAAAGGCTTCGTTAACTCACTTTAGATTTTGAGAGTGACGTGAAAAATAATTTATGATCCATTTTTAAAAAGTACATTTGAAATGTGAAATAAAATGAATGGGATAAAAAAAATCAATGTTTTGAAGGTCGAAGATATATATTTTGAAAAATTTTGATCAAGCAAAAAATAATGAAAAATATTTTTTTTCCAGTTTTAAAATATTTTATTCAGAAAAAAAAATGAATGGGATGAAATAAAAATGAGCATTTGATGGGTAAAAAATATGTATATAAAATTATTTTATAGGATTTTTGGTAATAATAATTTGAAAGTTAATAAATAATAATAGTATTCAAAAAATTATAAGAATTTCATTTTAATAACAAACATTAGCCCACATTTGATCTTACATTTTTCGGGGAAATTGAATTGGGGCGAATTTTTATTTACTTACCTTTAAAGACTAAAGACATTTCTAAAAATCCCAATACTTTTTTTAAAAGCTCATTTTCAGAACGATACTTCGGATTTATTTATTTCAAAGTGTAAAAAAGGAGAATTAAAGTATTAAATTGAGTTCATTTCATACTATTCACATTCATTGAAAATGTGAATCTTAGTTTAAAATGTTATTATTACCTATTGATTTTATAATATCCGAAGCCTAAAAAGAAATGAGCTGAGACACTGAGCTCGTCATCGCATCGCAACTCAAAGTCTGACCTTAAAAATCTTTAATGTAGTTTCAATAAAGTTTATTGTGAAGGAAATGTAAAAAAATAAATCAGGTCTCTGTTTAGCAAAGTTTTACGATGTATAAATCAAAATAATAAGGAATCGGTCACCTTTAAGTGATTAGTTTGTTCGGCCAAAAGTAAAAATTTTACTGATTGTTGTCATTAGTATAAAATTCATTAAATAAAAATTTCTCTTTTTTATTTGGTAAAATTGTAAAATATGAATTTACCAAAACCGGACTACTACAAATTACTTTGTAGACGAATTAAAAATGACATGCATTACGAAATGAAAACAAAAGTAAAAATCCTATTGCCAAATTAATATCCGAATATTTTATTTTATTTTTAATATTGAAAAAGTGGATAGTTGAATTCTTTCCTAAAGAATGAAATTAGTTTAAATTTCATCGTAACATTAAAAAAAAAAATTTCATCGTAACATTATAAATTGTATAGAAAAATAGCATTCCCGTACCTGGCATTGTTCGAGTATTGGAATTAGCAGGGGATAACAGAGCTTGGTGCAGCTAGTTATTTCATAGGACGCGTAATTTTTGCTGGATTGTTTTCAAAATTGATCAGGGAGTGCCAAAGAATTGCGAAATTATATAAAAAAAAAGTTTAGTCTCATTTTTATTTATCAATGGATTAGATTTGTAATTTTGAAGAGGAAAACCGAATAAATAATTATTATAAATTTAATGCTTGATTTTTTATCATTTTCTTACAATCTTTCACTCGACTTTGAAAAATGTATTCAATTTTATGTTTAAAAAATGTTATTAAGTTATCTTGAAAAGTTTCGGCGTAGTTAAATATTAACGCGAAATTTCGCCTTTTCGTTAAAAAATTCGCCAAAAATTCAGTTTTTAGAAATTCGATTTTTTTATTGTATTGCAGCATACTACATCGCATTGTCTTTCAGGAAACATATTTTCTGAATTTTCCAGCTAAGCGTCTATTTTACAGGGCCGTTCGAGAAATAGACCCGTCAAAATAGACTTTTTTAAAAAAATCGATAGTTAATTTTTGCGTCGATATTTCGAAAAATAAATTATACCTCCGTGGTCTACGATAGAAAGTCCATCCGATTCTACTGTGATATTGAGTATAAGTTGAACGGACGCGTAACGATGACAATTTTAAAAACACGGTTTTACAGGACGAAACGGGACGCATAAGCGATCGTTTCTCCGGAAGGCCGTGTTTCACTCGGAAAGTATCATTACAGGTTTTAATTTCACAGAAATTAAGCGGCTTTAATTAATTTCTCCCGAACTAATTGATATTTCGAAAAATCCTTTCTTAGTGGGTACTTTCGTAATCATGTGGACATGCCTGCCAAATTTCAAGTCTGGGACTTCAGTGGTATTGGCTGTGCGTTGGTATATATATATTATCACAGGACATTGATTTTTATATAGATAGATTAACTTTTTTTAAAAAAATTATCAAATACAAAAATTGTGGGGAATGAAAAATATTTTCTAATTTTTAAGATAATGTAAATTCAGGATTTTCAGCATAATGATTTGTATTACATGACTGAAAAAAAACCAAAAATAGTTAATTTATTTACATTTAAAAACATTTACAGAGCATTAACAATTAAGACACCAAAGATTAATTACATTAATATTAGAAGTTAAAATGCTTAGATGACACCGAAGGGCGAAGCTTAACGAGATGTCTGCACATTTCAACACTAATTGGCACAGTAGAGTAAGATTATTAAACACTCATCGTTGCCAAAGACGGACCTTCCTCTCTCTCGAGAAAAGCATGAATGCTAACTGCTCGCTTTTTACTGAACTTATGGTCATGCGATTTGGCACTTTGGAGTAGTAGAACCCACAGGGCTGTTTATTACAATACAATTAAATTGAAATCTGTGTGCTTCCAGTATAACAATCGACATGAGACAATCCCAATATTCGACACTTACCTCAAATTGAAACAATATTTTTGATTTATATTGCCAAAATTATTTTTATTTACACTTTTAGAAAATACTTCTGAAGAAATAAACTTAAATTCAATTTCGAATTAAAACTTCGAATGAAATACAGTTGTAATATTGGTATTGGGATATATGGTAACGAAAAGGCGGCTCAATATGCAAAGATGGCGGCACAAAAAAAGAGTGTGGACATAATTGTCCCCAAATCAAATGGTGTCTTAAAATGGGGACTGAGAGAAGAAATGAAGCTACAATGGTTTGACAGATGGTATACGTCCAAAAAGGTGAAGAGTAACTTACGATTTTATTCCTAATCCTGAAATAAAAATAAGAAGATACCATCCACTGGTAATCCAAATTATATCAGGACATGGAAGGTTCCCTGCATATTTCCTAATATTTGGAAGAAGGCAGGAAAATAAATGCATTTGTGGAGGAATCGGTACTGCTCACCACTGTTTAAAGGAATGCACAGAAATCTCCGATCATAGAAAACATCTGCAAGTTGAAAATAATGACTCGAGTTCAGTACTGATGGTACCATGTAATCTTAGGACTCTGAAGGACGTGATGTATAAAATTGTCCGTTTTTTCCCAATTATTTGAAAGTTTGTAGAGGAGGAAGTGGTCAGTTTATGACCACTTTGGGGTCAATTATCTTGAAGAGAATATCAGTTTGAGAAATTCGGTCAATGTAAGATTGGATATTACTACAGCCCACAGTCGGCCACAACAAATCCTGTCGATACTACTACGTTCAGTGGTGGCGGGGTGGTCGGTTGTACAGAAGAGAGAAGTATAACAATGGAATGGTAATCACCACTAATTAAATCTCTACAAATATATTTCAAAATAATTTCTCTAAATATTACAAATGAATATAACTTCTTTGCTTACAAAGATACGAAGAAAAATTTTGAAAGAGAAAGCTTTGCTTATTTCTTTAATAAACTTCAATGGAGGATACTCAATATATGAAGATGAGGATCTTCCTACATGATGTTTCTTTTTTCCTTTCCTGTTGGGTAAACTAATGCTTGGGCCGAGTTACCACCTCTCTAAAGACGGAACGTATACTTTTTTTACTGGAGAGGTTATATCTGTAGAACTCAGTTATATTCAAGTCGAAGTGATGTTGTGACGATTATTATTCATATTACCCTGGATGATATGGCAAGGCGGGAGTGACTTATTTACGTTTATTTGCTTAACAGTGATTTTCATTGTGACTACCGCTGATAACTCTTGCAGCATCTCTGCATTTACTTATTTCACTAACATAGGAATTCTTTCCTACACGCACTTTCATTGCTATACGATCAAGAACTATTAAAAACTTAAAAAGAGATATTTACCGATGATTTTCTAATAATCACATTCAGAACAAGTATATAATTATCAAATGCATATCAGTGGTTGCGTACTAGTTTCATAGCCTGGAGTGAAATGAAACGCCACGAGGATGTCGCTCACGAGACCAAGAGGAATTACATAGGACAGAAATAATCAAGTCATTCGACATTTCAATTTTTTTAAATTGAGTTACATTTTCTTTCTTCTTCCTATTGTTGTTTACAAGGTACAACCGTAATATCGGTGCAATTTTTTTAACTGCCTTGTATATAATTTTTTAAGGCTACTGTAAAAAAAATAAAATTTTCATATATCTTGTATTCGCATTTTTCATCCCACTTGCTTCTTATGCATGATTTTTATCATTCCAGTGATGTATCCCATAATCCACTACGCAGAGGTATGTCCGAACGGCAACAAACCGCCAATGTCCTTGCAGGATCCCGCTGCTTTGGGTCAAGAATTCACACTTCAGCAAGGTGGGTGGACGTCATTCTCTTAGAATATGTGTGCTGCATGTCGATGGAAATCTGAAAGAGAGTTGATTATTTGACAGTGACTGAATTAACTTTATTTTCTTTTACGTTATGTTAATTATCTTTTTCTTTGATTCAAACTATTCATTTTTTTATTGAAAGCCACTTACCGTCAATCTTTTTTTCCAATGTGAATTATATTTATAAAATCCTTATTGGGCCATCATTTAAGTAGATGTCCCATGTATTCATTTGATATTTAACCTATAAGCTGATTAAGTAGGAGTCACTGTATATTTTCTTAATAAACAGTGCCTGCCACATATTGTTTTTAAGATATAACTGATCAATCACCTCTAGATACGTGCATCTTTACATTCGTGATGACCTGAACCCAAAACATTATATCAATTTTACCACTGAATTCTGCGCCCAAGAACACTTTCAAATGCAGTCGACTTTCTAAAAATATATTCTTGACAAAATTTAAATCAAATTCCCTCAAGTACGTATAAATAAGATAACAGCGTCATTTTTTCTGAAACATAACTTTCTTCATTGAACAAACATTTATTTCTTATGCTAACACAATATTCTGGAGTGCCTGCATTTCCAATCTATCTAAGGACGGAATTCACTATTGAGTATATAAAAACAGGAATACTTTTACATGTCTAAATTTTTATAAAATGCACCAAAAAATTCATGTTTCATTTCATCACTTAACGTATGAAGTTAAATAAGTAAATTTTGTTTGGAAAGAATGGTTTACTTTATTCATTTTCTTGTCATAGTTTTTAATATTGAAAATTCCTCAATTCTTTCACTAACTTACTTCCCAACATTTTATTAGAAATTTCTGTTTATATATGAAGTTACGAATTTCTTTTGATTTTTTATTTATATATTTAAGAGCTATAGCATTTTTTCCCCTTAGGCGTGTATATTTTTTATTTTGCTTAACGAAAAACCAGGAAAAATTCCTAGAGCTATTTCAACTCTGAAAAAAAATTCGGTTCATTGGTTTGTATTGATCAAATACCTTCTGAATTATTATTTTAAAGAGCGCAGTCAAAAGATAGAATTCATGATATTATTCTGCTTCATATGCTTCTCTTGTCTCATCTGAACCCACAAGGACTCATGAAATATTAATTATTTTAACGAAATGCCAATTAAAAATCCTGATTAAATACAATCAAATCCTTTTTTTAGTGAAATGTTTTCTCATTTCAATTAAAAACGATATCATATCATCATTTGATACAATTTCCCTTAATTTTAAATATATACTTAAATGCACTCAAAGGACCAGTTTTGGTATTCCAACAAAAAAAGTTTGTTTTTGTTCTAAAGAGTGTTTCCCTCGAACCTATTTCATTCCAGGTCTGTACTCCGAAATAAAATATTCATGCCCCACCATCCTCAAAAAGATATCCCCCTCCACAGAGGCGCTCCAGACTCACAAGGCGTGCATCTTCATGGGTTTCAAGAAACTGGACAGCCACTTCAGCGAGGTGCTGGAGGACAGCTGGAAGGACTGGACGGGGGCTCGCCTCATCTACATGAACCTCTCCGACGAGTTCGGATTATCGAGGCTCTCCTTCTACCGGCGGATGGCGCCCAAAGACGCGGACATGTTCATGTACATCATGATGGTCGAATGCGATTCGGTGACCTCCAAGAACCAGATTCGACTCCTGGATTTCGTCCAGCGATTGAGGGTGGAGAGGATGATGGGATATCTGTCCGTCTACAAGGTGGAGAGGATGGTTCCATCGACGGCCAACGTCATCAATGGTCTTCTCACCGAAGCAGTCGACGCCGAAGGCAAAGTGAACATATGACAACTGGAAGAGGTGCTGGGACTCATTACTGATTCTGTGTTGAAATCCGACGAAAGACCTGTTGCTGTGAGCAGATTCAGAAATGCCAGCGGCTGATGTTTCGACAAGATTCAGACGATTGTTAATTGATGGTGTTTGCAAACCTGATCCGATCTGATTTTAAGTGACGAGATAACAAGTGTATGTGTTTTTTTTTCTCTTTCTTTATTTTTTTTAGAATTGGTAGGGATGTGTTGAGTTGTTGTCAGTTTCCGTTATGCCACCATGCAGAATCTGAGACTTGTTTATTCTGTGTGGAGTCTTTTTAGTGATATATAACTGTTCCTTTCTTTTAAAGATTACGTCATCTCAATGCAATCTTAAACTGAAAGACCACTTGTGTGCAGTAATTTGTGTTCGTAAAATACCACTCCCGAACTATGAACTGGGTTCGGTTTTTTGTTTTTCTAAAAAAAAATTGTTTTCAGTATTTTATACTTGTGAATGTAATCGTCTTTTAATGTGGTGCTAAATTACCGAAATGTCTGTATGATTGTACTTACCTCTGATTTTGATGTAAAATACTTATTCGAAGGACAAATTATTCGTTAGTTTGATGCTGTTCGTCAGTCATCAGCTCCACAATATAGGAGGGACCAAATTTTGTGCAACAAAAAGGGATTTATTTCTAATAAGAACTTCAAGGACTATAAATAAATTATAATTGTAAATTAAATTTATCGTTAAATTTTTAATGAGCTTATTTTTAATTGATATTCAAAAATATCTTATTCTGATGAAACATTTTTGATGATAATTCACAGAAAAAAAGAAATTAAGACTGAAAATTATGCTGCCGATTAAATTGTTCCATAGATAATTTCATATAACGATGCCTAGAAAAATTAAACAGAAGTATAGGCATGATAAGAAGAAATATTTTGCTTTCTTAGCAAAAGACAGTAATAATTTTTATTTAAATTCAGAAAAATATCAAATTAATTTTTATCAAAATTTATGCTTTGATACAGAGGCAGAGCGGTTAAAAAAAGGTGAGAAAAAAATTCATCACAATAAAACAATAATAATATTAAAAATTCTCATCTATATCAAATAAGCTATCAAAATTTAATTTTCTTCAATGAACAAGAGATGAAGTTTCTTCATCAAAAAATTAAGTAGGCCAACACATCCCTAAACAATAACAGCAAGCTTTTCAGCTTTAGTTTTTATTTAAATACCTGTTTAATGTACTATAGAGGACTCTTAAACATTTGAGTGTCAATTTGCTTTCAATTTTAAAATGTTTACAAATGTTTCAAATTAAAAATATTACGTTCAAATTTAATGGTTCTAAAGCTTTTTAAGTTTTCCTTCTTGCAATCTCTCTCCAGCTATGAGCAAAATGCCTTTCAAGATCTTAAAATATCGATGGGAACGTTTTTACTTTCTTCTCTAAAACAGTCAATATTTCTCATCTCCGTAATGAAAAGAATATTTCAAGTATTTTGGCAAGTATTGCTTGACGATTCTCTTCAAAAATGAACTTTGAATTACAATTTGGTATTGTATTTTGAAATTCGTGAAAATTAGTTGCACAATATTATGCGTTATTATATTATTTTAATCAATATCCCCCCATATTATACAATATTGCGAACATTGATTAATGCCATACAATATTTTGTACAACAATTTTTGAGTAAAGTTTGCACGTTCCATTTTTATTGTCCTAACATTGCATTTTTAAGTTACATTACTCGTAGATGGACTATATATATATATATATATATATATATATATATATATATATATATATATATAATCTTCCTATTCGGTTAAATATGCACTGCAATAAAATAACAAAATAAAAATAAAAATAATAAATTTAAATGCTGTTATTGCCGTGTTACAACGGAAGGAGGGTTGCAGTAGCTTCTGGGGGTACGCACCCCTTAGCACCCAAGGACAGATATCTTATTTCTAGTTCACAAACATCACAAACCCTTTTTACCAGGCGGACTTCATTCATTCATTCAGAGATAGATCTTAATTTAGACCTGGAACAGAGAAAATGATTTTTGACCAAGTACCCCCAGTGGTATTACTCACGACATGGAGGACTTTGTGCCCACGACAGATTTAACGCGCGCCAACCATCAAAAGCGGAGAGTCTTCGGTTGGCGAGGTTCGAATTCGCAACCTAAGGAATAAGAGTCCAACCTCTACCAATCAGGCTATCTCGGCCAGGAAGTTAAAATTTACTAATAAATAAAAAAAAATATTAATAAATAAAAAAGTAAGTAATTAAGCTGAAAAATATAAGTATGTTTTTGATTAAGATAATCTTTGACACTGGTTTTATTTGAAGATATAGTAGAATTTGATAAAAACACTTGCTATTAATATATTTGAAATCGGAGACGAAGATCAAGAATTAAGAATTCAGGTAAAACGCAGTGATTTTTTCTACTTTATGTTAATATCTATTCGGAAAATATATCTGTAAGATTACAAATAAATACAGGGAATTCACATTTTTATAAATTTATATTCTCAAACAAATTCACATTCATTAAAACAAAAATTTTCTTGCATGAATATGAATTTCAACTATATGGAATTTCAACTATCTATAGTAGCACACAAATATTGTATAATATTGCATGATACTGATCAATATTCGCAATATGGTTTTATATTGTGGAATATGGTTTAATATCATATAATATCTCACAATATTATACAACAGGCAGTAAGATAAATCATAAAAACAAGTAAGTGGAGATAACAACAACTTTTAGATAAAAATATAATAATACGCGTATCTTAACACCAATCAGGATTTTGAGGTTGGATTCGTACTAGACTTGATCAGAAATACTCGAAATTTTTTTCTCAGATTATTCAAAATTTATACATAAAAATAATTAAGAAGATTTTATTGGCTCAACTTCATTTTTAAATATTTTCAATTAAGTATACATCTATTTAATAAATATTCCACTTTCTTATTTATTTTGAAAGCACCACAAAATGTTTCAGAAAGTAATAGAGTTGCAAGCAGGAAAAGTTTAAAAAAGTCCCGCTTTAAAAGAATGAAAGTAAGGAAAATGATAGCGCCATCTGACGTTCAAATGTTCAACTACTCTAATGTCCCTAAATGCACAATGAATAACATAACAGCACTGAGCATTAGCAGCAAATAAGAAAAGCAATAAAAACACGCAGCGATGTCCAGCTTTCTTAACACATTTCTAAAGTTTCCAATTCCCATCAAACCAGATAAATTAGAAGTAGAAACTGCCTTCAGCATGAGAGGAAAATTTTACTTTTTATATTCTCGTGCACACATAAATACATTATAAAGTATTAGCAGAATATACTGTTATATACATCTCGACCTAGTGCTTTCATTTTCTACAGGTTACTATAAAAAATATCTATAGGATAGATATTCACTATTCATAGAAATGCTAGAGTAAATAACTAAGTCTTTTAAAATTTAAATTAACTTCGAAATGATGCTCTCGCTTAAAATTATTTCTAAAACATCACTCTCCTTTTGATTACAATCTGCCTTACACTCTATAAATAGGATAGATTGAATGAATTAAAAGTTTCAGACTATCTAATAAAATCAATTTACATTAAATAAATATAGCATTTTTAAAAGCATTTATAGTTACTTAGTAACTATCTGTCACTACTTTAGTAAGCTATTAATGCCTTACATTGAGACCAATTGTAGCAGTATTATAATTTCTATTATGGTTTAATTTCTATTTGCTAAAATCTTTTTTTATATCAACTCAACTGACCAAATAGGAATTTGTGAATATCAGCTTCTACGATGTGATCAAGTAAATAGGAAGAATTTGTACTTCGAGACTGCATATTTTTATATGATGTAAATAAGAGTTAAAAAAAAATGTTTCAGAATGAAATTTCTCTTTATAAGTTATTGTCTAATATTGCACATTTGTAGAAGACTTTAAAATGCTCTAACCAGTGGCTTAATGTGATTTGGTACTACTATGAAACGTCACATCTTTTCGATATATAATAGTCTGCACCGCCATCTTCATGAGTTGACCTGTTCTTTCATGCTTACCATGCCTAAAGCATGAGTAGAATTATTCTTGGGAATCTGCCAGCTGCTATTCTGGGAGAATGAACAAACCTTAATTACATGTGAATGAAAACATGATTTATTAAAACAAAATTAATAGACTTCATTTTTCATCGTTGGGAATTTTAATCTTTATCAATAAGACACTCGTCATAGAAAAATTTGATATATCACTTGAGATACTAAAATAAAATTTAATGCACTGATTCCATCAAACTATTACATTTTCAATGTAGATGAAGCCACTGGTTTTAATTCTCGTAATTTAAATTTCTATATTGTTCACTTTCCACTTCTGAATTCACATCTATAGGATACAGATTAAGAAGTATGTACAGTAGTGTCTTCCCTTGTCAGTCTTAGACATTATAGAATCACATTTTGAATTTCAATGGTACGAGTAGTAATTTGTAAAAAAAAAAAAAAAAACAGAATTGCCTTTAAAAAAATTTTTTTCTCCTCAAATAAATTATTTGTACTTTAAATAAATATAGATGTAACATGTAAACAATACTTTTTGAGTCTTCTATTTCCTAGTTGGCTATTTCCTAGTTGGCTAGTAAGAACATTCAGGAGAACAAAGTATTATTTAGCTATTAAATTTTCGCTGAGATAAAAGCACATATTATTATGGCATCACACTTTTTTTACATTTTTTTTTATTTATATAGTAATAGAAATCACCGTAGTTGAAAAAATATACCTAGAATTTTTTTTTTGTAATTAAAAAATAAAATGAAAGGTTTTAAATATCAGAACAATTCACAACCATTTTGTACAGCAATTATTACCTACTTATTAATTCAAGCATCTGTGTTATGTTTATCACATTTTTAGAGGAATTTTCTACTGTTTTTATGCCTAATGATTGTGGGTTTTTTTTCTCTCCTCTAAACATAATAACATATTTTCTTCAAAAAAATTTGTTTTTAATCATTTTATTATATATGAATGTGGAACTCATTTATTATTATAGTGTTTTTTAAATAACCATTTTAAAAAAGATTAATATAATAAAAATCTGCAATTTATTACACATTTTTTAAAATATACTGGCTGTACCATAATCCACAGACCTATATAGCTTTACCATAGGTCAAGTCCAGCACAGCAGACAGAAGTGTATATATTCAGTGAAACTGTTATCTTTGTGTATGTATTGCTGAAATCACAAGAAATGTAAATAATTTTCTTTGAAATTTCATTTATGCCTGAAATACTGTAAAGGATCATTTAGCACAAAATATTATGTATGAAAAACTGTAAGATAATTATAAATAAGGGACCTGCATTATATATTTGTTAACAGAATATAATTGTTTTTTAAAAAGAAATTCTTATCATTAAAAATATGTATGAATTATTTAATAAGATTATACAATATTTAAATTCAGTTATTTTTTATCATTCAAATGGAAACTTGAAAAATAATTTCAAAGTAATATATTGTTAATGTTAAATCTATTTATAATCAATTGCACTTGGACGATACTTAAATAATATGCAAAAGAAGAACAAAAAAATTCTTTTGAATTTGATGTATATGTTAATAAAACTGTTTTTGTTCTTAGTTTCATTTTTTATTAGTAAAAAAAGAAAAGAGAAGGGAAAAAAAGAAGAAGTATACAAAACTTCAAAAGAAAATCACAGTAAAAAGAATGATAATTCACATATTAAAAAAATAGTGAACTGCCCTTATTTGTTTTTTACATAATAATTATAAATACTAATAAACACTCATATAAAGGTAGTCAGAATGATTAAATGCATCTTGATCAAATTTTAAAATTGAATGCAGAAAATATTTTCAATTTTCAGATTTACTTTGTGTTTTCTTTATTAGCCTCATTTCTAACACTTACAGAGAGAGACAAGAAAAGACTAGCACATCATCGAATAAAATACATAATTTCTGTTCTAATGAAATTTAATTTGGAAGTATATTCAACTTAAAAAAACATTGCAATTTTTTAAAAAATAGGCAATTTTCATGAAAATTAGTAAATAATTAAAACTAAAAATTTTTCATCCAATATTCTAATTTTGCAATCTTTTTTTATTATTTTTTATTCCTTCAAGAATTAACTATTAACATTTCTACTCAATTTAAAGCAAGAAAATTAAAATATTTTTCTTTGATTTTTAATGAATTATTTAGGAAATGAATCCAACTATTTTATTTAGTGGATCTACTTCTTCACCGACTTATTTAAGAACTAAATAACAAAGCTTTAAGTAGACTTGAAAATAATTTTTATACAATTTAAATTCTAACAGCATAATTTAAAATACATTTTTTAATTTCTTTATAAACTTTCTTTCTTTAAATATCACTTTTAGTTATTTGTTTTGATTTTTATCATGTGCGGCTTAGAAAACAACATCAAAAGAAACATATATACGTACTATTTTTTATATTTTATATTCATACTTGATTTATATTAATGCACGTTTTTTATTATTTTGCTAATATTCATTACTTCTGAAGCATTGCTGGAGGGATTACTGCTAGTCAATAAACAAAAAAGTTTCTAAATATCAATAAATAAGCTCAACCTAAACGATGCAACACAAAATGCAATTTAATCGCATCATTTAAAAAGAAGCTTTATATCAATGACAAAACAAAAACTTACAGTTCATTGATTTTTTTAAACATGTTTAAACAATTTTCCTTTTTTGAGAAAATGGCTAATTATCAATATAAATATATGAAATATCCAAGCTGGAACCTATATTTTAAATTAAAACTGCTTTAACAATAATTTAATCTACTTATGCTAAGAAGCCAACATGCATGAAATTAGTAATTAAGAACTTAACCACGGATAAAAATAATATAACAGTCAATAATAATATAAGTCAAGGTTTCAAAATAATTATTACAGTTTCCTATTAAAAAAAAATTAAATGGAAATATATGTATGTAACAAATGTGGTCCTATGTACCAAGCACATATAGTTTTTTTTTAAAGTTTAAGTTAAGTTTCTTAAAGTTTTTTTTTTTTTTTAAATTTAAAACAGGATATCCCTTTGTTTTTACAAGCTCTGCAGCATTACTTGTACTTAGAAAGTATAAATGCTTGATTGACTCATAAATATTCCTGTCTGCAGATTATAATAGCTTATTTAAAATATAAGGCATAAAAATTATGTCTTTTATATTTGAAATAAGTGGTGTAAAAAATGTATACCTAAATTTGTCATACAAACACCCACCCACCCACATAATAAAGAAAAATGCCAGCTAAGCTCTTAACCTTTTAGAAAAGATATTACAACTGAAAAATACTTCAAATCTTATCTTGAATAGCTTTATATTCAATGAAATAAATGATTTGCTGCCATCATAAATAAACATAGCACTTCAATAAAAGCCTTCGAACAAAAAATACATAGAATCTTAAGAAAAACATTATAAAAAAATTCAAATAAAAATCAAAGACTTAAAAAAATGATAATTCAAAATATGTATGAAAACAATAAAACATTTTATTTAAGATACATCAACAGGGTAATTGCAATACACAGTGAAGTAACTTTTATAAAATTTACAGAACACTGATCAGTTGCTTAAGCCAACAAAAATAAGCTATTCAGCGCATTTTCAATAAATAACTTTGGTTCCCAACATGCATATATATGTATATACTATAAATAGATCGGTACTTTTCCAAGGAAACCAGATAGGAAATTTTTATCATTTGGCACCTTCCTATATCTGGCAACATATGGTAATAATATTGGAAAAACCAATTTTACTACAAAAATCACCAATTATTAGTTTTGGCTATTTTAATTCAGTTTGACCAAAAAAAGAATTGAAAAAGTACCGATATTTTTTTCTCACTCAAATACCACAAATTCATTGATATTATTAAAACTAGAACTATTCTCAATAAATGTATAATTTAGTAAATTGTTTTTTAATACATTTTGCGCTTGCTTATAATCAATAATTCGTAAAGATAACTTAGAGGAAATGACCGAGTCACAAAATAATAGCACCAAATACATTATACAAAGTAACTATAGTCAAAAAGTTGCAGAAATATCCACAGGACAATAATATTTAAATTTTTACTTTTCAATAAACACAGAAACAGATTTTGCAGACACCATTGCATAAATACTGTAAAGACATCCGATAGAGTGCATTTACGCCGACAAACACTGAACAATGATGATACACGGTTTGACAAAAAAAACAATCTAAATATACATGCTTCACACAATTTGCCTTTGGAATGAAGAAAGACAGAATCAAACTTCGATAGCAGTTACAGAAGAAGAAGTACTACTTATATCATACACATACATTCAACTATCACTGACCTATCTCATAGTTAATAAATGGATATTGAAGCCATAAAAAAGAAGAAAAAAATATTTTACAATTTACAAATTTTTTACTGGATAAGATAAAAATGTAGAAGCTATAAATTTACCTTGTTATAAATTTTAAATGGACAACGCTAATTCAAAGACAAAAATTTGGCAGTAGTTGGTTAGCTTTAAATATTTTTTTCATAAATTATATAAATAAAAATAAAATTAAATGATGAAAATTTTTTATTCTAGAAGTTTATACTAAATATTTAAATGATTTTATCATACATAAAGAATAAAAATAATACATTAAAAAATAAAAATTTGAAATTTGTATAAAAAGATATACTAGAAATCCAAGAACTGAATTAAAAAAAAATTCAAAATAAACAGAATTATTAATATAAGAATTGATATAACTTATTCCATCCATGCTTTTCAAAGAAAATTCAGTATTCTGAGACATAGATATTTGGTTAGGCAAGATAATGTGATAAATTAAAAAAAATTAATTTAAAAAGTTTATATTCATATTTCAGGTTGAATAAAAGCAGAATAATTATTATAGAAATGAATTTCTTAATGTTCTATATTTTTTCTTTTAAACTTGCTGCTTTTTCTGGCTTGGAATGATTAATTCAATGTAATATTAGAGTTTAAAAAAATACAAATATGATAGATTTCATAAAATATAGTAAAATAAAATTCAATCTGGAGCTCACATTTCCAAAATACGTATTAGATAAATCTATATAAAAAGTTGCAATATAAACAAAATAAATGGATATTTTTTAAATTGTGGCTGGTTATTATCATTTTAAATTAAAAAATTGCTATTTTAGCAATAACTATAAGGAATGTGAATTTTACAAGAATATAATTCAATACCATTCTTCATTAATGTTAAATAATATTCATAATTTTAGAAATTAAAAATTTTATTGATATTTTGTTGAATTACTTCACATTACATTATTTCACATGTAACTGAAAAATAGATTTCCTGAAAAAACTTTTTTATTTATAGTTTCTATTCTTAATATACAGTTTATTTGTCATACTTTGGCTAACTTTGATGATTGTTCAGCAATTTCAAAATTCAATAAAGATTAAAGTTCAGCTCTTCTGAACAGTTTTTAAAATCTTTTTTACGATTAGAATTACACTGCCAGGGTACAAGATAGAGTGCAAGTCTAAAACTGAACTTTTCACCTTTTTTAAGCAAGAAATAAAAGTACTGAAATATAATACTTTACTTGCTTACTCAAAACATATAAACATTTTTGATTTCTTTTGTAGAATAAAAATAGATGGTAGTAAAATTTGAAAATTTCTGATTTTCTTGATTATGAAAAGCAAAAGCAAAATCTAGTTATAAAGTTCTTTTAAATAAAAAAAATCATTAGATTATTAATTTAAAGAAATACAAAAACATGTTTATACCAAATTATTAACAATAAAGCATAAAATAAAAATGTAATTTTTAAAAACATAGTTAAAAGTTTGTTATTTCAACACTTTAGAAAGTCTAGTTGAGACTATCGAGTGATATGTTAAATCACTGGTAAAAAAATAAGAAATTTTTCTCAAAATATTTCACTTGGGAAAAAATGAACAATAAAATTCTTGAAAAATATTATGTATATAAAATATAAGATCAAATTTTATCTATATTCACAGACTTTAATTACTAAATTGACAACTTTTTAAAATAAACTCAAAACAATTTTTAGAAAGTGGAATTTAGTACTATTATGAAATTATTAAATATTTTTTAAAAAAATTAATGATATTGAAAATTATGCAATTTTTTTTAGTTTATTAAATAACAAATATAACTTATATTTTAATTTTATTTCAATTGAAAATATTTCTATTTTCCAGTACATCAGGAATTAATAATTACAACATTAACGACTTTTTTATTCAAAAAATTTTATTTGACTAAATTCCATTAAAAAAATTGTAATATTGAAATAAATTTGCAAACATCCTGAATTCATTCTATAATATTTACCTATATGATTTTAACCTATTCTTTAAACTATCAAGTCAATTTAAACAATAAAGAACAGTACTCCTTTACAGAGCACCCTACACACAAAAGTTTCCAATAACTAAATACAGTCAGATTTAGGGGAGCTTCCACAAATGTTCAAATTCTTTTGCATTTTAAAGATAATAATAATAAAAGATTTTTTCAGAAATGAAACATAAATTATCAAACAATAATTAAAATATTCAAAAGTAGTTTTTCCATACATTAATTGATAAATAAATCCATATTGCATACAATTTCAAGTAAAGTAATCAGTTATCCCATGACAGGGCTACAAAGAAACTTAAATAGAAAAATTCACCATTATCAGAATTTCGTAATAAAAATATTTAATTCATATAATAGTATATAATTTTACTTTTTTTAAGGGTATAACAAAGAAAATAAAAGATTAAGACTTTAGATTAATTGTAAAATTATAAATTTTTAAAATGAAAACAGATTATGCATTCTCTTTATCATTTCTAACAAAAATAAGGATTATTTCTTATTAATAATAGTTGACCATTCATAAATGGCATATAAATGTAATGTGATGAATTCAACAACAAAAAAGGTAACACAAGCTTTTATAAATAAGAAATTATAAAACCCTAAAAGGGAGGAAAAATCCAAATTCAATATGCATTTTATTTTGTAATATAAAATAATTATAATATATACAATTAATTTTCTAAACACAAAACTGGCAAATATAACAAATTTAATTTTATTTATTTTTAAATAAATTTTTTGAAATTCATTTAAAAAATAAAATAAAATAAGTGATTTAATCATAAGTTCACAAAATATAAACACCAATATTTTGTTTACACTATGTCCACTTCTAAAGCTACGAAAAATGAAAAAAATAAATTAAAAATGAAATGACATTACCTGTACATTCAAAGTATAATTACTTTTAAAACTAAAAAAAATGATGAGATCAAATGATATATAACTTAAAATATGAAATCAAAAGTATTAGTAATAAAATATAGGATGCCTCAAATTTGTTTGCATTCCAATGTTTCATAAAATAAATTCCATATTTACATGTGATAAAAAGATATGATTCGGTCAAATTTCATTTCCATATTTTATTTAAATATTATCAAAAAGTTAAATATAAAGTACATCTTTTAGTCATTCAATATTTCATCCTAATATTTCTTTCATTCCTGATAAATGATTATAGAATTATACATTCTAAAAATTATAACAGAAAAAAAATTGAAAGGTATTTGATAAAGCTGTAAGAAATATCAAGAACAATCTTTATAAATGCATTTATCTGACACATTAATCAAGTAATAGCTCCCTCATATACATATTCAGAACATATTTTCCATAAAAACACATTTCTAAACAACTGCATTTCAGATAAAATTCTGCATTATAATATGTGAATAGTATTATCACACTGGTTTTTTTATGAATAACTGAAATCCAAACAATTATACTAGACATCCAGTATTTAGAGCAATCATTCCTGGCATTTAAATTATTTTTATATCACTTCATTAAGCACAAGACATTGTCTTGGAACAATAAATTAGACTTTCTTCTGTGCTGTCTCAAACAAGAACAAGCACTTGAGCACATTTTTATTTCGAAATACATTTATAACAATCTTTGTAAATAGAATCCTATGAATAACAAAAGTTACTTCATACGGTTTTATGCGAATAGCATCCAAAAATAACCTATATGATTCGAAAGGAATGGTTCTTTAATAATGAATTGTGTGTCACAAATGAAATCTACAAATGTAGTCACTTTGATCAATTAAAATGAAAGTTCATCAGGCCGAGGCTGAGCTTGGGCATTAGACGGCCTTAATTCAGTAACATATTCTGTTTCCACATTTAATAATGATATGACCTGAAAGAAACTAATTTATGTTAGATTCTATAACAAAATAATTATTTCATAATAATTATGCTTATAATTATTTATATCAAGGTAAATCAGAAACGAAAATTAAAATTTAAACTAAATAATAGGGAAAGGATGACAACAGACTTTATTGCTCATAAATGAACAAAAATTCAGTTTTGAGTGTTAATGTGATTTCAAGGTTTAATATACATAATGCAACTGCAATTTTGAAGGCTCCTTACTTCACTCCAAGCTGAGGTGTATAAATTATTCTGTTATTCTTAATTCAATTTCAGATTGGACAGGTAGAAGGGGGGAAAATGGGGGGATAGTTTTCAAGGTTAAATATAAATTAATAATATAAAGACTTTAAATAATATTTTATAAATTCTTTAATATTAGTACAATGCATGGATATGTGACTAATTTTGAATACTCCTTATAATTCACTTCAAAACAAACTATATCGATTATTTTGCTGTTTTTAATTCAAAGGCACATGGCATAGGATGCTTAAGAAGGTTAAATTTACACTATAATTAGTCCCTCACTAATCTATAGAAAACATTTAATGTAATACAACAAAATTAATTTTTTATTATGGACTTTCATTATTAAACAGAACATCAATTAAAACAAAATTCTTTTCAAATATATTGATAATTTTTAAACACAGAAGATTATATTCATTTCACTAGATGCTTTCCATGTAAGACTGCCACATTATTTATGCATTAAATATGCACTCTTTATTTGTAAATAAAAAAATTAAAGTCACAGATTCAAGAACTTTTAGATAAATATCTTGAACTTATGGAAAGTATTTAATTTGAAACTTCTCAGTGGAGCATAAAAGTAAGTAATAGAATAAACTTATACTGAATAATTTAGAATTAAAATAAAAAAATATATATATAAATTCAAGACAATAAATGCGATACTAATTAAAATACTAAAATTGATATAATCATCTCTCAATAATATTGCAATCAGAAAAAGATTTAAATTAACTCAGGTAAGTGATATTGAGAAGTAATCTAATGTATCTAATCTCAAAAGAAACTTATCACTTTTATTCCCTCTTTTCACAATTTTAAAATATTTTAGTAGAGCTAAAGTCTTTCTCTTAAATCTAATTTTGTAATTTACTTCAAAATAATCCAGAACAGATAAACTGTAATTTTTTTTATCATTTTCAAAACTTGTATTGGAAGTTTTGATTTTTGTCAATAAGAAATAGAAACAAATAATACAGCAACCCTTTATAGAGTAGTAGTCAATGAAAATGCACTTCTTGCATTCCTTTTTATATCTCCTAATAAAATTAAATTAGGCAGTTTATAAATAGAAAAAGATAATTTTGAACTCGGTGATGCTTGACTACCTCAAGGCTCTAATATTGAGTATATAATATGACAAAATTGAATTTTCTTTAAACATTAACTTAATTGGACATGACAATTATTGTGCATGGATATGCAGAAATGTTTTTGAATAAATTGTAGCTATTGATTGAAATTCTGAAATAAATTGCCCTTTCCTTCTAAATAGCAATTTATTGAGAAAGAAGACATCTTTAGCAATCAGCTGGTTTGCAAAGGATATTGGTAAGGCTTAATTTTAATTAAAACTTATATGTACACCTTGTTGCTTATGTTTCTCTCTGCAAATTACTTTTCAGCATTAAACATAAATGATATTATATACATAATAATAATACATATTATGAACATAATAAATTTGTTTCATTTATACTTCAATAGTTTACTGAGTACAGGAATTATTGAATAGAATCAGGTCCCTTGATATTATTAGGTTATTAAAAAATGAAGTGTCCAGGTTATGTATTCTCCTGCAAATTGGGTAAATAATAAGCAGAATGGTTCTTTGTTTCTGATAACAGGAGGAAACCAAATAATTAAATATTTGAAGAAACAGCAAGAACAATTTCAGTTTTTTTGTAACAATAAATCTATTGCTGAAAATAAGAGGGGGGGGGGGGGGGAACCCTGCATAGTAACGGAATAATAATACGATGGGGGGGGACTCATCCAATTTTTTGAAAATGCATCCAAAACCTTTTTATATTTTTTGTAATATTTTTGCAAAAAACACTTAAAAAAACTATCAATTTTTCATTTATCAAAATTTTTAAAAAGATCACCCAGAGGGGCATACTTATACTCTTAAAACTATATGTGTCAAATTTGATAAATCTAAATCAAACTGTCAAATCAGAGCATCAATGTACTGACATTTATTATTAATAATGTTAATGCAATTCTAACTTCAGTGAATGAAGAATAAATTATTTTGTAACATCAAGTTTAAACACTTTTCTACAATTATGAATTAAGAATTAATATACAAATATAAATGGAAAAATCAGTAAGAGTGTCAGTATTTTATTAAGTATATCAAGACTCTGATTAAATATTAGTCTATTTAAACATGTAAAACTAATAGATGAGAATTTTTGTGGCAGTAGACAGTGTTTTTTAAAATTAAGCACAACTCAAGGTGCAGCTCTAAATTTAAAATTACAAGAATGATGGCACTACTCATTAGTAACAGATTCAAAATGTGAAGAAAAAAAAAAAAAAGAGTACAATCAAGAATTTTTTCAAAGCGAGAATTAGTGTTATGCAGCATCCAAATAAATAATTATTATTTTTATAAAAAGTGAAAAATAACCAATTTTAACCTTAATTATATATTAACCCAATTTTATAATTATAAGCATAACATATGTTTAGTTTCATACCAACAATTTAAAAAGAACATTTAAAACTTTATCTTACTAATCAAACAAAAATATGCTTAAATAAATATCAAAATATTTACTTCTCAGAATAATGCTTAAATGGATTCCTATTTTAGCTATGAAATACTATGTCTACCAACCCATTTGGTCAATTTCATACCTTCTCCATTCATATAATTCATATAACACAGAACACAAGGTTATAAATATATATATATATATAAATGAACAACAAAATGTGCTGCTAATCGCAGAACACAAAAACGGCTCAACCAATTCTTTTTTCTTTTAATATTTTTGTTAACACACAAGTAAGACTCTTATAGAGATAAAAATTGAAAAAAGGTGAGAAAAATAGTAAAAACGACTTTTCTTACTTTTCTACAAAAAATCTTCATTTGTTCACCACCAAATGAGTAAGACTTTAGTTTATTTTCCCAACGCTACTGAGGATAAGCTTAACATGTTTTCGACCAATTATTTTAAACAATTCTGTTTATTTTCTTGGTGTTTAATGCATTTAAAATTAAACATTGTTAATTACTTAATATTTTGGATTCATTTGGATGTACTTTTGAGTTTAAATAAACCAGAATAAAAGAAATTCATAATTTCTAATCTGTATCACAATATCCCCCCTGGTGTAGAAAATTCATACATATGAGTTGCCTCAATTGGTGTCAAAAATTCATACATGTGCAGTGTGTTGTAATTGTTGATAACTGTATTTTTGTTTCAATTTTAAAAAAGTAATAAGAAAATATTAATGAATGCCAAAATTTCTTCATAAATACTAAACATTGTATTTCAAATTGTCAACATTCTAGAACTCTCAGCCTCTAAACAATAGATTTATTTAGCTATTTATAGTATTTATTTATGACTTAACCTAAATAAGCAGAAATATTTCCAAATATGATATTATTCTTAACAATATTTAAATAAAACTGTGTAGCATATTTTTTTTATCATAATATAAACTTAAAATGTATTTACCATATATAAAGAAAAGGCTATAATCACATATTTACAAATAAGAAATTAAAAGTATAAATAAGAGGAAAGTAATTACAAGAAATATAAATAATCAGAAGAAAGAAAAACAGTTTTTACCTGTTTAAACTTAGCTCGTATTTTCAAAAGCTTATCTCTTGAATCATCATCTTGAATATTTGTATGAGGAAAGCTTTCCGTCATTTCTTGCAAAGATTTAAGAGCATTAATTTTTCTAAAAAGAAGAAGAAAAAAGGTGATTAAACATGTTCAATGTAAATCAATACTTTCTTATAACAAATTTATAAAGATAAATAAATAAGAAATTACAGATTTTTTTTTGTAGTTCCCAGACCACATACACAAAGAATTATACTAAAAAAGGGGGAAAAATTTAATATTAATAATCAAATAATATGCAAAAAAAGAAAGAATACTCAAACAAATTAAAAAGAAAACATTATATATAGAAATAAATTGTGTTTCTTTATCAAAAAAAAAATCATTATCTTAATTAAAGTCATTAATCAATTTAAACTAGTTTGAAACAATCACAAGACTTCTCCATCTCTCACTATATACAATGATAACTTTAAAATTTCAATTTCAATTTTTCTAGCTGGCAAACAAAGTTTAGATTGACTGATTTTGAGATGAAATAACAACTAAGATGCCATAGTTCTTTGTCAGCCTTTAAAAATTCATCTGCTGTCAAAGATTATGTAATAATAAAACAATACAGGTAAAAATATTTTTTGCCAAAAATTTTGGAGGCATCAAAACTTCCCAACCCAAACAACATCATGTTCTCATATGATAAAAAATGATGCATAATATTTTACATTTTTTAAAAATTATTTCAAAACATTATCTCTAGATGTATGTAAAATGTCATATAAACTTAAAATAGAAAATAATACTTATTCATACTTCATATTTAAAATTTTGAATTTGAGATTTAGGTGAATCTCATTGTATCAGACCTATCCGAATTCAAAAAACCCATTTTATGTGTTGGGTCTATCTGCCTGTGTAAGACAAATATAACCCAAAAATATTTTATGCTAGAATTGTGAAATTTGTTATATAATTTATACATCAAATTTGGTGAATTCAATGAGATTTATTGAGAGAAAGTCTTGTCTATCTGGTAGTTTGAATGTAACATAACTATAAAATTAAAAGAATTAGGTATACAAATTTAATATCAAAACTATATATATCAACAAAATTTTGGAATAAAATTTATCATAGAAATTACCTTTTGTTATTTTGTACTTTTGCAAAGTATATGTGATAACTCAAAAATATAAACAGTTAAATATGTGAAATTTGGTATGCGATTTTGTCATCATAACTATAGTTATGTACTAAATTTTGGCTTTAAGCAAAGTTTGGTACAGAAGTACACAATATAGATCAAACAAAAATTTCATGTTTTGATATCTATTGCTAGATGATAGGGATTAATGGCCAGGATCACACTAGTGATTCAGTGAAGTTGATAAATTCATATCAAAGATAGATTTTTCATAACTAATCTTCATCGATACCATAAGGGTATTTAAGGTACCATACAATGGTCTCTTTCAAGGTCGACAATTTTTTATTGTGTGAATGTGAAGGGTTAACATTTTTATCAGAAAAGTTTTGGGCACTAAAGATAAACATTTACAAAATGTAGGTTAATACCTTTGTTTGGCAGTTTCTTCACCTTCTAAAACAATCATCCAGGCTATTGCAAAACCCTTATAAAAGCCAATCTAGATATAATAAAGAATTCTGTTAATTTAAATATGAACAAATAATTCTGTTAATTTAATTTTGAACAGATATTACTTCAAAATTAATTCAACTAATGCAGATGTAAGAGTTAGTAATTTTGATTTTATTTTCTCTGTGATATTAATCTCTTAAACATCAAATTAACTAGATTACACTCTTGTGTTATATCATTATAATAGAAGAGATAAAAAGTTAATTATTAACGATTAAAGCCATTTAAACTAACAAGAAGTCTAAAGAAACTACATATCTTATTATTCAATAATAGAAAAGTATTCTAATCTTCCAGCAAAAATCCCTGTCTTAAAGGGAATTTGATTTTGCTGAAAGTATATAAAAAGATACTTAGAAGATTTAAATAAATATTGATTTAATTAAAATAGTATTTAAAAAATCACAAAAGTTTACAAATTTTCAAGAAAATGTGACAGAATGTGTTTTTGAGAAATATTTATTTTATGGTTCTCAAATTTATGAAAAGCATGTTTAATGAAAGAATGTACAAAAGAAATAATGAAAGAACATATATAAAATAAGTAATATAATATGAAAACAAATCATCAATATGGAAACCTAAGGTAATTACTATCTTAATAGAAAAAACACCAATCTTACTTTTTCACCAATCACAAAAAAATAACAAATTTAACAACAAATTTTTCAATAAAAACCTATGCCATAGTTATTAAAACAAATAAAAACATACACCTCTACAGAATTTTTAAAAATGAATATTTAAAAAGAACATACAGATAATGTACTTATTATTTCATTGAAAATATTTTAATTCATATTAGTTTAATAAGATATCATATAAATGAAATTAATACATTAAATGAACAAATATTACTTCAGATGCTATCTGTGCGCCTCTTTGAAGACCTAAAGCATAGCCTTCTTTATATCCGGTTTCTTCACCTAAGCTGAAACCTCGAGTGAAGCCAATCTTTTGGTACCTAAAAAAACATGAGATAATAAAGTTGACACACAAGAAGATTTAAATAATTTCTAGTAGCATTAAAACAAACTTTAACTTTTTGATAATGTTTGTAGAAATCACAAATCAACCATAACAAATCTTATATTTCAACCAAAGAGCAAATAAATATGATATAAGAACTGGAATAAAAAGGATAATATCAGAATACTTTGAATCAAGAATAATGTAGGAAAGTTAGAACAGAGAAAGAGAAGAGCTTGAGGAAAATTTTAGATAAAGCAAAATTCTTATAAATGTTGATTTATGTTTTAAATGAAAAGAAATATGTTAAGCTATAACCCAACTTAACCTGATGCGATGCAGAAAACTTGATGGTGTTAATGGTATTGGACCTTGCAAACAACAAAGAACCTTCCATAGAAAATGTATATGGAAAGAAAAGAAAAAAGAAGAATATTGCAGATTTATAAAATTAAAATGAGAAGGTTTTACAAAAAAAGAATAAATTGATGGAAAAAAGCAATGCAATATTTATTTATTTGGTTCTTTTTTGCTTTTGTAAAATATAAATTTCCAAATGTACCTTCAGCAAGTCGGATTCATATAAAATCTGATTTCATTACAAAGAGATAAGTTTAATAACTACATTTTCCTTCAAAAAATTTAAAATAAAACTAAAGCACTTCTTTTTATTCACATACAGATTGTATATTTTTCAACATTAAATATCATTTTCCTTTATAAAAAAATAATGAAATTACCTTAGTAATCAGAAGGTTATTTAGTGTAGCAATTAAATTAATTGAATTAGTTCCACCATCATTCTTCAAAAATATAAATAAAATGAGAAAGAATATAAAATAGTATTATTCAATAACATCTTCAAAAGAAAAATTGTTCATGAAAGAACTGAATAAAGTAAACGAATATAATATCTACAAAACAATTTAAAAATTTCAATGCCTAAGAATAAGGAGAAATACTGCATAAATTATTCTACTGCATAGTGTATAAACTATTAGAAACTGTACACTGTAGTCTATCAGAAAATAATTTAAATTTCCTTATTTAAAAATGAAGAACAATTATATTAATTAAATACAAAGAATCTTAATACATCCCTCAAAATATAAAAATAATTATTTACTCTTAATTCAAGAAATTTTCCAATTAACATTTAGATTATAATGAAAGCAGAAACAAAGCTTAAAGTAAAAACATTAGCTTAATATTTTATAATTTAATAAAAGTAAACTAATATAAATTCATATATTTTCTACCCTTTTTTTCAAATAAATTTCATTAATTTAGTGGATGAAAATGTATTATTAAATCAGCTTAATTTTATGAATACCAATTCCATATTTATACGTCTATTAAACCAGGAGGATAAGATTCTACCAATTATTACTACAAAAAAGAAATTTTAACAAGATTTTAAAATACAAGGTTTAATTTTAAAAGAAAAAATTACAAAAAAACTAAAGATTTTAAATGAAAAGAAAATACACTTTAAAAATTAGAACAGATAGTATCTTACTTGGTGTGTGTATATAAATCCTCATACAATACATTTAGATTTTATATTATGATGCTGTTTATATAAATAAATTTTCTATATTTGAAATAAGCATATTTTTTTCAGAGATTTTAAACCAGAGAGATAAAAAAAATGTAACAGATTATTTCCCAAGTTGATTATTATAACCATTCCTAACAAAATGAAAGTATCCAGATTAAGTTTTTTAATAGTTTTAAATCAAATGAATATAAATTTGACGATTAAAATTGATTTACGGTAAAAAAAAAGAATATAAAACTGATAAATCTATAGGTACTACAAGGGGAATTATTTACACTAATACAAACATGAAAAGCTATAAATATGATTCTCAACAATGGATTTTATATGGTAAAGTATTCACCTATTTTCTGCCAAAGCAATTTCATCAAAAACTTCGTTAATATCCCTTTCCCGTTCCATTTCTCATACCACCTCTGACCTTTCCTTCTCTTCGAGTTACTTTAGCGCTTTTATTTTTTGATTAGACAACACTCTTCTCCTCAGATTGGTGTGAAACGTTTCGTTTCAGTGATTCTTTAAGAATCGATAGGATTGATGAGACTTGAAACAATAAATTTAATGAATCGACTCAAATCTTTATTTTCCAAAACAGCGTAAAGTGATACCTCGTTTCATATTAAGATTGAACAAAGCATTTTCTAAATATCTGATGGAGTTAACTCTCACAATAAGAAGTCAGTAAATTTTATTTTGAAACCTTTATAGCGTCACATCAGCGACAAACAAAGCATCAATTCAATCACTTGATGCAGACGGAATTGAACTGATTCAGTTTGAAGATTAAGATAAGTTGAGTTGTATATAGATATTGTAAAATGGAAACCGAAACTAAAATTTTGTTAATCTGTATATTTTCATTCCTTCATTATTAAAATTATATTATATTATATTCTTCAAAAAAAGAAGATTTGAAAACATATTTATTCAAAGACGGTTTAAATTTCTTATAAATGCTCCAGTTGGTGATTTTTTTTGTTCATCTTGTAGATCTTGTCAAATATTATTTCACATTACTGTCACAAGATGGCGCATATTGAAAATTTTAACATGTGTAACAATGTAAACATATTTATGATCTGAAATTTTTGAAATAATATTTTAATATTTTCACAATTAAAAATCTGATTTATGATTAATCTTTGTTTATCAATTTCTAAAGCTGATATTAAGGCTACAGTTTCCTATTTAATATCTGAATTATGATGGCCATTTACGAATGAAATTTGCTTTCCAATAACAAAACTCGATTTCGTATTTATTTGGGAGGCGTTTCCTGTTCTTCGTAAACATCAAAAATTCGCCGTACAAAGGATTAAGGATTTCATTGTAAATAATGGTATGTTTATGCTTTTCTACGTTAATAGTTGAAAAAACTATCTATAGAGTTTTAAAAGAAGTAAATAATTAGGAATCTAAGGCTACTTTATAATTGAGTTGCTAAAATATTTCAGTTTTAAAACTGTTATTCTGGCCGTTTTCCGACTGTATTCATTATCGTTTGTATTTTTAACTATTTATCTTTAGAATGATCTTTAAATTGAGGTTGAGTATAAAAAATAACAGTGCTGAACAATTGCTTCTAGACTTAACACTTAAAAATTATGAGTTGATTTATCATTTAAATATTGAAAATTTTATTAAGTGAATTATTGGAAGATTTGATACCCAATTTATCCGATACTTATTAACTACTTAACTTTCCACTTGTGAAGAATTGTTTTTTTTTCAAAATAATCTTGTATGTTTTACAAGGTTTATATTAAAGTGTAACATTGGAATTAAAGCCTTATTTTTCTATTTGTGTTCAATAAGTTAAAGTAATAATTTGCAATAATTTTATTAATTTTTTTTAATTAAAGCTTGTATTTAGGTTTTAAGGGGAAATTATTAATGTGAAGTCACCTATTCAAATCACATGTTAACCATGTCTATGGTTAATTATATATATCTTAATTTTTCTCCTTTCTTGCTTCTTTTAACTTCTAATTATATATAATGGTTAAATTAATACTAAATGTTCATTTAATATGAAAGCTATTTTCAGTATTGCGAAATTTCATTGATTCATATTTATGGTTAGACAAGCAAACATTAATCTTGAGATAATTTGTCAAAATAAAGGAGTATATTATTCTTAATGCAAACAATTATTTATATTTTTTTGTTTGAAATAATATTTGAATGTTGTGAAATAAGAAAAAAAATTATTCCATATGTATTTCTTGTTTAAGACAAACTTAGCTAAAAGCTAATTTGACCAAATATGTTAAAATTGGTAAACTCTGTAATAGAGTTTAAAGAATCTTATATATATATATATAATGTTCCTAACAAAGACTTGTGTTTTTTAATATTTTTAAATTTTAGCATTATTTCTCTAAAACTCAGCAAAATACATTAAAACTTATAGAAATGTTAAATTTATGATTTTTACTTTTCTTTATTCTTTGTTTTTTTTATTAGTCAGGTCCCTCCTCATTATAACCATAAAAATATGAAAATAATTGTATTCTGTTTATTTGATGTTGTAATTTTATTTTAGTAACATATAGTTTTACATTTGCTAAGTTTATAATTTAAGTGACTAGGCCTGGGGCAAAAACTTCTTTGGGGCCCCCTCTGCTTTGCTAATGAAGAACATTCATTAAAGAAAGAAGCATAAAATAAAATTTCTATTCGATTTCCCCCCCCCCCCCTTCTTTGTTGGGACCCTGGGTAGCTGCCCTGTATGTCTCTGCCTTGATGAATACATTTGCTTTCAACATTTGATTTCATTATGTATTTTTCAAAGAAAAGAAATATTTCTGTTTGAATGGAAACTTTTATCTGTTATTATATTGCATATTATATTCTTTATTCACTTTCTATCAAAAATAATCTGCATAAAACAATAAATAAATAGATATTGCCATTTTCAAATATTTATATGAAAAAATGAATTCCTGCATAATATTTAATAAAAAATTTGGAATTCCAATAAATACCATATAGGCATAACATTAATTAGAAAAATAATATACTATCAATGAAAATCGTTGATAGTATTGATAGAGAAGAAAATCATTGACCATAAATTGCTATTTACAGCATTTTGTCTAACCTTCAATGTATACCACTCTTTCATTGTTTGGTATTTAATTTTTAGAGAGTGATTAGAATAAATACCCTATATATTTAAATAAATTCTTTAAAAAAATTTTTTTAATTTTATTTGTATTTTTGTATCATTTACAATTTGTTTCTTAGGATATAAGAAGGTGCTCTGTGATTTTTGGATGCAAATAAGCTCAATCCATAGCAAGCTTCTAGTTCTCATTTACATAACCATGCACCATGAGACATCAAACAGCTATCAACAAGAGCAACTACAGAATGGATCTCCTGCTAAAAGTAGCTCAAAAGTATGTGAGCAGAACAGACAGGACTTACCCTCTTGCAATTCTGAAAATGTGAAAAATGTAGAAAATGTACAGTCAAATAAGAATCCTAAGGATGTTGATAACATGGAGGTACCAGAACCAGTAGAAAAAGTAACATCCACTTATGAAGATTCTACATCTTTGTGGAAGTCATCTTCGAGAAGGTGCTCCAGTGATGGTGCTTTGAAAGCAATGCAAGGAGTTAGTCAAAGACCAGAGAGGGGTAACAGTTTTTCTGATTCTGATGAGAAAACAGCTGCTCTGAAAGCAAAAATTCATGAAAAGTATGATCAGTTTGATAAAGATATGAAAGAAATGGCTGCTAAAGCTAATGTCAATGGGTTGCTATTGAATGGTAATTCTCCTCCTGCTAAAGCTGTGCTTGATCTTGGAGGTCATACTGCAGCACTTTTGTCACCGGACCCTAGGTAAGAATGATTGATTAAATAATTGATGTATTTTTAACTATATTGGCATAGATGTCATTCTTGAGATTAGTTGTCAAAGATTTCAAGTTAGTCTGTTAATTACATTCATCCATGATATGCTGTTAATCTTAACATTTATCAGTGTTTTCCTTTTAGACAATGACCTTTTTACTAATGTTGTGCTATTGTTGTCCAAGTACTGGGACTTTATTTTTTTCATTTGTAATATGTGTCTTTTAATTTATCCATTCATAACTGTTTGGAATAGAAAATTTTTGTAACAATCTTTCCATGATAAGAATTTTATTATGACCTCGAAAATAAAGTTTTTAAGCATTACTTAATATTACAGAAATATTGCTAAAGACATATGTCAATTTAATTTAATTTCTTTATATATTTTTATTAGAATGTTTCAAGTCAAATTTTAATTTAACTATCTTAAGCATAGAAATATCGAAGAACTTAAGGGGATGGAAAGAGAGAACTTGAAAATCTTATGTTTTTCACTGTGTCACATGAATTTAGAATCTAATGATTTATAACAGTCAATAATATTTTCTAACATTCATATTCTCTTTCCTCAATTTTAATGTTTTATTATTCAAAGCCTTAATATTTGCTTATCGTCATTATTCTTTCAACTTTTTATAAGAATGTTTTTTCTTGACACTTTATTTTTTATAATTGTTTATTTCTTTGGATTATATATATATATAATTAATTGTTGACTTTTAGATTATATGGGGATTAAGAAAGTCATTTGCAGTATTGAAGATTATATGAAATAAATAAAAAATGCATATAGAATTACTTAAAGTACTTCCTGGTCATTAGTTCCTTAAAAAAATCTTTATTTATTTTTGCTTTCTCTTATGTGATTTGTTGCAAACATAATTCACTAAAAAACTGGAGATTTGATAAGTTTATACATTTTAAAATTGCCTATTTTCATATTAAAAGATTAAAACATCTATCAAATAGATTAAATATATTATAAAGCATACTTTTCCCAGAAATTATAATTTTTTAAAAATCGAGTTTAAAACAAATTAATTGTTCATGTGAATATGATATTTTGTATATAGAACAAGGTAGATAAATAAAGTGTTTTTTTTTTTTTTTTTGTCAAAATTGTAGAAATGTATGAAATTTTAGGCCAGATGTATAAGTTAGTAGTCCATCATTTTATTTGTGGATGCATATATGAACATAACTCAAAAGTATCACAGCTTAGGGGGGAAAAAAAGCTTTAGCATATGCAGAATTCTGTATTCACTATATACAGTGCTATTCACTATATACAGTGCTAGTTAGTATTTCTGGAATAATGTAATTTGTTTACACTATAGAAATAAAAGAAGAAAAAAATATATGAGATATTATTAATAGTAAATTTATTTCTAGTTATCATGAACAAAATTTTTGTTTCTGGTCAGTAATAAATATTGTGTTTTAAACCATCTTAAATACTTGAGCATTACATATCTTACTGCAATTGAAAGTGGTAAAAAACAGTATTACTAAATTTAAATCTTTAAATAAATATGGAATGATTTATTTTATTGTGATTTTTTTAAAAATATCTTGCAATATCACATTTTTAAAATGTTGTGCATTTGTGGTCTGCTATATTTTACAAATAAGATAATTTTTATATAAATTTGTAAACATATATTTGATTAAAATAATATATTTATTAGCTTTGTTAAATATATTTCTTTTACTTGTGTTTGCCAAGATTATTTTTCTTTCAGGAAAATTTAAGAGTTTTTGATAATGAAATACGAATGTTAAATGTGTCAAACTTTTTTTGTATTTAGATTTTCATACTTTATTTTTCTGTTCCTAGAACTATACCACCTGAAGATACTTGTGTTTTCACAAGTGGAGGTCCACCAGGAATTTTATGGGAATTAAAAACTGCAGAGGATTCTCTTCCTGGAAGGAATTCTTTAATGGCTGAAGTAAAAGAAGTTGCCTATTCACGCTTACAACAAGAACTCCGAAAAGCTCAGCTGGTAAGATTTTGAAATCAAAATTTTACTTAGTAATTTCAAAACTTTTAAAGAATGTGTCAGTTTTCTGTGTTATTGAGTTATACATGTAAAACTCAAATAATTGATTTATAAATTTAATACATGTAAATCAATTATTTTAATATTGTTAATAGATTAGAAATTATCTGCAATATTCAATAGCTGAAAGCAATGATATATTTTGGTTGTGTAAAATTATGATTCAAATTAAATGGGGCTTTTATTTTTAAAATTTAAATGAAGTTCATATGTAAAAGTAATATTTTGCATATAAATTACTATGAATGCTATTTACAAGGTATATAGCACTTCTATTATGCACACAGTTGAAGCTTTTTTTTTTTTTTTTGAAATATCAATTTAAAGAAAAATAATACATCCTTGCAATAATGATTGTCTTAGTAAATAAGTTATTATTGATAATTTATATGAAACGCTTTAGTCAGGATTTTTATTTTTATTCAAAACATAATTATTTATGTTGTTTTTAAAAAAGTAATCTGGTTGATTTAAAATAATAATAGCATTGTTGTATGGACTGTTAATGCTGTATCATGATTGTGCTTAATGATGAAATTTATATGACTTTTCTATTTAGGAACTGAAATTGAAGGATGAAGAGGTGTTACGTTTGAGTCAGATCAGGGATGAAGTTGGTGCTGAATTGGAAGAATTAACAGCTAGTTTATTTGAGGTATTTATCTATACATTTAAAATAATGGATAAAATTAAAGAGCCTATCCTATCCCAAACCACTCTATTTATTTCTCGAATTTTTACTTCTTTGTTAGAAATTCATTCCTCTATAACTGTTAACATATATAGAACATAACATATATGTGTTTCTATATATTTTCTTAACATATATAGAAAATTCATTTACTCTATGTAGGGTAAATATTAATCTTCTGATACTCTCTTACTTTTTTGAGGAATATAAAATAATAAAACTATGACACAATAGCTAAAAAAAATATGGCATCCATCTAAAAAATCGTTTTCAACCCCCCCAATTTATGTGGCAATTTAAAAAGAATTAAATAAAACTTACAACTTTATTTCATTTCCATACTTTGATATTTTTTAAATTTCACATGGCTAAAGATTAAGAGGCTGAATGAAATTATTTTTTTAAAAAAATAAAAACAGAGAAATGGCATTATCATGTGAAAATTATCAGTTTAAAAAATTCAGGAATTGTTTGTGTTTTTATTGTATTTTATTATAATCTGTATCTTAGAAATGAGAGTATGTTTATTTTATTTCTATAGTAAAATAGAAGAATTGTGTTAAGCTTTCTTGTCATAGTGGGGGGAAAATTCTACTTTAATCTATAAAAACTTATCAAACTAATATAATAAATTAAGAAAAAAAAGATTAACACATTAACACAGCAAGTATTAATTTATTATTTTTTAAAAAATTACTACTTGTTGCTTTATGTCAGGATGATCCTAGTTTTCCTGTATGGCCATTTCTCTTACTAAAATAAACAAAATTAATTTCTGCTTGGCAATATACATAAAAGAAAAAGTCATTCATGCTGTTACTCAAACAGAGTCAGAAACATAATTATTTCATAATTATTTATTTTGCATAAATACTGAATTGTGTGATAACTATCAAGTTAGTATCTATGACTGCTTCAATATGTAATATTTCATTATTTTTGTGTGAGGAAAAATTAGGTCATAAAGCCTAGGTCATAAAGAATATACTTTAAAAAAAAATTTGTATGCTTTTTTTAAATGCATTTTTTAATTTTTAGGAAGCTAATAATATGGTGAGAGATGCAAATGAGAAGCAAGCATTTGCTGAAAAATTACTGAAAGAATCCAATTTAAAGGTGAGTTATCTACATTCAGTGAAAATTTGCTTCTCCCTCTTTTTTTTTTCTTTCTTTTTTTAAAAAGCTGCTAAATTACATCATTAAAATATACTTAAGCTATAAATTCAATAGTTGAATCTTTGTTTCTAATGTATTCAGATTGTATGTGAATAAATGTTTTTAAAAAAATAATTAATCTAATTCTCTAAATTGCAGTTGAAAATAATATTTTAGTTTTGTAACTTATAAACATACACCAATTCTATTTATCATCCGGTCAATATTGCTGTGTTAATTTCTACTTTGATTTTATTTGGACAAAGATACAGATACTATCTGTAGAACTAATTCTTTGCAGTTGGATGTTTCATCTTGGGTACTATTCAAGAGGGTGCATTATTTGGATGTTTCATTTTAAAAAATTGTGATTATTAAAATACCTGCAGAATGATAAAAAGTTACATATTAATTTTAGTGGTCAATTTAATTTAAAACATATATATATAGAATTTATTTTTCTAAACAATACACAGGTCCTTGCATAATCAGAATATTTTTATGAGTACAAAGGTCTAAATTTTATTTCAGTTAATTATCAAGTTTAATTTTTGATATTTTTGGCAGAAATGTTAATTTAAAAAATAATCATAATACTGAACTCCTTCAGTTTCTTTCTCAGTTCTTGTTCCTCTTCCATTTTCATATTAGTGTCTTTGATTATTTTAGTCTTAGGTAAATTCATGCAGTTCTCCAAGTGAGAATTGTAATTTATCTTTTCTGCATTTCAGGAATTGATAAATGTATCTAATTTTTCAAAAGGATTTCTTTGCATGCTTCGATTTTGCTTATGCGCTTTAATAAAGGGAAGTTGTTACAGTAAATGTATAAAGCCAAATATATTATTTAAAAAATGATGTAAAACTCTTAATTTTTATTTCTGTTTTTATGTATGATAAATTCAAATTATGAGTAGTTTTGAAATTTAATTATTTTTGTAATCACAGTATACTTAAATTTAAAAACTTCTCTTGCTTTAATTTCTGAATTGTGCAGGCTCTTGTCTTTTTCTTCATATCACAAAGTCTAAATTCCATAGTTTAAATTGTGCTTTCTATTGTAAGAAAAGTGCAACCTCAAGTATTTTTCCAGAAAAGTGACTATTAAAATTATATATAAACTCTGAACCTATACATGTGTTTTCTTACTCTATGTTCTGCATTGTTGTGGTGGGCACATTTTAGTTTCTAAGCATAATTAGATAAAGAGTCAATAAAGTCATATATAAAAAAATTTTGGACTTGATAAACCCAAAATACAAAAGATCTGGAGTAAAGAACTAATTCTTGCTTATTTAGAGCATATAGGTTATATATAATTTACAAATTGTGTTTGAAAGTTGTTTTAATCTGAAATATAAAAGAAATTGTTCTTCACTATTGTAATTTGGGTGATGTTGATATTTTAATTTGAAAAAAAAAAGAATTAATTTAAAACTTAATTTTTTCTTTTATATAGATTGAAGTTCTTCAAGCTGAAGTACAGGCTCTAAAAACCTTAGTGATTACTTCCACTCCAAGTATGCCAAATCCTCATTTGCACCCGCAGATTGACAAGCGTCATAATGGAGTTAGGTCATTATTTACACAGGGTCATAAAAGGTCTCCTAGTAATTATGAACTCTGCTCTTTTAGAGAAACTCCTCCTGGATCTCCAACTAAAGAAGCCCCTTTCACAAGTTTCAGTCCAGATAATTATGAAGTATGCACTTTTCTCCACTGCTAAATATTATTTTATACCACTTTAAAAGTTAAATATGCATATTTTTAAACTATAGTTGAAGAAAATAAAATTTAAGAAAACAGAAAATGCATTAATTACTTAGTTGATATGGTTCAAAGATGCACTTTTCATTACAAAATTCCTAAAATCCATTAATTATTTGAATTCATCATGAATTGAATCTGAAGAATAAAGGTTAATGACATAGAATATATCATATAGTTAACTAGGATAAAAAATTGAAACAATTAAAAATCTATAATTCTTTGTGTGTAATGAAAAGTAATTTTATTTTTCCTATTTCTATATTTCTGATTTTTGAACTATCAAATCTTTTCATCTCATGACTAATTTTTTTTTGTCATTTTGTTAGCAATATTTAAATATTCCTTTTTGTTGTGAAGTTGACTGTTAACTGATATTTTTATTAACCTAATTTTTTTTCGATTTGTGTGATAGTTTAATAAATTATAACTATAATTCACGCAAAGATTCTGTCTTACTCATTCAAATAATTAAAGCATTTTACAATGATTTAAAATAATAACATCATGAGTACTTTCTGATTTGAAGTTATGTATGAAGAACTTTTTAGAAATGCAGACATAGCTTCATTCATTGCAGTAATTTTAAAGAATTCTTTTAGTACTTGTGTATTTACCATATACCATTGAGGATTTTAAGCTTAACCACATAATTTGTGAACAAGGTCAATAGTTGAAAAGATTTTGAACTAGTCTACAAATTTTAAACTATTAGTAGTATTTAAAATCTTTTAAACTAATAGTTTAAAAGATTTTAAATACTACTAATAGTTTAAAAGATTTTAATCCATTTATCATAATAAATTACTTTTTGAAATTTATTTTTTGTGAGTAATTGCTGTGATAAACATAGCATCATTGACTATTATAGGGGGGCAATTAATTTCTGATTTAGGGTTAATACTCAAGTAGATTTTTAAACTTAAGTTTTTCATTCTTATTGATTTTTATAATTAATTATACTAGCCTACATTTTTTTTGACATACTAAAATTACTTGCTTATTAATTTATGCAATTTCGTATTACATTTTTGTTTGAAAACGTATTATTTAGTGCTTATCATTTTCTGTTTTATATTGAAATCCTACATATGTAGAATTTTGAACTGAAGATGAAATTGACATTCATTGTTAACCAACTTGGATTTTTTTTTTTTTTTTTGTAGCGAGATCTGTTTTTTTCCCCTTTTTCCCTTTCTTCTTCTTCTTCTTTTTTTTTTTTTTTCATTTCTTTCTTCTACTTATTTCTTTTAGGGAAAACTTTAAATGCTACTCTTGCTTTTCCCATTTATTTAAATCATTGGATACCAAAGTTTTTGTAACATTTATGACTTCAAATATGATGCAAACACTTAGAAATTTTGTAATAAAAATAAACTTTGCTTGCATTCATCTTTTGTTATTAATGCACCTGAAATGGAATTGAAACAAAGAGTCAGCAGATTTTTCAGCATCTACAAATGAGTTGCTTCATATTATACTTTTAATAATTATATATATATTGGGAATAAAATTTGTTTGAATATATTTCACCTGGATTTTTTTTTACTATAAAGGGTTTTGATAATTTTTGAAACTTTATTTTTTTAATAACCATTTTTAATATTTTGTGTTGATTAGTTAATTGATATTAATTAAATTTTCTTAGAAAATTTATTGCATTTTTAAGTATCTGCAGTGATTTTTTGAAAAATTTATTCTATTGTAAAGAATAATAGATGACTCATTCTTGTTCTTGATTCCTGGAAATCTGTGTGAATGAGATTATCTTCTCTGATAAAATCATTAAAGTCATTAATTTCATTTTCTTATATCCAGGTGGATCCTGTTTTTCACCAGCAGTTTTTGGAATGGCATCAAAACCCCAAGTTAGATAAAACTCATCCTTTCTTAGACATTATATACAATGAAGATATTTTGCCGTGTTTGAATTTTACAAATAAAAAGGTAAATCTTTTGACCAATTTTACTTTGAAATATATCCTAATTGAATATTTTCATTAAATATACTATTATAAATTATTTAGCTCTCCGATGCTGTTTTGTCTGCCATAGAAGAAAATGCCATAACTATTGAACAGGTTAATGGAAAAAATCCTTTCCCTAAGTAAGTTTTTAAATACTATGTAAATATGTGTCATAAAGACTTATTAATCAGTAATTACATTCATCTGTAATCATTCATTATTTTAATATGATAACAAATGTATATATACATATGTTGTTCTTTTCATTTATTTCCAGATTAAATGACATTCAATGCATGTATGTAGTATTCATTTTATGGTCATATTTTTTGTTTCATTAAACTAAAAATCCTCTCTATAACAGATTACTTATTTAACTGTATTTTCATAAAAATATATATTCTGGTTTAAGCCAGAATTAGAATGTGCATATTTGTTCTCCAAATGGCAATTATATTTTGCTGATAATAGTAAATTTTCAGAGTGAATATATCTTTCTATTCTGAGTAATTTTTATCTAAAAAAATTTTAGGGCAATGTATGGTAATTGTTATCAATTTTAGAACTAATAGTTAACAGTTTCTAGTTTTAACCTCAGAAAGGCTAAGGCATTTCTGAACTATGTAAAAGAAGTTACAAATAAAATCATTCTTTTATTCATTCTCCCCCCCCCCTCCTTTAGACGGTGTTCTCTCTTGGAAGCCCCTAAAATCTGCAAATATCGAATGAAGATAGGAGATGATCCTGAATGGTATTACATATCGCAGTTGTGCAGAAATCGAGTAAGTACCATTTTAATTTCTATTTCATATAATGTCGAGAATTTCAACTATTTAGCCTGCTGCAGTGAATATATTGGCTGACTAATATTATGTTGTTAAATCGAAGTGTTAATAAACATTTCAAAATGTATTCCTGATTTTAAGATTTCTAGCTAGATTTTTTGCAACCTATGAATTGATTAGTTATTTTAATTTTCACAGTTTAGTTTCATTCCTTTTCAATTTCCTTAAAAAGTTCAAAGTTATTATCTGTTGTTGTGTTGTGACTAATGGCACATGCGACGGACAAGCTTCTCTGATACATCAGCAGATTTTAAGCCGGAGATATACATCTCTTGTTTTACAAGGAGCGCCATCTAGGGCCAAGAGTACGACTTAGCTACACACACGTGACAGCCCTTTCTAAGGGGCGAACTACATTCATGCAAATTCATTCATATAAATAAAAAGTATTAATTTTGTGTTTCCAATACAATACATATTTCTACTTAACTTTTGATGATCTGTAATGTATGACTTGCATAAATTTTATTTGAATTAAAGTATTTCATTTTAATTTAAAGTTCAAAAGTTATGTGTATAATACTGTCGTAGCTGTCTCAATCTCCATTCATTTATAAAATGGACTTGAAGAAATGACTTAAAGAAACACCGGCTTGATTTGCTGTTTTGCTTTATTTCGGGTACACACTGTAAATAAATTGTTTTTAGGTTTGTTGTGTGCTATTCCGTGCATACGAAATTGTGGGTAAAAGCTAGTATTATGTATTTGTTTATTTTATATTTTCTGTATCTTTATTATTCTTTGTGTGTGTGTGTGTGTGTGTGTGTGTGTGTGTGTGTGTGTGTGTGTGCGCGCGCACATGCTCAAAATACCTTAGTCTAAAAAGTTAGCTTACTTGGTTTCAAAATATATGTGGAAATCATGTTTTATTTTGAAATTGTTTATTTTCTAGATAGCAGCTGTTTGTGATTTCTTTTGCTATGTTAGATACATACAACAAGGGCTTGTTAAAAGTGGTGGTAAGTATTTTTAATACATTGTTTGAAATTCAATATTTATTTTATGGCTGTAAGCTTCACTTTTAAATCAGATTTAAATTGTTCACATCATATTTTATCTTGGCATGAATATGACATCACAAATGTACAACCTCATATAAAAGGTGTTCAATACTCAAGGAAATTAAGTACACTTTCAGGCATTTTGAACTTAATTATTATTTAATAACTTATTTTATCTTTCAAAACATAAAAGGTATAAAATTCAAAATATCTTTGCTATTCTTGCACTTTCAATGAAATATAAACTTTACTCTGCCATTAAGTATTCCATACAATATTGACAATTTTTAACAAAACTTTCTTTAATATTATATGATTTTCTTGTGCTCAAGTGTAAAAGATAGTATATCAAAAATATAATTCATTTGAAATTCACTTGTTATTGCTTATTTATATTGTCAAAAGATTTATTAGATTCTAAAAAATAAAACGACTTCTGAGGTGTGAAATTGTACTGAATTACAGAAATAATTGTCACTACTAATAATAAAGATGAATGTGTTTGTACATGTGTTGGCATTCTTTTTTAGAACAGAATGTTTGACAAAGAGTTACCTAATTAAGCACGAATATATTTAGGATGATAGGAAATTTACATCTTGTAGTGGTTTTTTATAAAATTTTAATTAATAAATATGAAATAAAATTTCTGAATTTTTTAATGTTAACTTCTGAAAATACAAACATATCATAGTTTCACAGAAATTCAAAATTCAGTATTTTTGGTATCAAATTTTATTTTTCTTAATAGTTATTAATTTTTATGTAAAATATTTTAATACCTCAAATACTTTTTGTATAAATTTATTCATTTTTTTTCATTTAATCACATTTATTTTATTTCTTAGTGTTGATGTTTAATGCAATATATTATTTTGATTTTTTTTTGTTGGAATCTTTGTTCTGTCTAAAAAATATTATTGCATAAAGTTAAATTTTACAAAATGTTAAGCTTTACATTTTTTTTAATGACACTAATTTAATAATCATGCAATTGTTTTCTAAATTATGAGAATATTTTCAAAACAATTTTTTTTTTCACTTTCCAACAATAGATTGCAACCATGCATTGAAATTCAATCCACTTCCAGTGTTATAAAATAAAGAATTATGTCATTTTTTTTCTTTCTATAATTTTTATAACTTCTGAAAATATTCCTTCCCAAAATGCTTCTTACAACCTTTAAATTATTAGATAATATTTTAAAATTTTAAATGTTATCTTTTCAATGATTTCAAATTTTTGTGCTGAATGATTAATTTTTGATTTGTAATTAATTAAAAAATCTTTTAAAAATATTTACAACAACATATTTTAATGGGGAATTTGAATTGCTTTCATTTTTGTGACTAATATTTGGTCATGACTTTTTCCCAATGTTAAAGTTTAAAATATAAAAAAATTTTCTTATTAGATATTTGTCAATATGAAGCATGCATTTAATGAAATTTTTAAATATTGTTGTAAATATTTAAAGTTCAACATTAAAAAAAGAGTGGTTTATATTTTTGAATTTTCATACATTTTAAATTGTATTGTATTGCCCTTTTAATTCAAATATTTGCTTCTTTATCCTAGCATGCTGAATTTTTTTATAAAATAAAAGAAGGTTAATGAATAATTTATTGATTTTTTTACATAAATTTTAAAAAATACACTGAAGAAGGTACAAACTTCACAAATGAATTATTTATCTTTCTTTTCTTACATTTTTCTAAGAATGGATTTGATTTTACAAACATGTTACTAGGTTTATTGAAATTCAATCACTTCCATTTTTCCACTTTTTTCATTCCATTTATTGCTTCAGAAATGCTTAGATTAGAAATTTATTTCAATTTTGATAATTATCGAGGCTTGAGTCTTTTATTTAAAACGAGATTCAAGTCTGATTTCTTTTGTGAGAAAGTTTTCCAAAAGACTGGTTAAAGGCAAGTTGTTTCTTATTATAAGTTTTTGTTTCTATTTCTTGTAAAATTAAGAAAATGTGTAAACATTTCTTTGTCTAAATTTTCAGTTTTCTTCTTTAAAGTAGTTATTTAACATTAATAATTAACAATTTGGAATCTTCATGTTTTCCTCACTAGATATTTATCCTGAAAATTTCAAAATCAGTTTTCTAAATATTTCTTTCTTTTGATGAATCAACTAACAAAATTGATTTTGCGCTAAAAAGAGAATTAACTGAAAGAATCCTGAATTTTAAACAAAAAATTATCTTTTCATAGGAAGTTTTTGTTTTGTTTTATTATCATTTTATTCATATATCAATTATTGTTTTATAGTATGCATTATATTCTGCTTTAGTAATGATTTTTTTTATTATTTTTTTTTCCAGTTCATGAAATATATTGGGAAATGATTAAAAAACGGCGAGATGTGTCACTAGCAAGACTTGGTATTTTGACTTTATAGAATTGGTATTATGACTGTTGTGATTAGTAATAAGTTATGGGAAAAAATGTCCAAATTATATTCTCTTTGCTGTTTTTATAACTTAATTTAAAACATAATATGGAAAATAAGAAAGCTGAAATGAAATTGATTTAAAGTCAAAATAGGTAAAAAGGAGTTTCTAGTATTCATTAATGAATCCATTGATTTTTTTTAAAGTATTCAAATAATTTTTCCCATCTTCCATTCCAATTAACTGTTTTTAAAATAAAAGGTGTATACTATTTTTTAAAGGTGTTTATTGCACGCAATAGTTTAAATGTAATTTTATTTTTATTGTAAAGTTTAATATGTTATATTATTGGGCCTATGACATAAAAATATCAAGCCTCTCATTATGACTGAATGGTATTTTATTAGGAGTTTTACTGTTAATCAAGAAAAATTTCTTTCATGTTTTAATTCTAAAAGTTAGGTTTTTATAAATAATTATTTATAGAAAAGTTTTTTTAAAAAAAGTCCAAATGAAAAATAGATACGAAATATAAGAATAATGCTATATTAATAAATTATTATATTCTAAGAAAGGTGAAATTAAAAAAATTTATGCAGTTTCTCATAAATTTATCCAAAAAATAATCCCCCCCCCTTCTATGATTTGCCTGTCTATCCTTTTTCTATGCATATAAAAGGCTTTTCAGGAGATTTGTGGTTTCTTTTCTATTCAAAAATTAATGCATTAATATTTAAACAGTGTTATGCTATTATTATTTATAATTTATTTAATTTTTAATTCATCTGACCTTGTGATTTTTTTTTTTTTTGTATTTTAAAATGCATGTAAATTGTTAAAAATATAAATGATAACCTGTTCTCTTTTTGAGAACATTTTTAATTCTTCCGAAAAAAATGGGGAAAAAATGCCAGTGCAGCTTAAATTAAAGCGTTAAATTAAATTTCCAGTTATTATTATTATTATTAACTCCTCCCTGCTAAAGAGAGAAAAATTGATGATAAATTTTGCAGTATTTCACTTGGTGTATACATTCAAAAAATATGTTTAATTTTGTATGAAAATGAAACATAAAAATTTTAGTTCATAACTTTATCCTTATCCTATATATTACTAAGAATCTTTGTTGCAGTTAAGTATTCATAAACAAGATTAATAGCTGTTTTCACAATGTAATTTTATCATAGTTATTGTGGATTTTGTCTTATCCTGGTTTTGATATTTTTATTCCGTAGGCACATTTTTTCTGTTTCATTTATTGGTGTAATAGTTCTATAAAATTGCAATGTTTTAATTTGCCATTGATATTTTACTAGTCCTTGTATATATAATATTATCAATCTGGTATGATGGTTTTGTATGTATGTATTTAAATATGAGTCTGATTTTATCTGAAATATTAAATATGAATGTTTTGTTATATTGTTAAAATTTAAGATATATTCCACTAAAAAATTTTCAGAAAAACAAATTTATTGCTTTATTACCTAGTTTAAAATATATAATTTTGGTGATGCAGAGCTCTAATAATTTTTTTACATTTTCTTTTCTATATAAAATTGTTTATTTGTCTGTAAACTTTAATTAGTATTTGATGAATTCTATCCTATTAAATTTTATGTTCAGTGGGACAATTGCCTTTATTAGTTTATATAATCATAACACAAACTTTTATCCAAATATTTTAGTGAATTGTTATTGTTTACCTCTCTTACTGTAATTGTATTATTAAAATTTTCAAATGTTAAGAAAAAGCCTCACCTCTAGACCTTTTTTTTTTTAATAAGTCAGTATTTACTTATCATTATAGAATAATGAGCGAAATTCTTAATTTCCTTTTGAAAGTCCCCATTTGAAAGTCATTAAAATTGAGCGTTATAACTTTTCATTTTCATTTTTAGCTTTTTTAATCTTTAATAAGGGCATTTCAATAAGTTAATGCATTTTCCCCTTATATAATATAATATTAGCCCACTTAAGAAATATATATTAATCAGTTTTAAAAAGAAATTAAAACGTAATTTTAACCTTAATACATAAGATTAGAATATTTTGAATTGTACATCCTTTTTCTTTGTTATGTTTATTAGTATAGGAATGAACATTTGTAGTGTTTCATTAAATGAAAGTTTCTTTAAAATTTTATCATTTAAATAAAATTTATTTTTATGCCTTTTCTGTTTACTTTACTATTTTAAAATAAGAATCTTTTGTGATATACGAAGTGACTAGTTATTAAATTGTAGATAAATTATAACCTAGAATTTCTGAATCATTTTTATAAAATAACTCAAAAGGTATCAGAAGATAAAAATAAAATATCTATACTAATTTTTTTAATAAAACTTAATAAATTTTTATATGCCTTTTGGTTGCTTATAGTGTATCTAATAAAAATAATAAAAATACAATGACAAGTATCTGTGGAATTTTATAATTAATATTAGTGATATTATAATGTTGTTGTAGTTATGAATAGCTATTTCGCTTTGATTTAAATTTTTAAATTTTGTTAATGTAATTTGACTTAAAGTAGAAAAATAAAAATTATAGTTATTCCATTTTTTAAACATAATTTGCATTGAATTCTGATTCATTACAAATTATATTTAAAAAAAAAGAATTAAGTGCAATTTTTATTTTTTAAGTCAAATATTACTAACAAAATTTCTAAAATCTTATACATCAATGATGCATTTTCTTTTCATATTTTTAGAAAAGGATTTCAGTTTTTTTAAAGTATTTATTTTGAATAGAATTTTGTGGATTTATTTTTATATGAGTTCAACTTTTGCAGCTGCAATTCTATTTTATTTGTTATCATCTTTTTATTTACAAAAATCTGCAAGAACTGTTGCCTTATCTGAAATTCCAAATGAAGTTTAAATATTTTGATGCTTTTATATATTTTGCTAAGTTATTTCTTTGCAAATTCTTGAAAAAAATCTCCAAATAATTTATTATTTTTGTTTATTTGTATATAAAGCTTCATTGTGATTTTTTTATTCTTCACAGTTGTATAAATTTGTTAGAAGAAATTTCTTTTCTGAAAGTGCTGTGATACTTTTTTTATTTTCTTTTTTCCCCTTTTCTTAACTAAAGCCTAACATATAAACATTATATATAAATATAATTATTAAAAAGTCGTAAAATTGATGATAAAATTTTCAAACTTCTGAAATATAAATTTCTTTTTATTAGTAAAATACTAAATTATTTTTTAAACTATAGTTTAAAAATGTATCTTTAATAATTAACCAAATTATTTATTCTAATAGTGTATGCATGATTAATTTTATGTTTCATTCTTTTTGCTGAAATTACCTTTGCATTTACAAAAGAATTTTAGTTTCTTTTGATTTCATGTAATGTTTAAAAAAAATGGCTTTCTTTAGTTATCTTTTTCATTTTGATTGAAATTAATACCTTATTTCCCTTGTAAATTTCGTGGTCAGTATATTGAATTCTATGTATTATTTTAATTGTTTATGAATTCAACTAGGTACTTAGATGAGAAAAAACAGTGTTAAACTTGCTCACTCCTGAAGTTTTCTCTTAGTGGTTGTATACATATATAAAGAGAGAGAGAGAGAAACATTTTTCTACTCTTTGAATGAAAATTCAGAGCTGGTTGGTAAAAATAAAATAATTTTGTAGAGTATTTTTATTCAGACTTGTATGCTTGAAAAGCAAATATATGGTGCCACAGATAAAAATGGAATTTTTTGGATGAAAAAAAAAGTGTGGTTTTCTAAATACAAGAAATACTTTTGAGAGGATACGTAGATTCGTATTCTTTCATGAATAAGAACTGTCCGATGATTTCCTACAAATAGTGAAAAACTAAAAGCTGTTCCACATTTTTCTTATGAATCATAAAAAACATAACTGTTCTCTGTACATAGTAGATCTAGTTAAAATCTTAAAATTATTTGCACCTGTGAAACTTATATGAAATTTTTTTAATGCTTATTTTAATGAATTTTATTTGAATCTCCATTTCACTTTTTTTGTGGAAGAAAAGTAATTTCTTGAACACCAGCTCTGCAAATAGTTGTTGATGCAATTATTTTTTATTGCAAATGAGATTTCTCATATTATTATTGCTCAAATATATTGTATATTTCCTTCATACTTGAGCTTTCTTGTGTTGTATATTAACAGAATTATATTATGTATGACACAGAAAAGTTTTAGCTTTTTATATGTATATATTTTTTTGTTTATTAGTGTAATTCTGCTTGTAAATATTGCTTAGCGTGAATGCTTTCATTTGTGTCTGTGACATTTTTTTTTTCTGTTTATAAATTGAACATGATATTCAATAATTAACTGTGTGTGTATGTATGTAGACTGAATTTGTAGAATGTTAGATGATTATAAATGTTTATATATTGTGTATTTGAATGATTACTTTATATATTTACATTAAATAGACAGATATGTGGATATACATTGTTACTCCTTTACAGTGCCATTTATAGTTATGCATTCTCATAATATATTATATAAATATATGTGGGTTGGATTTGTGTCATATGAAAATGTGAATGTTTTTAAGTGATGATATAGTCTTCAAATTAAGTAGGGCAGACTATTGTTATTTTGAAAAACATGTAATGTTCATTTTTAAAATACCTCCAAAATGATTCTTATATTTTAATAGAACTTTGTTGCTGTTTAATATCTTATTGTTTGTTAAGTTTAATGTGTAGTGATTTTTGCCCCTATTTTCTCAATTTTTTATTCTAGCATTGAAATAACTATTTGACATAATCTATGATATTATTTAAACATAACTTTTAATTATAAAATTCTGTTATATACAATTGAATGTACAAAAGGTTATCGAAGTTACTATTAAAAAAATTCTAAATTTGTGTTTATTTATATATATATATTAATTGTAACTTACATTTGGTGTATTTCAGATTTAATCCCCATCCTGATTTAAAATATTCTGTTACTAAATTACATTCATATTAATTTAAAATAGATCTGGTTATCTTCTGTGTAATGATAACTCAGTAATTAAATATGTTTCAAAAAGAGTCTCTAAAGATGTAAGAAAATCGAATATTTTCAAAATTCTTGCTCATATTTCTGTATTTATTTTCTATTTTCTGTATCATTAATCCATTACAAAAAGAGGACTATAAATTTGATAAGTATTTTGTGAAACACAATAATTTATGAACACACTTTATCTTTAGTTGTGAAGTTGAAATTATGTGTATTTAAAGGATTTGTATGGCCATTAAAGCCATCAAGTGTCAGAGATAAAACAGAAGATTGATACTAATTTTGAATTTTATGGTCTGATTTATTTTTTAAGTTGAAATGATGCTCTTTCCTTCCACCGATAAACCATGTTAAATTTTATTAACTATTTTATCCTTTTCAGCTAAAATGACCTTGTGCCAAATTCACATTGATTACGTAGCAATTAAATTTTCTTTTTACCTTTATACTGTAGTCTTTATTATGTAAAAGTAATTTAATTATAATCATATTAAATTTTTATACTGTTTGTCCACTCTTATTGTGAAGCTAAGGGTTAACAATAGTTTATTTCTGAGCTATTTTAGATAGGCATATATCTCCACTTGGAATTACAAGTTTACATCAGTTGCATTAAAAGATAAGAGGAATTGCATTTTAAATTTTTTGAGTCAGTAAATATATTTCTCAAAAAGTTAAGAAATCAAACTTTTCTTGTGATCTCCTCATTTTATCTGTATTATTTAGTAAAATGTTCTTAACATTGTAACATTAAAAGAAATCAGTTGATGTGCAATTAAAACACTTTGAAAGCATTAAAAAATCATTATTTTACATAAATTTTACCAATAAATTCAAAATTTTCTGTGCGATTTTAAGTGATGGTTTGCAAATTGAAAGTACACACCTATATGCTGTATTTTAAATTTTACCTAAAAATAATTTTGTATATGATTCCTATTCAAGTTAACAACTATAACTTGATTCATTAAATATGACTGATAAAGACTAGGAAACTATATAAAAAGTTATATTTCATTTTTTTTAGAAATATATGTATTAATTCAAATAATATAAAGTAAAATTATTAGTACATTTAAAGCATTTTTCAAAATTTAATTATATTCATATGTCTAATGGTTTAGAAATTAGCTACTTTGCCATGTCAAGAGTGGATAATCTGTATGTTGCATTTAGATTTTAAAATTCATTTAAAATGATATGCCAAATGAAATCCTTTCCATGAAGTTAACATTTCAAATATTTTATTTTAGCACATCTCGGTTAACTTGTAATATTACTACTTTTTATTCTAACTTTCTTTTGAAATTTTGAATATTATTATATCATAAATCCTTTAATACATTATACTGTTTGTTATGAAATAAGCCTAATAGCATAACTAATTTGGAAATTTTTAGAATAATTTATTTCAACTCCCACCCCCAAGAATGATTTTTAAAAACTTGAAGGCCTTAAATATTATTTTAGCAGAAACATTAATGCTGTGTTTATAATTATATCATATTTTAATGTTTGCTCAATATTTTATGTTAGTATTTTAATCGATTTTTCTTTGCATTCCATTAAAGTTAGTTTTAAACAATTTGTTTTTTAAATTAAAATTTATATTTTGGTTCATTTTCATGAAAATTAGAAGAATGCATTCCTTATTATTAAAAAAAATATTGGTGATATTATAATGTATTGGGGAATTATATATATTTTTTATGCAGCAGCTGATCTGAAACATAGTGATGTTTTGTCATCTTATGTAGTGCATTTATTAATTGTGCTTTTCATTCTTTAGTAAAAGCTATTATAAAATGTTAGTTATGGAAAATATTGTACAGATTTTATGTATAAAATGTACTATATTAAGAAATATGTGTATGTGTTTTATTTTAGAATCTTATATATATATATATATATATATATATATATACTTTTTTTTGTTTATTTGTTTGAAATAATTGGAATGATTGTTAATTCTTTTTCTTTAGTATGCTGCTACATAATCTGTTACACACAAATTTAAATTGGTGTGATTTATTATTCAGTAATTCTAAAAATGATTTAACTTGAAATCATATTTAAAAATAATTTTAAAATTATAACTCGTGATGAGATATAAGTTGGCTATAATAATGCAGTGCAATAATCATGTGATCTACCATCGATCAACACCCTGACCTGGCATACTTTCCAAGGGGCAAAAAGGTCACTAGATAACCAGGGCACTAATTTGATGTGATACCGTGAAAGCATTTGCTTTCATTAACATATTTTTGTGTCACTTCTTAAAGAGAAATATCAGGAGGTGGTGTGAAAATAATGCCATGGTTCAAACGTTGCTTATTTTTGTAAAACTACTGATAACTAGAGTGTGAAAAAAATATTATGCTCTATGTATCATTCGCCTTTACTTCTGCACTGCCTAAATGCCATTACTTATCCCTAAAAAATTGATGCTTTTTTTTCTGTTAGACATGTATTAGAGCTGTTGCTGCTCAGATAACCATCAGTAATCCAATCATAAAACACATATACCGTCGTTATCAATGCAAAATTATACTGAATCTAGCATAAAAGCATTATTAGCATAGAGTTCAAGGTGAGATTTTAAATTTCCAGGATGTCATAAGTTAAAATTAAGAAATGAAACTGATTTGCTATTGGATAAAGATTGACTACTAGAGTGAAACCAATAAAATATCTCATTTTTCAAGTAAGCATCGGGAACAAAGGTTTGATACTAATTAATGAAATTTTAATCGCACCAAATCCTAAAGTTTGAAGGAAAAAAACCATAATTTATTGTAATTTATTCTTTACTAGCCGCCTTTGGCGACCAGTCGGTTCGCCAGTATTAATGCTCGCTAAAATTTTCGTATAATATTTTATGTAGCTGTGTCTCATAACAGGTTTTTCACCAATATATTTTTAAACCAAACAAATTTTGATAATCATATAATGCATTTATAGTATTATTTTCTTCAGATGTTCTGTTCATTGTACTACTCATCTTTCTCTTTCTATCCGAGCAATGATTGTCCCGGAATTGATATTTTACTTAAATGAGGGAGGGAAAGGTCTAAAATTCTACGTTTTTATAGAATAAGGAGATTCTAATTTTCATAAATGTAAACACACTAAACAAATAAAGACACAATTGGTTTTCAAGAGATGCGAAAGTTTAAAAACAGCTTGGAAAATGCCGCGCACAGAGGAAATAATGGTGACACACACACATCCTTCTTTTCATTCATTTTTTTTTCTTCCCTGCCCAGACTTTATTTCGAGCAGGCATAGATTAAATATTCATACAAATAATAAAAGCAACTATTTTCTTTATTCTTTAGACATCCAGTTATCTAGAAATGAAAACCAACTGACTTCGCACATTTCTTTCTAATCAAATCATAATTTATTACTTCCTGCAATCAAACTCAGTTGGTGTGGGGGGAAGGAAATGAAGATTTTTGGCGGGAAAGTAAGAAAAGTGTCGTTTTAACTATTTTCCACGCAGTTTTTAAATTTTTTCTCTCCCTAAGAACCATCCTCGTGTCTTCACGAAAATATTTTTAAAAAATTAGCCAAATCGGTCGAGCCGTTCTCCAGTTTTGCGTTTAGCAACGCATTTCGAGTTGCATTTTTATTAATATAGATAATTCAATTGTCTTAAGACAGAAAAATTATTTATTAATAACCCTGCATTATATATTGAATTATATATTAACAACCAACGCATAAAAGGCCTAAACAATTAGAACTTTGGTGGAAAATCTTTGGTTTTTATCATTTCACGAGCAGAAGTACTATGTTATTTCAAGAGACCATCGTTTTGGGTAATCCGTCACTTTAAGTTTTTTTATCATTCTATTGTTCTTATCTAATTTCATTTTTTAGAACTCAGAATTCATTTGAAGAATGTCAAAAAATTCGCGAGATTATATAGTCTTTTTATATTAATTATCAAGCCAGTTAAGGAGTGTAAATTTCTTTTTATTTATCATATATATGTTTAAATAGAACTCTTTTTTTTTGTTAAATTTTATAATTATGGATGCTAAGAACAAAATTAATCTATTGCAGCGATCTCGGTATCCTTCGCATATTTTTCTGCAAACTGTGACTATCTTATTAGCACAAGACATTTTACGATATCTTTATTAAAATATCAGCAGGATATTTATTTAACTCATATCTCGAATGATGAATAATATCGTAATACTAATGGAGTGGTTTGATACGTCTTTTATTTGTCAGAATATTATGGAAGGGTAAATGCTCAAAATTATATTCGAAAGAATTTTATGTAAGAACTGACGAACTTTTTTTTTTGGGGGGGGGTGACTGAGTTAGGGTGTTTTTCTAATATTTGAGGAACATATGTATATATGCTTTGACACTCTATAAAACGCCTTTTGTTGTAGCGCTATCTATTTTGGAACACACACACACACACACACACACACACACACACACACACATATATATATATATATATATATATATATATATATATATATATATATATTGAGGGAAGGAAATAGACTTATCACAGTGATTTGTTTTTTCAAATTTTAACGAATTGAAAATCAAAGGGCTTTTGACGTCGTAACCTCCGAAAATATAATTGTAGAAAAAAAAAAATTATGCCATTTTAAAATTCGAAAATTGCCTTCTTTCCAATATTTCTTTAGTTGTTGAACAATTTATTTCTGTATGTATACTAAATTTTTTTTTACATATTTTGTCCAATTTCTAAAATTAAGGTTTCATTGCAGCAGCGAAATCAGACCATTTTCATTATTACATCAAGTATCGAATCGTCTGATTTTCTTCCATTTTTGAAAGCTAATGAATAAAGATTATTCCTATTATCTACACAGACATTAGAGTCTGTGAACATAAATGAATCCCCCTTTATATATATATAATGAAAAACACATTGAAATGATTTGCTGAGAATAAATAGCAGAGTCGTGGCCGAAATCATAGAGAATACAGGTTGAATTTTTAGTTTTTATTCCATCATGGGAGCAGGCATTATTTACAAGCGAAGGCGACGTGCACAACACAGAACTACATAACACGGAATTCACGAAAGCGAAGTGTACAAAAAAGGGGACGGGAAATCATTATCCCTGGTCTTAAATACCAAGACTTTGATAGGGAAAAATATTTTTTATAGAGCTTATAAACGTGGATTTCAGTGGGGATTTCCAATTCTCACACATAAGAGGTAAGGGAAACACAGGGATCTTTTTAAAAGTATTTTGTTTAGGGCAGCAATTTTCATCTCTCCCACGGAGTGTGAGAAAGTAACAGGCGTTTAGCTGTTTCAGCAATTTTACACAGCTTCTCTTGAATTAATTAACTAGAGCGAGTGAAATGGATCATGAAATAAGAGAATATTTTAGAATGATATTACTATGGGCTAAATTAAGATAGGGCTTTGGAAATTAATTAGGATTAAAATTAAGAGTTTAAAAATATCATTACACACACACACACACACACACACACACACATATATATATATATATATATAGTTACGTTTTTAGCGTAGCGGGATCGGATTGAATGGACTTTATTTGAGGACAGCACAAACAAATTTATTTACAGGTATATACAGGATGACATGGAAAAGTAAAACTTCAGAAAACACAGTTCAGCAATAATCAGTCACTTACAGCGTAAATGCAAGTCTTACGCACAATAAACACGGTTTGCAAAACAGCTATAGTATAGCACAGCAACAGTCAATCACAGCGAGCTCAATAACACAGCGTTAACAGCAAACGCCAACACAGCTCACTAATAACAAGCGAAAAGCTACAAGTAAGCGAAACGCTTCTCTTCTGAAAGAGAGATTTACTTTGAGAGATCAACTGCAGAAAGACGGCAACCCGCCTCATATATAGTCGGGCGAAAGCGTGGCCGTGCTACGGCGAAAGCACCGAGAGAAAACGCGGCGCTGCCAGAATTGACTCGGGGTTACCAGAATATTCCTCCTGCCAAGTCAACTCGGCTGGCGCGGAGCGCCTTGTGACGCGCCGCCAACGTTTTCACCTCTGGCGAGCGTTAGCGTTCGCCCCGCTTATAACAATATATATATATATATATATATATATATATATATATATATATAACATTTTAAAAATTTAATATAAGTAGCAATGATTTATGTATAAAGTATGATAAAACAAGAATGAAATTGATATAAGAATATTTTAAATGAATAATGTAGAACTTCAAATGATTTATTTATGAATGAGCTAAATCGGGAACTGAAACCTGTCAAAAAACGAATAGTAAATCTTTTTCAAATTATAAGCAGCAAGGGGGGAAAGGGAGAGACAATAATTAACGTTGAGTAATAATTAAACGATGCAGTATCTAAACATCATTAAAAATAAAGGATAAAATGAAACGCTGCCTTAGTAAAAAGGCAGCGTACAGTTTGGAAGATATATTATCTAAACAACTACGTTTTTAATGTCTGATGATGTCACGGCAGGGATTTCATTGAGGACATTTACAATGACAAATGAATTGATTTGGCGTAGAGTTATTAAAATAACACGGCTATTATGTCTACACTAATTTGATATTTAAATATAATTTGTTGCGAGAATCAAGCTACTCCAAAGAGCTTTAATTGAAGTAAAAAAGAATCAATATTCTGGGTAAATTATCTAATTGATTAAGGCACTTACTTATTCATTCATTTTTTCTTATAAAAAAGGTGATTGTGTGCTTCTTAACAAAGAGGTAAGTTTGTTTATAGGCATAAAAGGATGTGACGTTTGTTGGATAAAATTTACTAACGATTTTATTTAATTTATAAATATTGGAATTTTTTATTGATAACTTTTAAGAATATAAATGCGTAAAAGTTTAGAAATTTGGTTTTGATATTTTTTTATGAATATGCATAATTTCTGACAATATTTTACATTACTATAAAGAATTTCAAACATTTTTATTGACCCTTTGCACTTCGATGGGGCCTCTGACTCGCCATTCAAGATTGCGCATCATTTTTACGTTTTAGTTATTTATTTTTCAAACTGAATTGTTAAAAACGTCTACATAATGGTTAAGAGTTGTAGATTCATTTTTCAAAGAAATTCGACTTAAAAGAATGATGCATATTTATTTTTCACAGCAATAAACGAATCTTTGTATTAGGTGAATAATTTTGCTTCTAATTATTTTTCGGAGTGCAAAGGGTTAAACATTTAATCGCGAGATTTTCTTACATTTTAGAATTTAGAAAAAGAAATGTTTATTATAGATTATGTATGAGCAATAAGTAATATTTTAAAACTTCTCAGCTTTCTTTTCATTCTGTAATGCATCTCATTAATCGTCTGTCCTCATCTGAAATGTGGATTTTATCATGAAAAAACTGAAAAGTCTTAACTTCGATTAATACAAAAATTATCTGATAAAACTAAGCATTTTTATCTAGATTAAAAAAAAAACAACAGAAAATAGAATCGTTCACAATTGGAAGTTTTATAAATACTTTGGAATATATTTTATAATTTTTACTATAACTCCATTTCGTAAATGTTTTATCTTAATTGTTCATCTTAATTGGCATTACTTAGTAAAAATTACGATTTAAAAATATTTCGTGCACCTAAGCAAGCAATTTATAAGATGGATAATTTATATTTTTATGCATTCAATTATTTTGCATGAAGGAAAAGCAAAGTTTAAAAATACATACTTAAATAATCTCTGTTTACGTGCGCAATTGAATCAAAGCTTTATGTATAAAATATTTCAAAAAGAATCTGAAAGTATACTATAAATAGAAAACTGCTTATAGAAAAAAAAGCCATAATTTTTTAATGGTCGTCGAAGCTTAGTCGCCAACTACTGAGATATAATACCGAGATCGCTGCGAAACCTACAAAGTTTTTTGCATCGTTTGCAATACTAAAGTGACTCATTCAATGAAAAAATGAAAATGAATAAAAATATAATTTAACTTGCGCGAGCGCGTGGTGCTTGGCCGTTCAAGAAATGATGTTCTGACATGATACATTGAAATATTCATAGCAGATTTCATTTTAATCTTTATTGTTTTATCTATTGCTTTCTATCTATTTGCTTTCCCCTTTCATGAAAGATATAAAGATTCGACTTATTTTCCAACTTTGTAGTAGTGATTTCGATTATCGATCGACACTTTAAAAGCTCGGCGAAATCAAACTAAGATTTTAGTAATCCTAGGGTCACCAGCTAAAACTTGAACCCGATATATTAAATATGTGTTCTTTCATGCTAAATATTTTAACATTTTAAATAAAATCTTTGAGTGTTGAGGTAATTGCAACTACAGAAGTAAGAAATTATGAAACTTTTTAAAAGTTAGCACGTGTTTTAAACATTTTTAGTTTGTCTTTTTGCTTTTTTATGTAACTCTATTTTTTTTTTATTGAGTCGTATGAAATTTCGGATATATAAGGAAAGGATTGCCGTAAAAGGAGTCAGTGAGTGAATTTGTTGAGTGGATCGCTCTTTGAGAAGAGAAGCGTATCGCTTAATGGTAGCTTTTCGCTTGTTATTAGTGAGCTGTGTTTGCGGTTGCTGTTAACGCTGTGTTATTGAGCTCGCTGTGATTGACTGTTGCTGTGCTATACTATAGCTGTTTTGCAAACCGTGTTTATTGTGCGTAAGACTTGCATTTACGCTGTAAGTGACTGATTATTGCTGGATTGTGTTTTCTGAAGTTTTACTCTTTCAAGTCATCCTGTATATACCTGTAAATAGCTGTAAATAAATTTGTTTGTGCTGTCCTCAAATAAAGTCCATTCAATCCGATCCCGCTACGCTAAAGACGTAACAACTGGTGTCAGAAGTGGGGTTGAATGGTGAAAACTCGAGCGATGGAGGAAGCGGATAAAGCAAAATTTGAACAGCTTTTTGCTTTCATTAAAGAAATGAAAGAAGGGCAAGAGAAGATGGAGAAAAGGATAGAACAGAAGATAGAACAAGGCCAAGAGAATATGGAGAAGAAGATAGAACAAGGCCAAGAGAAAATGGAGAAGAAGATAGAACAAGGACAAGAAAAGATGGAGAAGATGGAACAAGGGCAGGAGAAGATGGAGAAGATAGAACAAGGCCAAGCTAATATCGTAGAAGCAATCAATTCCAAAATAGATGCTTTAGCGGAAAAGGTTCAAGAGAACGACACAAAGATTCGCAATATTCAGCAGAGTTGTAAACAGAATGGGGAAAATCTCCGTAGAGTTGAAGAGAAATTTGATGAAAGATTTAACATCTTTGAGCAAGAAATTGAGAGGAAAGTCGAGAAAAAATTGAAGAGAATGGAAGGTGCACAGATAAAAGCTGAAAACCAATCTCCGAATGTTCGAGAGTCTGAAATAGCTCAACCTGTGCCTGTTATTCCTATATCAAGCATTCAAGTTTCGACCTACGACGGAAAAACATCTTGGCAAGTCTACAAAACTCAATTCTCCATCGTCGCAGAAGCCAATGGTTGTGATCCAGTCACGAAGGCTCGTCAACTAGCTGCATCACTACGGGCTGAAGCTGCTGATATTTTGAGAACTGTTCCCGAAGATCAACATCTGAACTTTGATGCTCTTTCAAACGCTCTGGAGTGGCGCTTCGGAGAAAAGTGCCTCAAGGACTATAGCCGTCTTCAGTTAAAGACCCGGCAACAACGATCGAATGAAAGCCTGCAAGGGCTTGCAGCAGATGCAGAGAGGCTCTCCCATCTTGCCTTCTCCGACTGTCCTGCCGAGGTACGGGAAACACTAGCCCTGCAGTATTTCATCGACGATGTGAGGGATCCAGTGATACAAAAGTCCCTGCGAATGGCTGAATTGAAGGACTTGAAATCAGCTTTGGTTTACTCAATGAAATTTGAAGCAGCTCAGCAAGCTTCACGGAGGGATCGCCACTCAGTAAAGAGGAGCTACGGTTCAAGATGCGTCGGATCCTTCGCTGCAAAATCTATTCGAAATAATGATAATAATTTTCCAGTTTATCCGGAAAAGAGGTGAAAGGTCCAACAAACATGGCCAGAGAAGTGTGAAATGTTGGAAATGCGGCGAAGAGGGCCATGTTCGAAGGAACTGTTCAGTCCGCTTCGATAAACGGGTTAAAGACTCTTCTAGAAGCAACCAGGAAAACCGCTTGAAAGTTTTACAGATATCTTCAAGAGGCGGTGATGAAAATGGTGTATTTGTTGATGCCTTCGTCAACGGAATCCCCTGCCGAATGATCGTTGACACAGGAGCCAACGTGACCATCATGTGTAGAGATGTTGCAGAACAACTCGGAAGGAAAATTCTCTGGGCACCGTCCTGCGTCTCCCTCCAAACGGTCACTAGTGACAGAATCCCAGTTATAGGGAAAATGAATACAGAAATTAGATTTGGGAATGCTACTTATGACCATGTCGTCTACGTAGCGGAAATTACAGATGATTTCATACTTGGTATGGACTTTCTGAAGAAGTATGACTTCGTAATTGACTTTAAAAATAACTTCCTACACTCCACATCAGAAGTCGTGACTCTTTTCCATCTGGGATCTGGAGGAGGAAATGGAGACGCCTTGTCAAGAAAACCCCGATCTGAGGGTTGTCGCAACTGCTCCTCTGCGGAAAAGAAATATGGGATTGATACATCAACTGTGCGCCAAATTGCAGGAGCCACTCCAAGTCAATCTGATCCCTGGAGTGATGAGGAGGTTCGCAAAGAACAAAGAAATGATCCTGACATTAAACTGATTATGGAATTTATGGAATCGAACAACTCAAGACCTGACTGGCAGGACATTTCAAGTCTCAGTACTGGAACTAAACGTTATTGGGCTCTCTGGAATTCACTCGAAATTAGAAATGGTATCTTGTATAGAAAATGGGAGTCCGAAGATGGGAAGTCATTTAAGTGGCAACTTGTACTTCCTCAATCAAGGATAAATCAAGTACTGAAGGAGTTACACAGCAGTCCTGCAGGTGGTCACATCGGAATCATGAAGACAACTTGTAATGTCCGGGAGCGTTTCTATTGGAACAACATGAAAGAGGATGTTCGAGAATGGTGCAGAACATGTGATGACTGTAACGCCCGTAAAGGACCGAAAACACACAGTCGTGATACGTTACAGCGGGATAATGTAGGCGCACCATTTGAAAGACAGGCCTCTGACATCTTGAGACCTCTTCCTCGGATGGACAATGGAAATAGAAAAGAACTCCGACTGTTCTGTGATCCTCAGTTCGGGTGTCCTCCGGATACGCCTTCTTCGCCTGTGGATCATGTTCAAGACCCCCAGGCCCGTTTAGAAGACGTACACAGGTTTGCCCGAGATCGCATCAACATAGCGACGGAGAAGATGGAGACCAGGTACGACACTAAAGCCACCGAACATGAATTCATGGAAGGTGACAAGGTATGGTTCTGGAACCCGATTCGACGAAAGGGACTCTCTCCGAAGCTGCAGTGTTCCTGGGAAGGCCCTTATAGAGTCCTGAAAAGACTGAATGACGTCGTGGTTCGAATAAGGAAGTCACCGAACTCGAAACCAAGAGTAGTACATTACGACCGGCTAGCCCCTTATTAAGGTAACTTGTCAAATACTGAGTTGAAACCATGGTTTCCTCATTTATGAAGATGTAATCTGTATATTTGTAAATAGTTTCTTTATGTTAATTACTTTTCAATGTTTATGTCTGAAATTTTGTGTCTATGTATTGTAACTGTTGGGTGTCTTCTGCTCGGGGTCTGTACTGCCCGGGACGTGCAGTCCTTGAGGAGGGGGCAATGTTACAAGCGGGCGAACGCTAACGCTCGCCAGAGGTGAAAACTTTGGCGGCGCGTCACAATGCTCTCCGCGCCAGCCGAGTTGACTTGGCGGGAGGAATATTCTGGTAACCCCGAGTCAAGTCTGGCTGCGTCGCGTTTCTTCTCGCGACGCGGGTTCGGCTATATAAGGAAAGGGTTGCCGTAAAAGGAGTCAGTGAGTGAATTCGTTGAGTGGATCGCTCTTTGAGAAGAGAAGCGTTTCGCTTAATGGTAGCTTTTCGCTTGTTATTAGTGAGCTGTGTTTGCG
>JAOUZG010008607.1:330816-379498 GCA_026289955.1 Argiope argentata | reverse complement strand
TTATTTCCAACCTGTTGATAAACAAAAATCTAACACAAAAACATGCCAGATTTTATTAATCTAAACCGTTTCATTTTTGAGTTATCACATTAATATACACACGAGCCTACAGACTGGCAGATGATTAATCTCTTGGTTGATTTGGATCAAAATTTGCCATGGATGTTACAACTATGGACCATATTTTATCTATTTAGCACTTTATATTTTATAGTTACCGTTTATACTTGAACTCAGACAGACAGATGAACGTACTGTGTGGACTTCGTTTAAAATCTACTCAGAAGTTTACGGATTTTTCTATAGAGATCTCATGCCGAATTTCATCCATCTAGCTAAACAGGCTTTTGAGTTTCGTCAAAATATCGATAACAGAAACTAAATATTATGTAATATATTTTTCCGTAGTTTTGATTTGAATTGTAAAGATTTTATTCTTTACTATGAAACAAAGATTTTTAAAAATGGTGTGAGTGCCTTTTGAAAGAACTGTAGTCCAGTTAAGAGCTCTTTTTAAAAATGAAGTTAATATATAAGAAAAATACATCTTTTGTAGTAAATAAACAATTATTCTTATTTTTTATGAATCATTTCACTTCATTTCATGTGGAGTTCTTTTAGATTCCTCTTCGCGTTTTTGATCATTTGAATGGATTTGGATCTTTAAAGGATTTTTTTATTTTATTATAGTTATTTAGATACTGTTGTTATAATTTAGATGCTATTAAATATATGAGTTTAGATATTACTTAGATACTATTATTATTTATTTAGATGTTTTTATTTTATTTTATTGTAGTTATTTAGATACTAAAAATTCCAATATTTTGCACAATTTGGTCTTACTGGTTTCCTCAGTAACATATTTTTGTGCTCCAGTTTTTTTGATAGACATTTAGTCATGCTATTTTGGGAGAAATTCGCTTCTTTGATTATAATGTATTTCTCCTATTTTCTGTCTATATTTTTATGCATCAATTAATAAAAAAAATTATGTAACAGTGTTTAAAAAGACATTTAAAAGTTAAAATTTTAAATATTTTATTATTAATGTAATTATACAAAAGTTTAAAATTAGGAATTAAAATGTAAATGCTTAAATGAACGTTAAAACTTTACATGCAAATGCAAAAAAACGTTTCAAAATTTTTATTAAATGAAATTTAACTTTGACACGTATTTAACATAGAAAGATAAGTTGCATATCAATAACTTAATCATCAATAATGGCGAAAATTCCCCGATGAAATATTCGAAGAAAATGAAAGCACCTTGAAGTTCACATCAGTACTGAAATATATTGCTGCAAAAAATGAGTGAAATATATATTTAAATTGATTAAAAAGAAAATAAACAATGCAGCAAAGATTGGTATAATCAAAAAGATAATTTTGTGAATTTTAAAATGATGCAAAAATTATTTTTGCATATAAGATGTAAAAAAATTATGTGTTGAACACCGAAATTTTATTTATTTTTTAATTAATTAAAATTCTAAATTAAATTTTTAACAACTACCTCGAAATTGAATATTTCCATACTCCAAAAGTATAAATATATGAAATTTGGAAGCTTTTGATTAAACATTTTGGGTCTTTTAGAAAACCAACATACGCACAGACATATTCTATGTTATAAGTAGAAACAGAAATTGCTATTTCAAAATGGCGACCAACAAACACGATTTTTCTGAATTTGCGCAATCATTTGTGTAACTTTAAGTAACTTCTACTATCTACCTTAAGTAACATTTTTCTGTTATTAAAAGAAGAGATTTTAGAAGTTTGAATAACATATTTGAGCTATAAAAGTCGTGTTTACTCTGTTTTCAACATTTTGAGTTGAAAACTCGATCGTCATCGCGTCAATGAATATAAATAAAAGAATTACACTACTATAAAAATTATTATTTTAGAAGAATAAATACAAATTAAATCAAGAACAAGAATAACAAAAACTGGTAAGGCAAGCTAAAGAACTCAGATTCAAAATATCCTCAAAATCATAAGTCTCCGTGTAAACTATTTTAAAAGCAAATTATGTTATAGTAATCGAAAATTACACTATTTTATAAGTTTAACATTTTATTTCTTTTAATTTATTTTCGCCCATTTACATTAACAATGAAATCTAGAAACACTAGAAGCATATACTTCTGACTGAAGAATTATTTAAAAACGAAAGAAACGACGAGAAAATATTAAATTTCCTTGATGTTTCTATCCCGCTCCTTACTTATCTTTTCTAAAATGGAGGCGCATCGACCATTACCCCTCCTGCAAAATGGCGCAATTATTCCTTCATATTAAAGTGTCCTCTTCCCTTCCCAGAAACTGAAACATCTCTAGTTTTAGCTTTCTATTTACCTTTTTCTTTTTCCCGAGGAAAAAGAAATCCCGGGCAGTTTGACGTACTGACACGTGTTGCGCCTCTCTTACCCTGTGTGTTGTTTCCTCAGCAGTTGTTCGACTTCGGGTTCCCGGTTGCCATGGCAACAGTTAATACCAATCTCTTCCATCAAATGCATCATCCTACCGGTAGTTTTCAGTCCAGCCGGCCATGTTGAGGATTCTGCTGAAAGGTAATTCGTATTCCACCTGTTTTACCCGTTACCGCCTGCCCTTTTTATCGTATTCAGTTCGATTTCGTTCTGTTTAAGAACGAAAAGCACATATTCTTTTCATTCTCATTTCCTGCAGACGATTTTATGTTCGTAAAGAAGCTTTCTTGTAGTAATTTTTGTTCTTTTAATTTAGAAAAAATGATTCTTAATGAAATGTAATGAGAGTTTTTAAGATTTGAAATGTTCGTGTGAGGGTGAGATTTTTTGTTTGTTTGTTTGTGTTTAAATTATAGTTTTTAATTTAGTGGAAAAATGGGAATGGGAAGTGAATACTTGCTATCGATGCTATTCTATGTACCAAAGTTAGTGAATTTGTGTTGTCACGCATTTCAGAAGATTAGGATGATGTTGATGCTCAGATTTGCTATTTTTAGAAAGAAGTTTAAATTCAATGCGCTTCAATGGCGATGCATTTGGGAAGTTATTTCGTATCATTTAATAAAAATGCGTTTTAAAAATAATTTTATTAATGTAATTTTGGAAAATAGTTCCCTTTTTTATTTCAAATTTCTTGAGGGTAAAATGTTATTAGTATTAAATTGGAATTTTCGAACACAGATATAAAATTTGTTCCGAGAAAATGATTTTAGATTAAAAAGTTATTTTGGGGGGAAGGGGGTGTTTTTTTAAATCCAAATTTGAATTTTAGAAAAGCTTAAGTATTATACGATAAGGCTAAAGTATTATACGATAAATGGGCACAACTTAAAGTTAGATAAATACGTACTTTAACGAATTCGAATTTATCTTATCTAAGTTACCTCATTTTATTTAAAAATCATCAAAAGTTTTTCTTAATGAATGGTTAAAATCATTTACTAAAACAAACGAAAGTAAAGAAAAAATACCTGAAGAGCCTATTATAACAAAGTAAATCTTGAAAATCAAGGAAGATACTTACAATGATACTTTTGATTTAAATTTAAATGTTAGATTTTACAATGATATTCACGATTTAAATTTAAATTTTAAAACATTTTTTAATTACTTTTGAATTTTATATTGATATTTATGATTTAAATTTGGTTTTATTACTTAAATTTTAAATTTTATAACCGAAGTTAATTTTAAAGTTTTTCTAAATATGTTTTGATATGCAAAAAACCGCCGTAAATTTAAACCGATGTTCCAAAGTTAAACCAATAGAATAAGAATTACCGACAAGTAGAAATAAAAAGTTATTTCAATCTTTTCTCTTACTTTCAGTTTTAAATTATAAAAAAAAATTATGGGACAAAAATTAAGCCAACGATTGTTTTTAAGGAACTTATTAGGTTTAATTTTTACCTTCTATACTTTTACGTACTTTTAATAAAATGTAACTGAACTATTTAAATTTTAATTTCCATATTTTAAATTTTGAAATTTTAGTTCTAAGTAACTATATAAAATAAAATTTGATGTATTTTTTAAAATTTGTTTCTGAATTAAATAAACTTTATGTTTTGGTAATAGTATATAGTTGAAGAATATGACATTCATTTGGAATTAAAATAATCACTGCAAATAAAATATGTGAATTACAGTTTCTATAGAATTCTTTAAATTTTGAAATACTAGTATTTGATTAATAAGAAACTTTTCTCCAAAATAATTAAGTTATTATCTTCATATTTATCTAATTTACTTAATACTTTATCTTAATACTATCTTACTTTCATCAATATCTTAATTTAATTTATGCATTTCATAAAACATTAGATGATTCATATATTTGCTAATGATAAACTGAAAAGCTGCCAATTTTATTAGTTGATACAGATATAAAATAAATTTTAATTTCAATAATTCATCTGGGAATGGAACCTTTATTATTAAATAATTACTCATTTTTGCTTCACTGTAGTATATTTCAGATAGGCAAGATTTTTTCATTAAATCAAGAATGTATTAATATTCCTTATGAACAATTAAGTAATTTTTAACTACCAAATATGTGTTATAACCCTGTAATCCTTCTCTACAACTCTTCTTCTTAATTTAACGTTCATCTATTAAAGGGTCCAAATTCTTAGCATAATAGTTTAATTCCATATAATATGAAGATTAACTTTTTACAAGTATTATCCTCTAAAATGTTTTTTATTCTCTTTTGTGTTTCATTTTTCAAATTTACGAAATGCAATGTTATAATATATAAAAAGATTTAAATAAAAGAAAAAGTCATAACATCAAATATCTCCAATAAATATATTTAAATTGAACTCTTATGAATAATGTGTTTTATTTTTATGTGTGAAATGTGTTTTATTTTTATTTTCAAAATAATATTATATTTTTTAAACATTATAATGTTAAAAGACTGATACATTATTTGTCATTATTCCACAGTACAACTTGCATCATAAAAAAAAATCTTTCAAAATGTGCTATAGAGCAGATACTTGGCCCTAACCCCATATATCTGGCACTAGGTAATTTTTGTGACTGCAAGTGTTCAATAAGAAAATGTTTTTCAATATTTTAATAAGATTTTGAATTTAAAATTAATTGAAATATAAGCTGATTCTTCTTAACATCTTTTCTACTGTATTATTTTAAATTATGACATTTTTATTTTCATACATTTTTGTCAATAGTAAATTTTTATTAAATTTTAGAATGTACTAATGTGTAATTTAAAGTATTATACATTATTATATTTATATATATATTATTAATTCTTTAATATTTAATTATTATTATGCATTACTAATATTTAATACAATAATTTTGATTATGTTAATTACTGAAGCTCAGGGCGATCAGATATATTTTGAGGTTAATTATGTCTGCTCAATGATTAATACAAATTTTTTATTTTGAAACGAAATTAAAGGAATTTGGTCTAAACCTATATCATTTGCGATTTTCCAAATAAAATTCCTTTACTTTAAAAAAAAATTGTTGAAAACTTTTTAAAAAAAATATTCTCAAAAATTATTTTAGGAAAAAAATTTATTTTATTGAAATAATCTCAATTTTAAGAAGAAGCTTTTAAAAATCAGTTTAACATTATTTTTGAAAATAAAAAGAGACTGGAAAAATGAAAATTTAAAATAACTAGATGGAACAATTCAGTTTGTATCCTGGCTCTGCAAAATTCTGGAAAAATTATGCTTTTTTCGCTTTCAAAATTACTTCTGAGCTTTATTTTTGTATTTAATAATTTAGTTTCAAATTTATTATTTAATTTAACTTAAATTATCATATTTATTTTTTGCAAGTAATAATTATATCTCCAAAATTTTGTGACGATTTGAATGTACTTAATTATTAGGTTGCATAATTATCGTCTGCAGTTAATAGCTGCAGACGATACTAACTTTTTTGCATTAATTACTATAAATTATTTATAATGTTTATTTTAACTCTATAAATGGAGTTTTTTTACAAATTCTATCTTCAATTCTCCTATTCTACTCAATTTTCAGTGTCATTATGTATAATTTTGGTGGCAATAGCCGCTAATTCCATGCTGAAGAGAATATGGATAAGTCATGGGATTATAAATGATCCAAATTCGAAATATGACATTATTATAGGTAAGTTTGCTTTTTTTTTTTAAATATTTCGATAACTCTTTGTAAATGTATTTAAGAATGGTCAAAAATAACCATAATATTTTTGATGTACTTATATTTAGAAGTTACATTTATAAATTGAGCAAATAACATAATATTACACGTTATATAATTTTGATGATGCATTTATATGATTTCGATGGTGTCACTTTAAAATAATATGAAAATATTAACTATGTATGTATCTAATTCAAGTAGTGTAAAATTTAACTGAGCATTAAAAAGATTCATTAGTTAGAATTCATTGTAGGTAGTATCTATAATATGGCAGTAATTATATTATGTAAGTCTTAGTGAATATTATAGTAAACATTTTATTATGAATTTCATAAAATCATTCATCTTGAGAATAGGGCTTTCTTTTACTCAAAATCTCCAGTTAGTAATCAGTAGAATTATTGGTACTTCTGCAATTTTTTTAAGAATTTACCGTTTATTATTTTGGTAGTTTTTGAATTTTCATATTCAAAGGTCATTAAAATTATTGAAAGGGGGGGGGGTATTAGTAGATATCAAAGTAATGATGAGTCATAAGGACAGAATCAACAAATATTAGCAAATAAATATGAGGCAATGCAGTTTAAATATCCATAATGATTAGAAAAAATACCACATAAAAGACCTAGTGAAAAAATTTGATGTTCATAAATTGTTTGTTTGTGTGTGTGTGTGTGTGTGTGTGTATATGTCATATTAACTTCCTTCTAAAATGTTATTTCCTGGTCCATTTCACTTTCCTTATTTAATAAATCAAATATTATAAAGATAATATATAATTGAGTTCATGTGCCGAGTGGAGAGATAATAAATCACTGGTATAAATATTCTTTTAGAGGATTCCTTCGATGAATAATAAGTCACTTATATAAAATAGATTCGTCTAAAATAATCCTGTTTCTCTTGTCAAGGTCAAATGTATCAGAATTCCTTGCAGAAATCTACACATGTGTGATTTTATGAAAATATCATAGTATATAAGACTAGGGATAGATCTTTCGTTCCTTCTTAAATACTATGATATTCTTATAAATCACACACGTGTAGATTTCCGAGAGAAATTCTTATACGCAATAACTTTATGTTGATCTTTAGACCAGGGAAACAAGGATTATTTTAAATGATTCTAGTTATATAGGTGATTTATTATCCATCCACTGGGCATGTGGATTCAATTACGCATTATCTTTATAATACTTCATTTGATTTATTAAATAGGAACAGCGGAATGGATCAGGAAATAACATTTTGGAAGGAAGTTACTATGAACTAAATTAAGACAAAACTTTAAAAAATTACAATTGAAACTAGAGTTTAAAATATCATTAAACACGCACGCACTCACGCACACACACACACGCACGCGTACACACACACACACACAATACTGAATAAACGCAGTTATGTATGTTCTGTGAAATGTAACAATATGTTTAAAAAGAACCCTATTAATTTACTTAAAACCCTAATTACTTAAAAAAACTGTAATATAACTAGAAATTAAAGAGATTACTTCCATAGAATCAATATATATTGTAAATAAAAAAATAATAATAAATAAATAATAAGAACAGGGAATGAATTGAAAAGTAGAAATCTAGTAGACTGAATCGAAAATAAATCCTGTTCGTTAAAATTTAACAATAATTGTCTTAATAAAAATGTTTTAAATATGATATTAAAAAACTTACTAATTGATGACAGATGAAAACAGTACAAAAATAATTTCAGTCTACATAATTGTTTCTGGATCTAAGAAAAGGAAATTCATTTTAATATTTTATGAAAAAAATTCAGATTTGCAGCAGCGTAAAATGATATATTCTTCGCAATTCAAGTAAGCTGCTTTATTAGTTAGTTTAACACAACAATGGAGTTAAACATACAGTATGGACTTCAAGTTCTTGTTGTCATAGGAAGATTCAGTATGATGATGTAGATATGATTGAACTCAAAATGAATTCAGTCGTATATACATTATCTAAATTAAATCCAACAGAAAATTTGTGAGATCATTTCGGCAAACAGATCAGAATTTTCAAAATTATAAGCAAATATTATACAAAAGGATTAGAACAAAATCAGTTCAAATACATTGAAAACACCTGTTGAATCTTTATTAAAATGTTTTAGATAGAAACCATAATTTTCTTTCTTTTCATGTGAAATTCAAAGTCAATGATATTAATTTGCTGAATACATTTTTTTTTTCAAAAAGGCTTTTTGGTCTCTGACTATACAGTCTAAGCTGACTTATACAATCATCGGCCTCTATTGTAATACTTATACGATTTCCAAATAAATAAGTAATTTATTAAGCTTTTAAAATATTTATATACATAAAGATATATAATCAAAATAACGATCAATATAGTAATCATCAAAAAACTCGAGCTCGAGATTTGGACATTCGTCTCTACGTTTCAGAACTCCTTGAGTTGGAAAAACACCTTTTTGGAAAATGTCCGCTGAGTATCGTTCTGTCTGTGGCAAAGATATACATTATCAATGATAACTCAAAAACACTTTGAGTTAGTCGGTTGAAATTAGTGCCTGGTGTTTAACCCAAATTTACAGATTTTTATCAAATTATGTGTAAAATCTGTTCTGCTTAAAATACAAAAGGAAGAGAGCTAGATAGATTAGATTAGGTGAACAGATTTAACATCTGTGCTATAGACACCTGTCAAATTTTGAACCAAATACACACACAGCACAACACCGCTTCATGCCCCTGCAACTATAACCACCTGGTTATTTAAACAGTGTAATGGGCATGAAGTGGAAGATATAATGAAAACGATTGTTGTTAGACGTCACACAATTATTGGTTAGAATTTCATAATAATTGGGGATTTCAGTTTTGAATTAAAGAAAGATGGAGGCAGTGAGCTGTTCGAAATTTAAATGGAAAGTGGCTTTGTCTAATTAAGCTAGCTACTGGAGATAAACAGAAGACTTATGCTGATTCACAAAAACATACTTATAGTTTGTTTGAGGTTACAAATTTCTGAGAAATATTGTAAAAATACAAAAGAAAAATTAAGGGACGAGGACAGAAACAGTAATAAAAAACAAAAACACAAAAAATAAAGAAAATGTATGTACAAACACAAAATTAATAGAAAAAAAGATATGGATTTGTAGAGCTACTCTTATAGATAGTGTTCTTAAAATCTAAACAAATCTCGATTTTCTTCGATATGACCAATCATTCCTTGAATTTTCGTCTTGGATTCTTGGGAAGAAGCAACACTACGGAACCAAGCACGTTCTAGTTCAGGTGTTGGTTTAGTCATATATGGAAGGGGGAAGTCAGCAAACATTCTGTTGCGTAGTGGATCGGCTTAGCATCAAGATTTCCGGAAGGGCAGGATGCATTAGGGATCAGGTTAAAACGTCGGAGATATGAGGGGAATGGTCCGTGAAAAGTAAAGAATAGAATATCTTCCCTTTTCCAGTTACTTGGTGTAAGTGAGACTTTGGGGAGAATGTTGAATGTCGATCGCTCCGCGTCACCGTCTTCCCAATCTCTTTGACACACCTTCATCATTTTTTGCTTAAATGAGCCAAATTTAATAAAGAGTTGCTCGTCTGTCGATCTTCACTTACAGGCAAACGCTATTATTCAAAAATGCACTAGCTTAAATATATAAGGTTTAACAAGTGAATTTGTGATTAAAAGTGCAATTTTGCGTCAATTTTTTCTTTCAAACAGTTGAGAAAAAAATTAATTCGCTCTTCAGATAATATTTATAGCATGCCAGGAATTAATTACCAATTTTAACACGATAAATTTAGTAAAAATGATACAATCAAGCCAGAAGTTAATATTTTCTTACTATTGTACACCAATGCAGGAAAGTCGCTCAATGGCGTGACAAATTTATAAGGGTATAAAATGAATATTGGAATCAGGAAATATTGCAATTCGTTCTATATCTATTGTTTCTTATGGCACTGACCATGGACAAGCTCGTTGTGATAGTCATCGATTTAAACTTAAAGGAATCTCTTGTTTTACAGTAACGTCAAGAGTACGACTTTTGCTGCACTCTCATCAAATTGAATTGCACAGCTCCTTTTTACAAGGGAACAAAGCCACACACATTACAGATAGAACACAGAAGAACAACTGTGACTCAAACGGGACTCGAACCCGTTACACCTATTTCAAAGGGAAGACAAGCTACCCTTATACCAGGACACCAACTTTCTATATCTTCCATTATAAAAATATTCCAAATTGAATTTAGAATTGGAAAATAATTCCGAATTAGGAAAGCTTATTAACCATAGTTAATAACAAAAGAAAATGAACCGCATGTTTGTGTTGTTGTGACTAATGGCACTTGCCGTGGACAAGCCTCCGCTGATACGATCAACAGATTTTAAGTCTAAGAAATGTGTCTCTTTGTTTTACAAGTAGTGCCATCTAGGGCCAAGAGTACGACTTAGCTACACACACGTCACAACCCTATTTAGGGGGCGGACTTCATTCATGCAAATTCATTCATACATCTCAGATCGTAATTAAGGCCTGGAACAGAGAACGATCACCTCTGACCCAGTACCCCCCAGTGATATTACTCTCGATATGGAGGACTTTGCGACCACGAACAGATTTAACGAGCGCCAATCGCTAAACACTCGGGGAATCTTTTGGCCGGTGAGCTTCGAACTCGTAACCTAAGGAGTATGAGTCCAACGCTCTGCCAACCATGCCAAAGCGGCCCCTTCTACCGCATACTTAGAATGCATTTATCTTTCTTCTTAGTTGGTGCAGGATCATCTGGATGCGTGTTAGCGCGGCGTCTTTGGGAAAAGAGCAATTTATCTATCTTGGTGATAGAGTCGGGAACGACAGCCCCATGGATCAGCATCATCCCTCTGCTCGCCCCGGCACTGCAGGGCTACACAGCAGACTGGGCTTACAGGACAGCCACACAGATGCATTCACATATCGGAACGAATGAACGAGTAAGTTGAAATCCTTTTTTAAGCTACAATCAACGCATTTCACTTTGAACTTATGCTTACGAGGGATCAATTATTTATTTATTTGTTATCCATCAAAATTAGGCAAAAAGCACAAAATGTTTTCTAATAATCATGATTTTATTTATTTCCAACTTTATAAAAAATTGTTATTATCAAAATACCTGTTATTAAAGAACTTTTGGTGACTATGCATTGATTTCATGTAACTTTTAGATTACGATTAGATGGATATAAGATATTTTTTAATGGAGATTTCGGAATAGAAACAGAAGTGAGTGTTTCACCAGACACTCGAAGATAGTGTCGGTTGTGTGTGTGGATAGCGCTAGGCCCGAACTCCCAATCTTATGGTTAGTAGCCGAGTAACATAGATCAAGCCAAAAGCCGATTTCAACTCGAGTCATGTTATCTGACTTACATAGCATTCACCACATACTCTCTCACCAGTGAGTCGGTGGATTTGACCAGTGATATATATGAGAGGTTTTGTTGGTGATGTTAACAACTGTCGTATTTAATACGCTTCTAGGTCTTTGAGTTATCGATATAGGGCACCACGTCAGTAGAACGAAGATATGTGTGAAGGTTGCGTTTATCCAATGTCGGTAATAAGCGGATAGCGCTAGGCCCGAACACCCAATCTTACGGTTGATAGCCGAGTAACATACCAATCAAGCCAAAAGTCGACTTCAACTCGAGCGATGTTATCTAGCTTATACAGCATTCACCACGATAGAATCAGATTTGTATTCTAGACTGACCTCATCAGCTATCAGTACTGGCATTAAATATGTATTCACACCAGATTTTTGCAATCACTGATCAAATCTGACTGTTAGAGTTAGATCCAAGAATTGATTTACTATTGGAATAGTTTATCGAATGATTTAAGAAATCGCTAAAAAAATGGGAGATTTAATTTCTGAAAACAATTAGCATTTAAGAACTTAACGTGCAAAGTCAACACTAAACCACGAAGAGAAATTTACTTGTAGATACTTACTCGGAGCATATACTTCTTTTTTAAAGACGGTTAATTGATTTTGATTGTACTTCTTAATTAATTGATTGTACTTCTTAATAAGAAATACCAAATTTCAGTGGAATATTGTGCTATCATTGATCACGGATAACAATGAATTATGGATTTAAAAAATAGCTGAAACTTTATATAGCAGTAATAACAAGGCAGTTATGTCTATAAATATAACAAGACAGTTATGTCTATATGTATAACCAGACAGTTATGTCTATAAAAATTGCCATTCAATTTTTATAGTTTTATTTACCATGTTCAGTAATAATGATCTCTTTGAATTCGCCGTCACTGTCTTTATCAACCAATTTAAAAAATCAATTAATCTTACACGGTACAATGTAATAAATATGATATTAATTGAAAGAAAAGGTTTTATGTCAATTTTTAAATACGTTCTTTGAAAGAAATAAAGTTTTTAGATGGGTAGGAGTTTTAGAAAATAAAAATATAGTAGGCAGTTATTTCTAACTCCGATTGGTTTTGTATATTTAATTATACTCCTATAAAGTACTCTATCTGTGAACGCGCTATTTGCAAACTGGTTAAAAATCGGAGACGTGTTAATGACTCTCTTTTTTTGATAGATAGAAATAGATAGATGATCCAAGGTAATCCAAAGAACTTAATTTGGTAAATTAAAGAAATATGTAACTGTGGTCTATTTTGGAATATTTGTTGGTGTTTGCTCCACAGGGTTTTCATATTTTTTAAAGTTATTTTAGACTTTTATAAAGTCATTCTGATCTTAATGGAATAATGTTCTAAATTAGTCATTCTTATCTTATCTACATTTGAAGTTTAGTGAAAATTTCTAAATTTTATTCTAACCTTTTGTACTCTACAAATTCCTTGTAGAAGTATCAGAAATCCAATATAAGAAATCCCATAATGAGCAGAAAGCTATATTTACTGGTGGCATACTTATAAATTGTTACAAAAGATTGTAAATAGGCTGTGTATTCTTTTTTTATGATTTTCTCTCGGACAGACCATTCAAAAACCAATGGATTTATGATCTCTTCATTAAAATTAGCGGTGGTATCAGTTATTGAAGCTTTTCTTCCAGTAATAAACAAGTGAGAAAATATTCTTGAAATGGAATATATTCTAATACTAGCCGCCTTAGGCGACCAGTCGGTTCGCCAGTATTAATGCTCGCTAAAATTATCATATAATATTTTATGTAGCTGTGTCTCATAACAGGTTTTTCACCAAAATATTTTCAAAACCAAATAAATTTTGATAATCATATAATTCATTTATAGTATTATTTTCTTCAGATGTTCTGTTCATTGTACTACTCATCTTTCTCTTTCTATCCGAGCAATGATTGTCCCGGAATTGATATTTTACTTAAATGGCGGAGGGAAAGGTCTGAAATGCTACGTTTTTATAGAATAATGAGATTCAAATTTTCATAAATGTAAACACACTAAACAGATAAAGACACAGTTGGTTTTAAAGAGATGCACAAGTTTAAAAACAGCTTGGAAAATGCAGCGCACAGAGGAAATAATGGTGACACACACACACCTTTCTTTTCATTCTTTTTTTTCTTCCCTGCCCAGACTTTATTTTGAGCAGGCATAGATTAAATATCCATACAGACTAATAATAAAAGCAACCATTTTCTTTTTTTTAAACATCCCGTTATCTATAAATGAAAACCAACTGACTTCGCGTATATCTTCTAAACAAATCATAATTTATTACTTCCTGCTATCTCACTCAGTTGGTGTGGGGGAAGGAAATGAAGATTTTTGGCGGGAAAGTAAGAAAAGTGTCGTTTTAACTATTTTCCTCGCCCTTTTTTCATTTTTTCTCCCCATAAGAACCATCCCCGTGTCTTAACGAAAATATTTTTTAAAAAATTAGCCGAATCGTCCAGCCGTTCTCTAGTTTTGCGCTTAGCAACGCATCTCGTGATGCATTTTTATTAATAACTAGCCGCCTTTGGCGACCAGTCGGTTCGCCCGTTTTAATGCTCGCTAAAATTTTCATATAATATTTTATGTAGCTGTGTCTCATAACAGGTTTTTCATCAAAATATATTTAAACCAAACAAATTTTGATAATCAAATAATTCATTTATAGTACTATTTAGTATAATTTTCTTCAGATGTTCTGTTCATTGTACTACTCATCTTTCTCTTTCTATCCGAGCAATGATTGTCCCGGAATTGATATTTTACTTAAATGGTGGAGGGAAAGGTCAAAAATTCTACGTTTTTATAGAATAATGAGATTCAAATTTTCATAAATGTAAACACACTAAACAAATAAAGACACAATTGATTTTCAAGAGATGCGAAAGTTTAAAAACAACTTGGAAAATGCCGCGCACAAAGGAAATAATGGTGACACACACACACACCCTTCTTTTCTTTTCTTTTTTTTTCTATCCTTTTTTTCTTCACTACTTTTCTTTTTACAAACCTTTTTTTCGCTTTGTTTTTTTTCTTTCTTCCCTGCCCAGACTTTATTTCGAGCAGGCATAGATTAAATATCCATACAGACTAATAATAAAAGCAACTATTTTCTTTCTTTTTTAAACATCCCGTTATCTATAAATGAAAACCAACTGATTTCACGCATTTCTTTCTAAACAAATCAAAATTTATTACTTCCTGCTATCTTACTCGGTGTGGGGGAAGGAAATGAAGATTTTTGGCGGGAAAGTAAGAAAAGTGTCGTTTTAACTATTTTTCATGCTGTTTTTTCATATTTTCTCTCCATAAGAACCGTCCTTGTGTCTTAACGAAAATATTAAAGTAAAAATTAACCGAATCGGTCGAGCCGTTCTCTAGTTTTGCGCTTAGCAACGCATTTCGAGTTCCATTTTTATTAATATAGAAGATATACAGTCATACTTCTGTCTCAAAAATTATTAAAGAGTTTTAACTTTGCTTTAAAACACCCTCACTTTCTCTTTATTAAGCGTCTTTGGTTCTTAAATTAGAATAGATTCAAGCAAATCCATGAGATAAAAACTTTCTTTAAAACACGTATATAATCAAGAGATACAGCTGAGAAAAATAATTGGTCAACAAAGAGAAGAGAAGTTTGAATCCATGTATTGATTATGATTTATCTAAAAGGTAGCCATAAACACAGCTTTATTCTGCTTAGATGTGCCTGCAGTTAAAAATAATGAGGGAAATGAGGCCAATTTTTCTATGCACGCTGTCGAATGCTTGGGAGATGAATTCCCAATAAAAACAATCTCGTGCCCGCCCTCTTTGCAAAAAAAGCATAATCAAGCAACAACAACAAAAGATTAACAAAAGCTAGCAATGAAAGAGATTTCGAAGCTATTACATCGAAAGTAATGAAATCGATGTTTACAATAAATGCATGAGAAACAGATTGCCCAGAATTTAATCAATGTTCGAGAAATAAAAAGATGCACATGCGTAAATGACTGACATGCAGAAAGAAACTAACAGAATATATTCTTTTGTTTAGAAAATGATCGAAAACTTGCAGTAAAAAAATCTTTGGAAGCATCTATTAAGTAGGATATGAGTAATATATTTAATATCCAGAGAGACATGGAAACTTGAATCATATTTAAAACACTTCAATTTAGCACCGACTGATATGTGCAATTGCTAATGTGGTGCAATTCAGAATGCCAAACATTTGATATTCGAATGCATTAAATTTATTTCCGGAAGATGTAAAGTTATAAATTGCCTGCTAAGGAACAATATACAGGGTGGTCCTAAAAGTTCCCGTACTGATGATTTGTGAATTTATTTTACAAACACAATAGGTTTAAAAAGAATTATTTTTATGCCAATGATAAAAAGCACTCTTAACATAACTAAGGAAAAAAATACTGAACCTACATTTACAATAAATGTTCAAAATGTCCATCCCTTTCTTGGAGACAAAGCTGAACTCGTTTGCGCATGTTTTTCGAAACGCGTTTTAACATGTTAGGAGTGATTTCTTGTATCCTTTGGGTAGTTGAGATTTTCACATCATCTATTGTTTGAGGATCACCTTCATAAATTTTGTCCTGTAAATATCCCCACAGAAAAAAGTCCGGGATGGTCAGATCAGGGGATCGAGGTGGCCAAATATTTTTTGAGATGAGTCGATCGCCGAAAAAAGCTTCAAGCATGTCCATGTTTTAATTACTCGTCTGGCAAAATTTAATATACTTGAAAAAAAATCATTGAAAATGGTTTTTTTAAATTTGGAGTACGGGAACTTTTTGGACACTCGGTAGCTTGGCCTTCTCATTTATCGGTGTTTGTACAACTAATCCTTTTTCATTTCCTTTTGTATATTAAGTAACATTATTTTTCCTTGTATCATTTAGATTATATTTCTGAATATTTATGTATTCGTATTTTGAAATTTTTATTTTTATTTGATCGTGCTTCTCCATTATATAATCATATTTACTGTATGTTTTTGTTAGTATGAGAGCAATTTTTTTTGTTTTTATTTGTATATTTGCTTGTTTCTACTATTTTTGCATTTATGCCTGAGTCTTTTGTGTTTTAAATTTCTTCCACTATCAAATGAGTACCGATTTAGGTTTGTAAGCTTCGTGATATACTTATTAGCATATAAGGAGTTATACCCAGAGAATCAAAAAAATAACCATATGTATTATTTTAAATAACTAATTATAATTTAATTAAATTTTTATTCTAATTACTACCTGGAAATATGTATATGAATGCATGTTTACAATGTATATCATTACATGTAAAGGATGTGAATTTTCAGATCTCTCAAAAACACCAAGAAAAACTGATGTCACTTTTGAAAAACCGTGTCCAATATAGAATCAATCGACAATAAAATTACATTTTCAGGTCCCGATCTTTACTTTATGAACAAGATATCGAACACTTCCTCGGGGTTTATTTTTTTGGAATTTATTTTTTCTTACTTTCCACAGTCTACTTGTTTTCATTCTGTTAATTAATTTTAGCTTCAAAGCCTCCCAATAGAAAAATATATCCTACGATCAGATCAGCCTGTTGTTGTGATTAATGGCACTTGCCATGGAGAAGCCTCCGCTGATACGTTCAGCAGATTTTAAGCCTGTGGTGATTGCTATATAGGCCAATTAATATCCTTCGAGCTGAAGGGTCGCTTTTGCTTGATCGGTATGATACTCGGCTACTAACCATAAGATTGGGATTTCGGGCCTAGCGTTATCCGCAAATCATCTCACAATGGTAACCTGGTGACCGACCTTGGATAAACGCAACCTTCGCACGTAACTTCATTCAACTGTCGTGGCGCCCTCTATTGGTGACTCAATGACCTAGACACGCATTAAATACGACAGTTGTTAACATCACCACCAACACTTCACATAATTATCGTTCGCCAACTCACTGGGGGAATACTCCGTGGTGATTTTTATATAAGCCAATTAATATCCTTCGAGCTGAAGGGTCCCTTTTGCTTGATCGGTATGATACTCGGCTACTAACCATAAGATTGGGAATTCGGGCCTAGCGCTATCCGCTAATCACCTACAAGCCTAAGAAATGCGTCTCTTTGTTTTTACAAGTAGCGCCATCTAGGGCGAAGAGTACGACTTAGCTACACACACGTCACAACCCTTTTTAGGGGGCGGACTACATTCATGCAAATCAACCTGTAATTAGTATTTCGAATGTTTTAATTTTTCAGCAATCATCCTGGCCTAGAGGCAAAGTCTTGGGCGGAAGCAGCGTGCTCAACTACCTGCTGCACATGTGGGGAGCTAAAGCAGACTTCGACAATCTGTGGAATAAGTCTGGTGAGACAGGGTGGGACTTCGAATCCGTCCGTCACTACTTCAAGAAATCGGAGAGCTTCCAGGACGTCTCAGGAGCTTCCAAGACCGGTTAGGCATCGTCGAATTCCTCATCGTATGTTGTGAATCAGTGGTGGACTCTTTCTCTTTCCCCTCTCCGCCCCACTCTCTTCTATCTCCTTCCTTCTACTTTTCCTTGTGTCTTTGTATCGTTTTGATCTGTATTCTCTTATCATTCATTCGAAGATGTGCTAGCTATCATTTGTAAGTACAAAGCTCAATTTAAATTCTAGATAACTGTTTGTTGTGCGAAATCGTTTGCTTTGTCTGTTTCAAAAATTTCGAAGGATTTATCTGTTTGTGTAAAATTGAAAGTTTGCTTGCATGCCTTTTATATAAATATATCTGTTTTTTTATTTCGATGAAATTTTCAATTTTTCGAAGTCTTAATAAAGGCGTAAATTAATTAAAAATGAAAAAAAATGTACCAAATACTCACTTTATTTTATCAGATGCATAAATACGTATAAACAAAATCAATGTCCATTTCTATAAAATGTTTTCGAAACTTTTCCAAAATGATTTTTTTATTTGACCTCAATCAGTGACCTATTCTCATATTCATCACTTATTATCATTGATAGCCAGTTCGTTCTCCGGAATTAATAGTTGCTAAAAATTGAATCAAATATTTTGTGTAGCCGAGTTATGAAAGCATCCTCAATTTAAGTTTCAAATTTTAATAGATACACAAACTTTGAAATCTTTGTTATTTTGTTATTTTTCTACGTATTTTCCTAATTTTCTATCTGTACCTTTTTACGCCCGTTTTTATTATAGAAAAGAATAATTATGAATGTAATAAATGGACTATTGTTTGATTTTGAATCTTTTCCTTAAACGTAAACTCAAAAATTTTATTAAAAGCATTCTTTATATAGAAATATACTTAACATGAGAATATATACCTGGAAATCCTCATATCTTTATCAACAATGGAAAAAAAGTCAGAATAAAATACTAACAGCAACAAGAAAACGATTTGAGCTTCATTTCAACAATAAATTTGTCTTAAAATACTCCTGAAATATTTTTAATTAATCAAAGGTAAGGGAAAAGCTAGTATAATTGAAGAAATAATATTTCAAACTTCAAAATGTTTAAAAAACCATTTTATGTTGCAATATTTTTTTTAAAAAATTATTACACATTCTCAATAATCTTTATTATTGGTAGAGATAAAAAAAACTATTTATATGAGCTGTCATAAGCAGAAGTGAAAAAATGTCCCATAGCTTGGAGCCTCATTCAACTGATCCGTGGTAAGGAGGTTAGATCTAACATGGGATTAAAAACTTTAGGTTTTATAAATAAACATGGACTTAAGCGCTTTGATTGAATGACCCATTTTTCATTCCAGTATTAATACATTCCTTTGATAAATATGCTTTAATGTAATGAATTTTGCGCAGCATAACTATGGGAACTTTTATGCTCTATCTTGTGGTAACTCCAAATGTAATCCAAGATATGGAAAGCAGATGAATATTTCGAGTCGATATTGTGTAATCTTTTATTCATCCCAGTGAGAGATAACAAGTGATCATATTTCTACTTTTTAAAAGAAATTTTGTATTGATCACCGCGATAAGTTGCAACTTTCGATATCATTCAGCTTTATCAATGCCATTAAGTAGTTGTGAGATTCTGAAATATGTATGTATGGGAGAAGGGAAAAGCTTTATTCGATACTAGCCGCCTTTGGCGACCAGTCGGTTCGCCAGTATTAATGCTCACTAAAATTTTCATATAATATTTTATGTAGCTGTGTCTCATAACAGGTTTTTCACCAAAATATTTTTAAACCAAACAAATTTTGATAATCATATAATTCATTTATAGTATTATTTTCTTCAGATGTTCTGTTCATTGTACTATTCATCTTTCTCTTTCTATCCGAGCACTGATTGTCCCGGAATTGATATTTTACTTAAATGGTGGAGGGAAAGGTCTAAAATTCTACGTTTTTATAGAATAAGGAGATTTAAATTTTCATAAATGCAAACACACTAAACAAATAAAGACACAATTGATTTTCAAGAGATGCGAAAGTTTAAAAACAACTTGGAAAATGACTCGCACAGAGGAAATAATGGTGACACACACACACACACCCTTCTTTTCTTTATTTTTCTATTCTTTTTTTCTTCACTACTTTTCTTTTTACAAACCTTTTTTTCGTTTTGTTATTTTTTTTCTTCCCTGCCCAGATTTTATTTTGATCAGGCATAGATTAAATATCCACGCAGACTAATAATAAAAGCAACTGTTTTCTTTCTTTTTTAAACATACCGTTATCTATGAATGAAAACCAACTGACTTCGCGCATTTCTTTCTAAACAAATCATAATTTATTACTTCCTGCTATCTAACTCGGTTGGTGTGGGGGGAAGGGAATGAAGATTTTTGGCGGGAAAGTAAGAAAAGTGTCGTTTTAACTATTTTCCTCTCAGTTTTTTTTTCATATTTTCTCTCCATAAGAACCATCCTCGTATCTTAACGAAAATATTAAAATAAAAATTAGCCAAATCGGTCGAGCCGTTCTCTAGTTTTGCGCTTAGCAAAGCATTTCTAGTTCCATTTTTATTAATATAGATTGAAATTAATAAGAAACCTGTATACCGGCATATTTTACATTCTCGCCAATTTTAAATAGGTCGACGGTCAGTTATTTATATAGTTTATTAAATGTCAATTTAATCAGTTACTTATTTATTAAATGTCGCCGGAATGCTTTATTCATGCCAATCAATCCATCAACTTGTGTTTGATTTTATTCTTTTAAGGAACTAGAGGGGATTTTGGACCCATGCCCGTCACAGAATTCGACGCCTCGTCGTCTCCATTGGCCTCCGCATTTTTGGAAGGATTGGCCCCTATTGGCATTAAAATTGGGGATTTAAATGGTGATCTTGAAAATGGAGCCATGCCTTCACAAAGTAAGTGCATATATATGTATTTTATTTATCTTGTTTCCCTAGGTGAAGATTGTTTCATGAATATTTTTAAAGAAATAAAAAGCACTTTTTCTTATTTTCAATAAGAATCTAAGCGTTCCAAGTTTTGTAAGGTAGTAAATTTTTGCATTAAAGACTCGATTTTATTTTAATGAATGCAAACCAGAGAAAAAGTACTTGCTCTCTAATAACGAAGGAAACTTTTGGCATTCTCTCGATGCTTTTCGATATTCAGAATGCCGTGTAATATCGTGTTGTGACTAATTGAACTTGCCGTGGACAAGCCTGCGCTGATACGATCAGCAGATTTTAAGCATAAGAAATGCGTCTCTCTGTTTTACAAATAGCGGCATCTAGACACCAAGAGTACAACTTAGCTACAGACACGTCACAACCCTTTTTAAGGAGCGGACTACATTCATGCAAATTCATTCACTCATCTCTGATCGTAATTTAGACCCGAAACAGAGAACGATCCCCTCTGACCAAGTACCCCCAGTGATATTACTCTTGATATGGAGGACTTTGCGACAACGAATAGATTTAACGAGCGCCAATCGCCACACACTCGGGGAATCTTTTGGCCGGTGAGCTTCGAATCCGTAACCTAAGGAGTACGAGTCCAACGCTCTACCAACCAGGCCATCCCGGCCCCTTCTACCGCATGTTTAGAATGCATTTATCTTTCTTCTTAGTTGGTGCAGGATCATCTGGATGCTTGTTAGCGCGGCGTCTTTGGGAAAAGAGTAATCTGTCTATCTTGGTGATAGAGTCGGGAACTACAGCCCCATGGATCAGCATCATCCCTCTGCTCGCCCCGGCACTTCAGGGCTACACAGTGGACTGGGCTTACAGGACAGCCACACAGATGCAAAAATATTCCAAATTGAATTTAGAATTGGAAAATAATTCCGAATTAGGAAAGCTTATTAACCATATTTAATAACAAAAGAAAATGAGCCGCATGTTTGTGTTGTTGTGGTTAATGGCACTTGCCGTGGACAAGCTTCCACTGATACGATCAACAGATTTTAAGTCTAAGAAATGTGGCTTTTTGTTGTACAAGTAGCCCCATCTAGGGGCAAGAGTACAATTTAGCTACACACACGTCACAATCCTTTTTAGGGGGCCGACTACATTCATGCAAATTCATTCATACTTCTCAGATCCTAATTCAGACCTGGAACAGAGAACGATCACCTCTGACCCAGTACCCCCAGTGATGTTACTTTCGATATGGAGGACTTAGCGACCACGAACAGATTTAACGAGCACCAATCGCCGTACACTCGAGTGTAATTACATAAACATAACAATATTGTAGTTTATTTTGTGAAATTAGAAATGGAAGACGTATATACTTAAAAGAGTTAAAGACATTAGTCCCCCCAAAATGGGTATAAAAATTTGTCATGATACATTTCACTTACTTTTTCTATCCAATAAGTCTCGTTTCCACTTAGAAAGCCTTTCATTTTCTCCCCTCACGCTGAATTGAAGAAATGAATACTTGCTTTTCCATTAATAAACATATATTTCATTTTGAGGAATTTCAAAAATATATATCCATTGTTTATGATTAAAATTATCTTCTGAAAAATTCTCCCTTACAACTTGTATGACTCTAAAAATTCTTTGGTACAATTCCCGAGTTCCCTATTAAAGCTAATAATATCATATTTTTTGTGAGCATATACTGATTTTCTTAAGTCGTCATCGCAGTGTATTTTGGAATTTTGTGACTCACCAAAGCATTTTTACTTACACTAACACGCATTCAAAACATTATTTGCTATATCATCTTTTATACTTGTCTAAGTTCAAAAAATAAGTAAATTATTTTTAAATTTTCATTAGGTCTTTAATACAATACTCATTCCATCTATTGAAGTTGAATCAAATTGTAGACCATACCCATCACAAGGTATTTTTATTTGCATTTGTATATGAGAGTGTCAACGCAAAAAAGGAAATACCTCAGTGATTGAAATTTAGCATAGGATCTATAAGCATTCGTTTAAGTTGTTGATACCGAATTTTGAAATTGGATTGTTAAAATGTATCGTTCCAAAATTCTCTTTTTCAAACTTATTCCTACACTCAAGTTCAAGTAATTTTTTTAAAACTTGTAGTGGATGACATTTCATCTGAATACAGTTTTGTCAAATATTTATTGAATAATTGTTTTTATTAATTAATTAAAAACTAACTTTCCCGCCATAAAACCTTCATTTTCCCACCTCCAAATAAGTAACGAATCAATTTGTTTTTTCCTCAAGTTAATGAGTTTAGGCTTAACATGTTTTCGGCCGATTATTTCAAACGATTCTGGTTATTTTCTTAATGTTTGATACATTTATAATTAAACCTGGTTAATTAATCGATTTTTCGGATTCATTTTGAAGTACTTTCGAATTAAAATACTAAAGAATAAAGAAAATTAAAAATTTCCAATCTCTATGGCGTTACTCCAACTGGCGTATAAAATTCACGCTTTTGCGTTGCCACAATTGGCATTGAAAATTCAACGCCAATTGAGTGTATTCTGATTATGCTCTGAGTCTGTTCTGATTGATTTTCAACGGATAGAAACTTGATTTTGCTTTGGTCTGGTAAATTTTTTGATCAATTATCTGTATTAACTGTAATTATTTAATAAAAAGAAACTAAAATAAATTTTTCTTTATTGACCTAAGTAGGAATTGACTTAATTTTTTAAAATATATTACTTGTTCTTAATATGAAAATGAAAGACGCGTCACATAAAGGAAGAGAACTTGTAAGGGTTCTGTTGATTTGTATTCGAATGAATGAACACAGTTAGTGCAAAGAAGCCCAATACAAGAAAAATATATGAACTAAAAATAAATTGTTTAACTTAAAACTACTGTCAAAAGACTATTTACTAGAACATTTGCAAACTATAGATCAAAATTACATCTATAGTTAATAATATCTGGTTCCCAGATAGGATAGAGTAATTAGATTACATTTTTAAAATTGCAAAGTATTTTTTAATATCTGCATGATATTGGAGCTATAAATTCGTGAAATGGAAGAATATAAGGTATTATTATTGTGGTTAGGTAAATTTATGAAGAAGTATTTGCAACAATTCCCTACAAAACAATCTAAGTTTTGGTTCATATATCCTAATCTGTTATGTAATCAGAGAAAAAAATTGTTAATTTGAATTTTCATTTTCTTAGGTAACATTTGGTACGGATGGAGAGTGTCTGTTGTAGATGCATATTTAGATTCCATTTTGGACAATGCAAATATCCATTTACTGACAAGTACTCAAGTTATACAGGTACTGTATTGGCATTTCATGTCTTAAATTCTTTTGTTTCATTTGCTAGGATTCACCATTTAATAATATATCTTCAGTATTAATGTAATGACATTTGTTTTTTATTAAAAATATCGATATTTTTTAAAAAATGACTGATTAAATTATATATTTTGTGTATTAATTTTTTTATATTTTCTTCTTTAAAGATGTTCAAATTTATAATTTTAACTTAAGGTTTCTTTTTAATAAATAAATGCTGGCTTTTAAATTTTTTTTCTCCGGAATAAAACCGATTTGATCTCACATAAACCTCTACCCCAAATTAATGACTACCATATCCGTTTTTCTAGTTATCTCGTTAATGAACACTTTAATTGCGAGAGTTTTCTGAATTTAACATACAATGAACCAGAATCCCCCTTTAATCCAATTATATAATTAAAAATACAATTATATATTTGCTACATAATCTTTTTTTTTCAGAAATCGTAGAACTTCAATAGAAAAATTGCTTCTGTATATCGCATGAAAACTCTGTAAACTAAACGGATTTGTTAACATAAAAGTTTTGTATACCTACTGCAATCAAAAAAGAACACTGATTTGATTTATTATGATAAAACATATTTAAAATAAGAAAAAAAATGTTTTACTGAATCTTACTTCGATTAAATTCGTAGAATAGAATATCATTTACAAAAAAAAAGACAATAAAGTTTATTTATCTTAATTTTTCATTTTATCATATGTAGTTACTGTCATATTCTGTTTTACGAATCCTTCTAGTAACCTGGTACCAGATTTTTATTTTAAACTCAATTTGGCTTTAAATTTCAAATAGGGAATAAATCCCGAAAAAGAAAATTTTAAAATTCTGAGAAAAAAGTTTAATTTAGTAAAAAATTCAACAAGTTGGATGTAAATTAAAAACCTAATGAGAAAAGTATGAATTTCGTCATCTATAGAGTCGATAATAAAGAAGAAAAAAATCAATTATTATTTGTGCGTTTCTTTAATAAATTTCCTTAGTGCTTTTAAGTATTTTTCAATTCTAAATATTAATTATGCCGGCTTTCTGGCACAGAGGTAGCGCGTCTTCCTCGTGTTCTGGGAGTCCCGGGTTCGAGTCTCGGTTGTTCTTCTGCGTGCTATCTGTGAGATGTGTGACAGTGCCCCCCCTGTAAATAGGAGCTGTGCAAGTGAATGTGATATGTGTATAGATAAAGTCGTACTATTGGCCCAAGTTGGCTCTACTTGAAACAAGAGACGCTTATTCTACGGCTTAAAATCTGCTGATGTATCAGCGGGGCTTGTCCATGGCAAGTGCCATAAGTAACAACAACAACAACAAATATTAATTATGCATGATTATTCATTGCAAAAAAATGAAGTTAATATTGCTTAAATATTGAAATTTCTGTGCAATAAATTTCATCCACTTATCTTAAGTTCGGTATAGAGTTTGACGCAGTATGTACTAGGGACGTTTAAAAAGTAAGTTACACTCAAACATATGGTAACGAAAAGGTGGATCAATAAGCAAAGATGGCCGCACAGAAAAAGAGTGTAGATATAATCGTCCCCAAATCAAATGGTATCTTAAAATGGGAACAGAGAGAAGAAATGAAGCTACAATGTTTTGACAGAGGGTATATGTCCAAAAAAGGAAGAGTAACTTACGATTTTATTCCTAATCCAGAAATAAAAATAAGAAGATACCATCCACAGGTAATCCAAATGATATCAGGACATGGAAGATTCCCTGCATATTTCCAAATATTTGGAAGAATGCAGGAAAATAAATGCATTTGTGGAGGAATCGGTACTGTTTACCACTATTTAAAGGAATGCACAGAAATCTCCGCACATAGAAAACATCTGCAAGTTGAAAATAATGACTTGATTTCAGTACTGATGGCTCCAAGTAATCCTAGGACTCTGAAGGACATGATGTCTAAAATTGCCAGTTTTTCCCAACTATTTGAAAACTTTTAGAGGTGGAAGTGGTCAGTATTTGATCACTTTGGGGTCAAGTATCTTGAAGAGAATATTAGTTTGACAGATTCGGTCAATGTAAGGGTGGATATTGCTACAGCCCACAGTCGGCCACAACAAATCCTGTGGATGCTGCTACGTTCAGTGGTGGTTACTCTCAAGTTACACTCAAAAAATTATATCATGAATAAGCTATTGACAAGTCCGCTACTATGCAATATGACACACATACTAGTACATTATTTTTCTTCATAATCTCACAGTCACTGGAGACATTTGTCGCAATGTAGCACTAATAGTTCGATGTCCTGACAATAAAAAATCGCTTCTTGGTCTTGGAGCCAGCTTGGAACTGAATCTGGTCATCTTGGAAAATTGCTTCCATCCCATTCCTGTGCAATGTGTGAGATGCTCACTCTGCGATTACTGAGAATAAATCTTCCACCCGCTGCACCATGTATGATGTGCTCACCGTTGTTGGCCTTCCTTGCCTTTCCCAACGATTAAGTCTGTGCGACCGCCTTCGAACTCCTGGTACCATTTCGTAATGGCAGGACTTGACATTGCATTTGGCCCATACACTCCCAATATGTCATGATGAATCTCCGTACTCATTAAACATTTTGTCCGGAGTAAGATTCTATATGACACGCCATTTTTTGCAGAAACAGTATTAACTGGCCAAATGAAACTGCTAATCTTTTAAGGCGTGGAACTCAATTATCATCCGCGCAAGCTTAACTCTTGTTTCGCCATGATTCCATGAAAGTAATAATTCTTTTTGAACAGTATTCTTTTCGGTAGTCAGTAAATGGAATTTTAAATAACATTAAGAGAATCAACAAATAATTGTAACAACATGTCATGGTATATTTGTATACGTATTTTATTTTTCAAAGTATTCAGATTTTATAAATTTTAATATCAGGATAATATTGTTACGTTTTTTTACCGTAGCGGGTTCGGATTGAATAGACTTTACTTTAGGACAGCACAAACAAATTTATTTACAGCTATTTACTGGATGATTTGATAAAGTAAAACTTCAGATAAACACAATCCAGCAGTCAACAGTCACTTACAGCGTAAATGCCTTACACATAATAAAAACAGACTGCAAAACAGTTATCGTATAGCACAGCAAACAGTAAATCACAGGGAGCTCGATAACACAACGTTAACAGCAAACGTAAACACAGCTCCCTGATCCGCTAGTCCAGCGAGACGCTTCTCTTCCAAGAGGGGGAAAATTAACTAACTCACTCACTCCGGCTACTCGTCCCTTATATAGCCGAGGAAGAGCGTGCCCCGAAACACGCGAAACTTCTCAAAACATTGCGACTGATCCAGCGGCTACTACACTATTCCTTTCGCCAAACAAGCTGGTGCGAGGCTCCTCGCCAAACGTCGCCATCTTCGGTACGTTTTCGCGGCCCTCGCCCGCTTGTAACAATATTTTTGTGGCCTTCAAATGTAAAATTTCAAGAAGCAGGTGCAAAAAAACTAAAAAATCCCAAAATTAAATAATGTTGCTGTTATTAAAAATAAATAAATACATAACTGATTTTCAGAATAGAGAAAGAGGAAAACCACATTTATTGTCATTGTATTTCGTTTTTTTTATAAAAATATATTGCTAAAAATGTGTAAAGTATTTGCAAAACGAAAGATCAACAACTAGTGTACTCTAAGAAATTTTCTTCGAAATAAAGCGAGAGGATTTGCAGTTTTGCTATCATATTTTACAGCATTCGGAATATAGAGCAGCAATAACAAAAAAAATCTTACAAAGTCTTTCTTTGCGTAGTATTTTGACTATACAGGTTGAGATAGCTATATTTGTAGATTAAACTGAATTAAAATAGTGCTGATATTTATTTTATATGAAACATTGTAATCGTCAATAAATTCGATTATGAAGTTTAGACCACCTTGAAACCGAAAATCACATTCTTGAAATTATGTTTGGTAGTGAACAATATAACTCAAACCTGTTTGTAGCTAGAAGGATGAAATTACATACCAAAATTTAATTTTGAATGATAATAAATTTGAAGATAAATTTTGAATGCTACCAAAAATTTGAAAGTTTTTTCAAATTTTGAACGAAATCCATTAAATTGAAAAATAAATTTGTAGTTTTTTTATCAAACTTTAAACGAAATCCATTGAACTAACAAATAAATTTGTAGATTCTTTCGCAGAAAATTTTGAACCGAATCCATTAAATCGACAAATGCATTTGTTTGAACGAAATTCATTAAAATGACAAATAAACTTGTAGCTTTTTATCACATTTTGAATGAAATCCATTGAACTGACTAATAAATTTTAATTCCCAGATTTAACATTAAAATGTAGATCTGTATTAAATTTCCAATCAAATTCGTTTAGGGTTTGTCTATCCGTCAATCTGTAGTTTCACAAACGTGTAAACGTGATAATTGAAAAAAGTGCATTGATTTAAAAGCATAACATTTGGCAGTGGATTTTGTAAAAGCACTTACAGTTCTGTGTTAAATTTTAGTATCAATCGACAGGGAAAAAAACGTTCGAAATACATTCGGGTTTTATTCGGGGGGGGAGAGGGTGTATGTATTAAACCGTATCGCAACTATGAATTGTATGAGATCGCAAGCTAACAGATTCTTCGGTAACTATTGCTTGCCAATGACGTGTAGTTAATATTAAAGCAATATATTTATTTGAGAGAATGCTAGAAAATTCCGGTGGTATAATTTATACAAAAATGCTAGTATTTCATTTGATTTTAATTTCACTTTCATGAATATCATTTTATAATGCTTTTTGCCGGCTTTCTGTCACAGAGGTAGCGCGTCTTCCTCGTGTTCTGGTAGTCCCGGTTCGTGCATGGTTGTTCCTCTGTGTGCTATCTATGAGATATGTGACTGTGCCCCCCCCTATAAAAAGGGATGTGCAAGTGACTGTGATGAGCGTGTAGCTAAGTCGTACTCTTGGCCCTAGTTGGCGCTACTTGAAACAAGAGGCGCTTCTTTCGGCTTAAAATCTGCTGATATAATCAGCGGGGGCTTGTCCATGGCAAGTGCCATAAGTAACAACAACAACATAATTCTTTTTAATTGCTAGATGAAAGTGTGTATCTTATATTCAGTGGCCATTAGGATCTATGTTTCCCAAAATGACCTAATTGCCTCTCTCACTCTTACTGTTCTTTGTGATTTCAGGTCATTATGGAAAACAACAGAGCGACGGGCGTTCACGCCGTAAATCTTTATTCTGGAGCCACCTATCATATCGAGGCAACGCACGAGGTGATCCTCAGCGCGGGAGTCATAGAAACTCCTCATCTCCTGATGTTATCTGGCATCGGACCAAAAGATCATCTTGAACGATTTGGTGTAAGTTATCTATTTTTTGGCTAAACTTTGGGTAGAAAAAAAAGTTTTTCACTTATATTTCAATTATTTCTTTACAACAATAGCATCAGCTAAATAAATTGGAATTATTAGTTCTAACTTTATATTTATGTCAATTTAAATAAAGCCAAATATCAAGTGTTTGAAGTCTTCTATTCAAAATTGAGCCTATTTCCATCAGATGCACAGCAAATTACTTAATAAATAAAATATAATTTTGAAACAAAGAAATTAGAATTCATTCTGTCATTTTTTGTTAAAACAGCCAGCAAAATTTGTATTTTCAAAGTGATTGTCCATTGCTTAGCTGCATGCATTCATAATATATTTTTTTTTTATTTAAATATTACGTTTATTTTTTGAGGGCCGGGATGGCGTTGGTAGAGCGTTGGACTCGCGCTTCTTAGGTTATGAGTTCGAAACTTACTGGCCAAAAGATTCCCCAAGTGTACGGCGACTGGCGCTCGTTAAATCTGTTCGTGGTCGCAAAGTCCTCCATATCGAGAGAAATACCACTGGGGGTACTGGGTCAGAGGTGATCGTTCTCTGTTCCAGGTCTAAATTACGATCTGAGATGAGTGAATGAATTTGCATGAATGTAGTTCGCCCCCTAAAAAGAATTGTGGCTTGTGTGTAGCTAAGTCGTACTCTTAGTCCTAGATGGTTCTACTTGTAAAACAAAGAGACGCATTTCTTAGGCTTAAAATCGGCCGATCGTATCAGCGGAGGCAAGTGCCATTAGTCACAACACGTTAATTTTTATCAATTTATTTTTTTATGAAAGAAGAGGTGCATTCGTTTTTCATTTTATTGTAAATATGCGTAATTGTTCATTTAAGGAAATAAGTGCACTTTCTTCGGACTGCTTAAAAATAATTAGATTTTTATAAAAAATAAAATTCTGTGGCTGCGTTTTGAAGTTGCATGGAAGTAATTTTCTTCGAGTCACACATTGAACTAGGAAAACAGTCAATATTTTTGTGCTCTAACTTTTTTCATACAATCTCTCAATAAACAGATTTATCATGGCTTCCTTTCGCATTTTTTTGTCAACTTTTTATTTTGAAGCTAGAGTTTTGGAAACCGTATCCACACACAAAAAAAAAGTCCTTACCCGGAGGCATATCCTTAAACTTTGTTGAGTATATTTGGAGGAAAGAGGGGGGGCAGTTCAGCCAACGTATCTGTTGCCATCTTCATTTGATTCCGATTGATGATATATATCTCAAAATAGATCTAATCCATTTTTAAAACAGTTTATTTATTTAACTAAACTAAATTAATAGAGTATTATGGCTAAAAAAATTAAAAATGCTTTTAGTTACATTTATTTAATTTATATTTATTTACGTTTTCTTACACTGAATTTCATGTATATATATACACTGAAGTGACAAAAGTCATGGGATAGCAATATGCAAATATACAGATGGCAGTAGTATCGCAGCGAAAAAGTATAAATGCGCAGTTCGTTTTCCAGAGCTTTCATTTGTGTTCAAGTTATTCATGTGAACAGGTTTTTCGTGATTTATGGCGGCACGACGAGAATTAACAGACTCTGAACATGGAATGTTAGTTGGAGTTAGACGTATGGGTCATTCCATTGCGGATATCGTTAGTGAATTCAACATTCCGAGATCCACAGTATCAAGAGTGTGTCGAGAGTATGAAATTTCAGGCATCCCATCCCATCACGGACAGCGCAGTGGGCGATCACCTGCACTTGACGACCGAGACCGCCGACGTCTGTGTAAAATGGTCAATGTTAATAGACACGCAACACTTCGTCAAATAACTGCAGGAATCAATGTGGGACGTGTCCGATAGGACTGTGCGGCGAAATTTGTCTTCCTTGGGCTATGACAGTAGAAGACCAACTCGAGTGCCTTTACTGACAGCACGACATCGCCAGCAGTGACTCTCCTGGGTCCCTAGACCAGTGGAAAACCGTGGCGTGGTCAGATGAGTCACATTTGTCATCCCATGACTTTTGTCAGTTCAGTGTTTATTTGAAAAATTAAAACTTAATTTCAGAAACCGAAATCAATTTTCTCCTTAAATGGTAGTATTCTAAAACTCGAGCCACAAATCACTATATTGAAGAGATGTAAAAAATTTACATCTGTTTTTCACTCTATGAAATGAGATGTAGTGTTTTTTTCGAGGTTAATATAGAAAAAAATTAGATGAATGATTGAATGGGCATTTTATTTTGCGCATATGCATTGCTTCACAACTTTTTATAGAAAGTTACTGGAATGAAAAATGTATCTTCTAAACAGAAAGTTTCATAATTAATTGGAAGGGAATTGCCATAATAGCTCAATATACAGGGTGTCCAAAAAGTTCCCGTACTGATGATTTGTGAATTTATTTTACAAAAACAATAGGTTTAAAAAGAATTATTTTTATGGCAATGATAAAAAGCACTTATAACATAACTAAGGAAAAAATGCTGAGCTTACATTTATAATAAATGTTCAAAATGTCCACCCCTTTCTTGGAGACAAAGCTGAACTCGTTTGCTCATGTTTTTCGAAACGCGTTTTAACATGCTAGGAGTGATTTCTTGTATCCTTTGGGTAATTGCGATTTTCAATTCATCTATTGTTTGAGGATCGCCTTCATAAATTTTGTCCTTTAAATATCCCCGCAGAAAAAAGTCCGGGATGGTCAGATCAGGGGATCGAGGTAGCCAAAGATTGTTTGAGATAAGTCGATCGCCGGAAAAAGCTTCAAGCATGTCCATGGTTTCATTACTCGTATGGCAAAATTTAATATATTTGAAAAAAAAATCATGGAAAACGATTTTTTTAAATTTGGAGTACGGGAACTTTTTGGACACCCAGTATATTCCATATTCTATAGAGAGTTCTATTTTCTATCACAAAGTGACGATAATATTCACTGATCGTGTGATTCAGTTGAAATCGCGGAATGCTAGTGCTGTTTATAAAAAGGAAGCAAGGGAACAAAAAAAAACCAAATGCCAGAATCAAAATTTCAATTTAACAGAGAATAAATTCATTCTTCTTTCTTGCACGTTTTCTTTGTTTTTTTTTTTAAAAAAAAGGCCACCTGTTTGGTTTATTTTCATACTTGAGGGACTCAGGGTTGAAAAAATGTTTGCGTTATTTTTTTTCTTGATTTAGAGTGCTGCAATATCTTCAATCTTGGTTAATCTAAAGCAGGGATTCTCAAAAGGTGGGTCGCGATCCCCAGGGGGGTAGAGGAATGTGTCCAGGGGAGTCTGGGATGTAAGAAAAGTTTAAAGAAAATTAATTTATTGCTGTAGTTTTCAGTAAAAAAAAAGAGTACATATAAAGCTTTTAATACACATACAAGTTGGTTTTTGTGTTCGATTGGGCTACATGAGCTTGTTTGGAATTAACCAATTTTTAATGACTGGAATGAGCTTTGTAACACACAAAACAATGTCATTTTCCAGTGTCAAACGATTTCTTGATTTTGCTTTTAAATTTATCATCATGGAGAATCCTTGTCCTGTTGTAATGTGTAGAAAATGGTATTAAAGTTTTTAATATTATTGTGGACAGTTCTGGGTATTCTTTTTTAATACGTATTCAAAATGTGTCGATATAAGCTTTGTTAAAAGTTACTTTAGCTGACTGATCACTTGAAATCTCTATCAGTTGATCATGATGGCGGGCACTTAAGCTCAGCTTTTGTTACGGCTCGCTCAATGAACCCATTAATTACCCACACAACCCCACTCATATCCTTAACTATAATGTAACCTGTAAACTGTTCGATCAAAGCTTCGAGATGAGCTGATACTAGTAAGGAGAAAGATGAGGTGTCAAGGGATGTAGAGCCAATACCCGACACATACTCCACGAACTCTTGAGTGCGAATAAAATTTTCAAAATCGCTGTCTAAACTTTAGACAGAGTTAAAACTTTGGAGGATCACCAAAATACTTAGTCTAAAAAGGGGGTTGCAATGTCTAAAAGTTTGAGAACCCCTGATCTAAAGTATAAAATGAAGAATGATTTGTTAGATTTGTACCTCAAATTGAAAGGGTTTTGAAACAGAAAACTGGTAACATTAACTATAAGCTTTATTCTTTAATTTTACATACAAGTAATCATTGTAATATAAATATAATCTGAAAAAATAATTCGAAAACCGAATACAAAAAAATTCCAACTACCAGCACTCGATTAAACAAACAATAAACGATATCAAAATAGAAGCACTTTAGAAAGTGAGCACTTAAATTTGAAATTTATACTTTAAAATTATGTTATGGATTAATGAAGCATTGTTACAGGTTTAATAGGATTCAGACAGCTACGTTCCTTTTCTTTATCGAAATAAAAATATATATTGGGAAATATGAAAGTTGATTTAAAAAAGAATGCTTGAGGTTTAAAGCAACATGCAGACAAAGAAAGTTATGTGGATAGAAATCGACACAGGAATTTTAGAAAATTTGAAGAGCAATGGTTTGTTTATATCAACATATGATATTATGAGGTTTGATTGTAAACGACTAGATAAAGTGAATAGTTAAAACTTTAATAATTATCTGTTAAGGATACAGATATTCGGAATTATATGTCATCGATTTGAGAAACGCGTAATTCATATGTGATAGCATATACATAGTCATCATTAAATATTATCTAATAAATTTCCTGATATATGTGTTCAATTTCAAATAATTTGGGCTCGTTTTAATTATACTTATTTAACTGTGGGCAGAAAATAATATAGCACCTCCCCACCAATGGATTTCCTTTGCTGTAGTCTCTATAAAGTCCCAAAACTTGGAACAGATGACTTTTAGAAGTATATAACCCCCCCCCCCCCCCAGAAAAATCAGACTGAGCTCAAGTTCATTCGTTGCTGATTTAAAGAAATTGCCTTGTATTGGATAGGTCCTGATGACGATATATTTCAATAACGTATCTATACATTAAGGTATATTGCAGCTATTCGGGATGAATTTTCTGAAAAATATTACAACGTACTTATTCTTTTCAATTTTTATATAAAATCGATTGAAAAAACTGTTTAAACCAAAAAAATCAGTTCAAACCCAAAAGTTTCTTTTTTTAATTAGAAGAATTGTTTTTTTTTGGGGGGGTGTAGGGTAGGAGGAGGCTAAAGCGAAATATAAAACGAATGCCTACTGGCTTCAAAGTTTATCAATCCTTTTTTTCCAAAATCTTTCAGATAAGAAATGTATTACTTTGTTATTAAAATGAGAGATATGTTATATTTATATCCAATCTTTGAATTGCAAAGTGTTTCTAAATGAAAAAAATTATCTATTCTTAAATTCTGGAAATGAAGAAAAAATTAAGAAATTATTATATCAAATTAGCTTACATTTTTTTTTTTTGGTTTTAATTTATGCGATTTGTCGTAAAAGTATTTTACCAAAATAATATAATTAGAGAAAAAAGACATTAAAAGTTAATTACACAGCTATAACAGCCAATAAAACTTTTCACGGAATAAACTTGTGAACACAATTCCAACATTTTTAAATATAATAGAAATATAAATATTAAATAGAAATATAAATATTAAATAGAAATAAAAATAGAAAGAAGAAATAAAATATTAAAGTGTAGAAATAAAAATATTAAAGAGAAAAAATCCTTTTCTCTCTTTAAAACGGTGACAATTACTTAAATAAACATAGTATTATAATTTGTCAGTATCAAAAACTTTTCAATGAAGTTATTTTAAGAAAAAAAAGCGCTATAGTTCTAAGCATCAATACAACGAATATCGATGTAGTTGAATTATTTTATGCTGTTTCCTTATCAATTGAATTGCTTTTTTAGGATTTGTTTGTCACATTTGTTTAAAACATATCTCTCCCACTCCGGTTCAGTTCAATTTTTATTTTTAAAATATTTTTTCTGCTTTTTCCGTTGGTACAGTCACTGCCAACAAACATCAAAAATCGATAGGCAACGAGCTTTACGGACACCATTATTAACTACTTGATGGGACCATTCAGAAAATCCCTCGGAATAGTCGGTTATCGAAGAATTGTCATCAGTCGCACTCGAAAACACGAAAAGAAATGTCCGCGTACTTATTTTGTTCCCCCGATCGATTTGTATCCGGTGATCTGTTAATCTTCAGAAGAAGGCTTTCCACTCGTGTCACGCGAAAGTAAATGCGGGAGAGAAGTCCGGGAAAAAACAGTCTTTTACTGGAAAAGTGAGTTAGGAGTCCGAAAGAAATTTTCCGAAACTGGAAAATTACTCAACGATCGATGGAAAAGTAAGAGCGGAACAGTGAAGCAGAGATAGAAGAGGAGAATGTAGGGGGAGGTTGGGGGGGGGGCTCTCACCTGCAGCAAACCGACAAAAACTGTTTTTCAGAAAATTCGAATGTAAATCGTGTTTTCTTCAGGGAGAAAAAAAAGAAATAAAAAAGAAGAGGAAAAATCGCCGAAAAGAGAGGTAAAAAAGAAGAAAAAGTGGGGAAATCACTTTATTATCAGCAGTTTTTTATTTCCATGAAGGATTACTTTTTTAAAAGGATGTAGCAATGTCTTTTTATGTACATACATGCCAGATTTAGAGAAAAAAGTTAGTTCTTTTTTTATGAAAAATTATAATCGTCAAAACAAAACGATCATTAGGTTTTGATAATTTTTCATATTTTCGATATCCTCTAGGTCAGGGGTTCTCAAACTTTTAGATATTGCGACTCCCTTTTTTAGACTAAGTATTTTGCTGACCACCCCCATGTTTTAACTCTGTCTAAAGTTTAAACAGAGATTTAAAAACATTTACACGTACCCAAAAGTTCGTAGAGTATGTGTCGGGTATTGGCACCACATCCCTTGGCACTTCATCTTTCTCCTTACTAGTATCATCTCATCTCGAGACTTTGATTGAACAGTTTACAGATTACAATCAAAGTCTCGAGATATGAGTGGAGGTTGTGTGGATAGTCAATCCGTTCAGTGAGCGAGCCGTAACAAAAGCTGAGCCAAGTGCCCTTAATCATGATCAACTCATAGAGATTTCAAGTGATCAGTCAGCTAAAGTAACTTTTAACAAAGCTTATATCGACACATTTTGAATACGTATTAAAAAAGAATACCCAGAACTGTCCACAACAGCATTAAAAACTTTGATGCCATTTTCGACAAATTACAATTGTGAACAAGGATTCTCCATAATGATGAATTTAAAAACAAAATCAAGAAATCGTTTGACACTGGAAAATGGCATTGTTGTGTGCATTACAAAGCTCATTCAAGACATTAAAAATGGGTTAATTCCAATCAAGCTCATGTATCCCTTTAACTAATAGAACACAAAAATCAACTTGTATGCGTATTAAAAGATTTATGTGTTCTCTTATTTTAAATGAAAACTACAACAATAAATACATTTTCTTTAAACTTTTCTTCCGCATTCCGCGACCCCCCTGGGTGTCGCGACCCACCTTTCGAGAACCCCTGCTCTACGTAGAATAAATTCATCTTTGGAATTTTGTTCTATCTGATTATTTGTGAAAGCGATAGCTCAAAAAATATTCTCTATATTGAAAAAAAAACAATATATTATTATGGAATAGTCCGTGAGCATACGTGGGAGAAATCGAACATATTTGATAATGGGAAATGATGCTTTATTTCACAAGAAAACACGAAATACAAGACGGGAGAATATAGCTGAGGCAGTCAAAAAGAACAGCGTTTGTAGAAACTTACAATGAAAGCAGTCAGAGAATCACTTGTCAAATAACAGAACTGAAAAACTGGTCAACGTTATAAAGTGAGAAGTGATTCTCGTGTGAGTGCTTCGCTTTTTATAGGTTTCGCATAGAATACGCATACGTTATTGCACGTGGAATATGAATTTCTGAATAATCTTCAGATCACAATTTTATAATAGAGATACCACCATAATTCTTGTATGTTTTAGAACCTACATTTTGTATCGCCATGGACTGACCCGTCTTCCCTTAAGTTTACCTGTAAACCTTTTTTTTTCAATGGTGACACTATCTCTGCAGAAAAGCAATATTACAGATTCCTAACATTATGAATGATAATATTGTTTGACAACGGATTCTAAAACCCTCCGCGTTTTTGCGCATGCGTTAAGACGGTTTTAATTATCCGAAATAGGGGTGAGTGGAAAGATAAAAGGAGGATATGTTTACAGTTAACAATAAAATAAACTTGGGACTACTCGTAGATTGATTGATTAAAAGAATACGGTTAGAAACGACACGATACTCACATATACGTGGAAAAAAATTGAACAAAAACGTATATAATAGAGCGAAAATCAAGATCAAAGAATCATGAAGAATTTCTCCCCTTAACAAGATAGAATCGTCAAAAAGTGTTCATCTCAGAATATTGAAACGAATAGTATTCGGTGGATGTTTAATATTAAAAAGTGTTATTCTTTTGGCACGTTTTTAACCGCCATTTTTGCACCCGATATCTCCGCTCATATATCATATTTGAGATGTTATCATACTATATACATGATACGATGTTACAGAAAAAAAATCTATTTGTGGATCATAAGTTCGTATACCACTTTCACAAATTATATATCTGTCCATTAAATTGAAAGTAGGCTAAATTCGCGAAAACCATTTTCTTTTCGGTATAATATTAAAAATTTAAAGAGAGGACTATTAGCTTTGACATCTTCCATCTCATCTGATTATATTTAAAATTTGAGACGTCTATTCTTAAATAGACTTAATGCAACTTACAAAACAGGAAGCTATTATAATTAATAAGTCTATTGTATTATTGGTAAAGTTAAAAGTCTATCATGGAACCGTTTACTACCTGAGCTAAGACGATTCGTAACATTTGCGGCAAAATTAATCAATTAAAGATTTGATTTCATTTCTCTTTGTTATGTATTGTGTGAAAAGAAAATTGTTAGACATTTTCTGTACCAGAGTATATTAGATGATTTCTATTAAATTTTACACTATGATTATTTTGTAATAAATTAAAATTCTATATATTTCATTTCTCGCATATGTTTCTCAATTGAAATGATTTCTTCTAGTATTTATTATTTTCATAAATACATTTCTGAAAGTATAAAGTGCTTAGACAAACAAAATTATGTGAAGTTTCAGGGATTATTCATCAGGAAAAACTAATAAGTTTGTTCTGTTGTTGTTACTAATGGCACTTGCCATGGACGAAGCGCGTTGACGGCCGTTATCAATTTTAAACTGAATGAGAGTCTCTTGTTTCTGAAGTAGCGCACACTAGGCATATTGTACGACTTAGTTACACACAAATCACATTCGCTTGCTCAGTCCCCTTTTATGGGGGAGAGCATATTCATTCACCTCACAGATTGCAGACAGAAGAACAACCCTGTCCGAACCGGGACTCGATCATGAGGGAAAAGCGCTGCCTCTGAACCAGGACTCCGGCAAGTTAGATCTATTAAACTGAAGTAAAAATATAAAACATTACAAAGACATACCGAGACCTACATGTCCTTTAAATATATGGAATTGCAAACATGAAGTCGTTTACATTATATAAGCCAAACATACCGCCTTATTTTAAATGAGGAATCCAACTTTATCCCCTTAAGGATAAAAGTGAAAACAACGTCCAGCTGCATATAGTTAAATTTATCATGTGATCATGACGCCGTTTGAATTTGTCATTTACATCCTAAATTAATTTATCATCATTATTTTAATTTTATCATGTCAGAACATGATATTATTATAGGAACGAGGTTTTGTGGCGTCAACAAAAACCCGTAGGCGAAAAATTTAAAAAAATTTATTGGCGAAAAGTTGACATTTTATTATCAGCACGAGCATCTCAAAAAAATCAGCTTTCAATAACGCGATGTCATCGCATTTACAAAAGCTCTGATTTTTTTAAAAAAAAAAGTTAACGACTACAGCAAATAAAACCAAGAAAAATGTCCTTTTGAACACGTGATGATATGAAATGAAATAAATAGGAAATTGGATATATTTTTTTGAACAATAAATGTGAAACAAAAATTTTCGGGTCGTTTGTAATACTAAAGGGACTCATTCGATGAAACCATTAAAATGTATAAAAATGTAATTGAACTCACACGAACGAGGGGAGTTTGGCCGTTCAAAAAATGATTTCTGACACGATACATTGAAATATGAATAAAATATTTCATTTTAATCTTTTATTTTTTAATTTGTTGCTCACTTTTTAATTAACGAAATTAGTTAAATAATCAAATTAAATTTATCAAATAAGTTAAGTGAATAACTTTTCTTAAGCCAATTCTAATCCCAAAAATATTTCATTCAATATGCAAATTTCAATGCATCCTGTCAGAATATAATTTCTTGAACGGCCAAGCACCACGTGCTCGTGCAAGTTGAATTATATTTTTATTCCTTTTTAATTGTTTCGTTGAATGAGTCACTTTAGTATCGCAAATGATTAAAAAGATTTGTCTCGCCTTTATTGTTTAAAAAAATATCGAATTTCTTTTTTATTTCAGTTTAAATAATCACGTGCTCCAAATGACATTTTTCTCAGTTTTTATTGCTGGAGTCATTGACTTATTTTTTTATTCGGAGCTTTTTTAAATGTGAGGGCAACATTATTAAAAGCTGATTTTTTGAGATGCTCGTGCAGATAATGAAGTTTATATTTTTCGCCTATGGAATTATGTTGACGCCACAAAACCTCATTGCTAAAACAATATCATGTTCTGACATGATAATAAATTTTAAAAATTAATAAATAATTTAAAAAATAATTTACAAAATTGAAAAGCGAGAGAAATTTAAAAATACCAATTAATGCATGAAAACAGTGGCGTCCTATTACGTTACAGTCATCGAATGAATATAATTAGGCCTATCACTTAACTATCTGTTGCTTCATGCATCTGCAAGGTGTAAAGCGGATTCCAAAATTATCTCATAATGAAATAATTTATAGATCTCCATTCGTGAAATTATTACTGAATGTACCTTAAGAGAAAAAAATGACCGAATAAAATGTAAAAAATATCGATTTCAATATTTTTTTGAATATATATCTCTGAAATATTTTTTTCAGATCCCCGTGGTAGCAGACATTCCCGGAGTCGGTCAAAATTTGAGAGATCATTTGAACATCCCCCTTTATTTCCACCTGGATGCTCCTGTGAGTACCACGACCGCCAAAGTCCGCTCCCTTCCAGAAATCTGGAAATACGCAACGAAAGGAAAAGGTGAGGGAAATAAGAAATATACACGAATTTGAATAAGCAACAGTGTGCAGGTAGAATTTTCTACCAATATACAAGAAGCAGTGACATCCAAGAGCGGGAGATATAATATATTTTATTATATACTAGCCGCCTTTGGCGACCAACCGGTTCACCAGTATTAATGCCAACAAAACGGTGCAATTAATTTTTTTATATATAACTTGGTCTCATAATAAGTTTTTCAGCAAAATATTTTTAAGCTTCAAATTTCGATAGTCATATAATTCACTTATACTATTATGTAGGCATTAAGCAGTCCTACCTTTGAACTCCGCATCTCTCTCTGATTTTCTATCAGTGCACGTAAAATTCACTTTTAAATTAAATTGAAAATGATGAAGCTGCAATTAATATAAAGACCTCTTTACTCAATCCAAGCATGTCTTTAAATAAAACTAAGAACTGAAAGCAGAATAGTCCTACATTGAAGTTTTATCTTCACTACAGAAATTGAAACATTATATATTTTTTTATAATTTATAATATGTCAAGGAATTAATCAGCAAAAATTCCACAGGTTAATTGAAACCTTCAGTTTTTAATTTTATTTTTAGATGTATATAAATGCTCTCAATAATAACATTTTTTAGGTTTATAAATATATTTCCAAAAATTATGGTTTAAGAGTCTTTGGTCTTACAGATTCCTATTCTGTAAAATATTCTTAATATTTCAACTTCTAAATAAATAAATAAGCATTTCTATCGTCTGCGATCAAATCTGGCTGATTTATTCAGTTCTGAATATTGCAAGTTTAGAAGAATCACCATTTTCATAATCTATGCCAATTATTCTAGAGAAACCCGGATTGGCTTCTTTGAGATCTTGATAAAGTGATCTAAAATCGCCAGTTTTTATCGAATAGTTATATTGATTAGGTATCTGAGAAGCATATAGATGGAAAGCGAAAATAACAACGGTCAGCAAATAGGAATTTCTCAAAACTTAGTCATAGCCAGAAAGTTGAGTTAAGATTCCACTGTTGAAAGTTGAGTTGATTTTCTGAGAGTGAATCTGTGTTACAGTTTTGGTGTGCTAGTGTAATTTTGGAAAAGAAGGGCTGACACTTTTCTCTCTTCCATTAGTCTGGCTATCCTTAATTATTATTTTGATCTATTTTTGTCAGTAAAATAAATATTTGCCACTCTTAATTTTGGAATGTTTTCTCAAATAGAACACCAGAAGCGAAAATGTTAAGGGAAACTTGTGATTTGTGCTTCTGTTGTATTCGAAATAAAGAAGAAACAAGTAATATAAAAAAATTAAGTCAAATTCCTACTTATATCAACAAAGAAAAATGTATTTTAGTTACTTTTCGTTGAATAATTACAATTAATATAAATAACATCAAAAAATTATGTCTTAACATAACAAAATAAGTCCGTATCAGTTGAAAATAAATCAGAACACACTATACATGCTTGAGAATTTTCTAAGCCAGTTGGGTAACGCAAACGCGTGAATTTTCTACGCCAGTTGGAGTAATGCGATACAGATAAGAAAATTTTAATTACCTTTATTTTGTTTTATCATAATTCAAAAGTACTTAAAAATGAATTCGAAATTTCTATTAATTAACAATGTTTAATTTCGAATACATCAAACGCTAAGGAAATAAACAGAATTGTCTGAAATAATCGGTCTAAGTCATATAAAGTCGAACCTCATTAGAGTGGAGAAAAAACCAACTGAAGTTTTACTTATTTGGCGATGGAGAAATAAAGATTGTTGGCGGGAAAGTTAGTTTTTAATAGCCAGTAGTCCAACTTCACCAATTTTTATTTCACATCTAAGTTGGCGACTTCTAAACATGCTTTAGGAAGTCATGTGTTTTCTGATATCAGCAACTCCAACATCCATTTTCAAGGGATGTAAGGAAACAAAATTTAAACAAATTCATGAGCTTCAACAACTTTGATTTTGTTAATGTTTTAGAAATAATTAGGAAAACTCGAATAACAGTCCAATAACTCCAGCCATTGGTGTCATTTCTTCAGTTTTTATTTAAAAGAAAAACCCGATTCTAAAATATGTCATTAATCGTTATTTACCCTCTATCATTCTCTGTTTCAAGAGATTTTGCAAAGAACCTTTGACAAACATTTTATTTGCTAATTACATGCTTTGCAAGCATTTCTAATCACTTAGAATGCTGTTACTTTGAAAGTGTAATTTTAAATAGTCTTTTTTTATTATCTAAGATGTAGCTACTTAAAGTTGGTTTACATGACTAAATCAATGCTATTAATGCGGTGACCGAACGACTGATTGACTAATGTGGCTAATAAATACAGGGTGTCCAAAACGTTCCCGTACTCCAAATTTAAAAAATCATTGTCCATGATTTTTAAGTACATTAAATTTTGCCATACGAGCAATGAAACCATGGACATGCTTGAAGCTTTTTTTCGGCGATCGACTTATCTCAAAATATCTTTGGCCACCTCGATCCCCTGATCTGACCATCCCGGACTTTTTTCTTTGGGGATATTTAAAGGACAAAATTTATGAATGTGATCCTCAATCAATAGATGATTTGAAAATCGCAATTACCCAAAGGATACAAGAAATCACTCCTAGCATGTTAAAACGCGTTTCCAAAAACATGCGCAAACGAGTTGAGCTTTGTCTCCAAGAAAGGGGTGGACATTTTGAACATTTATTACAAATGTAAGTTCAGTATTTTTTAATTAGTTATGTTAAAAGTGCTTTTATTCATTGGCATAAAAATTATTATTTTTAAACCCCTTGTTTTTGTAAAAAAAAATTCACAAATCATCAGTACGGGAACTTTTTGGACACCCGGTACTATTCCTTATTTTTTGGTGTTAAATTTTGATATTGGCAATATTTTGAAAATATTTTCTTCGTTTAAATAATTAAGTTTCATCAGTATACCTTTCACGATTTTTTAAAATCAATCTAGCAAACTGGAATGTTAAAAAAAAACTTAAAACTTCATTTTCATTTTTCTTCACAATAAAAAAAATATAACTAGCAGCATCAAGAAAATTTAAAATTAGATTCCTTAATTTTTAATTTACTTAAAGTACTGCTTTTTTCCCAGGTTATTTGGCTAATAGTGGAGTTGAGGCTGTCGTCAGACTTCCAATACCGGGAGACAATTCATCTCACTCGAAAATGTACTTCATGCTTTTCAATCTGGGGAGTGTTAACGGAGACCTCTTTTCCTCCATAGCTAATTTCAGGAATGACGTTAGTATCTGCTTTGGTGATTTTTTAGAAATTGTTATAGCTAAATTCACTTTCCAGAAGACGATTATGAAAACTTGTTTATTTTTTAAATAAAAATATTTCGCACCATATTTTTACTTTAAAAATAAAAGATAAAAATGAAATCTGCTCTGCCTATTTTAATGTATCATGTCAGAACATCATTTCTTGAACGGCCAATCACCACGTGCTCGTGCAAGTTAAATTATAATTTTATTCATTTTAATGGTTTCATTGGATCAGTCACTTTAGTACTGCAAACGACTCAAAAAACTTTGTCTCGCATTGATTATTGCTTAAAAAAATATCGCATTTCCTATTTATTTCATTTTATATAATCGCGTGCTCAAAATGACATTTTTCTCGGTTTTATTTGATATAGTCATTAATTTATTTTTTTTAAAATCGGAGCTTTTGTAAATGTAATTGGCAACGCGTTATTAAAAGCTGATTTTTTGAGATGCACGTGCAGATAATAAAATTTAAATTTTTCGCCTACTAATTTTTGTTGACGCTACAAAGCTTATTTCCCAAAATAACATCATGTTCCGACATGATAAAAAAGAAGAAAATGATACGTAGTGTGGGGGGGGGAATAAACTTTAAAATTCAGATCAATAAATAATCTCAAAAGAATGGTATTCGGAAACTTTTTAGAAAATAAATATAATTAAAAATTCGATAAGTGTCAACGTCTTTTAAGCTAAACTAATCCTAATAATTGTTATCAATTTCTTATTTATCCAATCAAAGGAATAGTTAAAATTTTTTTAAAAAAAGTGTTATTTTATTATTTGTAATAAAAAAGTGTATTTTATAATTTTTTTTAATCAGAGCTTTTGTAAATGCGATGTCTACGCATTATTAAAAGTTGATTTTTTGAGATGCTCTATCAAATAAAGTTTCAATTTTTCGCCTACGGATTTTTTTATTTTTTTTCCTACAGGTTTTTGTTGACGCTACAAAACCTCATTCCTAAAACAATGTTATGTTCTGACATGATACTAACAGGCTCTAAACTCCTTGGTGCGTATAATAATGATGGTGCTGCTCTCTGGTTCATATCTCAAGACGGATTATTTCTTTTTATTAGAGGTCATAATTTTCTTGCCTGGTCACCTGCAGATTATTGAATTATCGATACCTAAACAGTTCAACAGGGAGAACTAAAATTGAGTCCTAATGTCCATTGCGGGTTATACCGGGTGTCCAAAAAGTTCCCGTACTCAAAATTTAAAAAAAATCATTGTGCACGATTTTTTTTCAAGTATATTAAATTTTGCCATACGAGTAATGAAACCATGGACATGCTTGAAGCTTTTTTCGGCGATCGACTTATCTCAAAGAATCTTTGGCCACCTCGATCCCCTGATCTGACCATCCCGGACTTTTTTCTTTGGGGATGTTTAAAGGGCAAAATTTATGAAGGTGATCCTCAAACAATAGATGATTTGAAAATCGCAATCACCCAAAGGATACAAGAAATCACTCCTAGCATGTTAAAACGCGTTTCCAGAATCATGCGCAAACGAGTTCAGCTTTGTCTCCAAGAAAGGGGTGGACATTTTGAACATTTATTATAAATGTAAGTTCAGTATTTTTTCCTTGGTTATGTTAAAAGTGCTTTTTATCATTGGCCTAAAAATAATTCTTTTTAAACCTGTTGTTTTTGTAAAATAAATTCACAAATCATCAGTACGGGAACTTTTTGGACACCCTGTAGAATAATTCCTCCTGTAGGAGGCCCTCCTTCCATGAAAATTGAGTTAAACATACCCTACATCCTTGTACCCATTGAGTAATGCAAGAACCAACCACCAGCTTCTCATCTCCATTTCTTAGAGGGAGCTCAGATGCTCTTCAGGCACAATCCAGACATCTGTAGGAGCGACAAATGGATTACCGGCTCATAACGGGGGTTGTTTTGTTTCGATGATGATGGGGAATAATTACATCAGTAAGCGGCTCCTAATTCATTTAGCGCCATATAAATGATATGAAATTAATATTATTACAATGATGAAATTTACCTTCTAGTAAAAGCTTTACGCATTAGATATTCGTAAGATTAACGCACAGATTTTAATTTTATAGGACAAGTCATTTGTGATAAAATATCTTAGAAGTGATGGGCAACATTAAGTACATCGAAGCAGTCGGACAGTACACACGTATCCCCGATTCGTGTCAATGTATGCGGAAATAATTAGCGGCACTTTTGTTGAGAAACTTTCCTAAAAGTCGAAGGAAAATCAGAGATATGAGTACGGTACCCAAATGCGATCAATGAATATGGGGCAAATCGCCTCCCCTACATCTCGTCATTAATGGCTTAGCCAACCGAAATCGGACTATATACATCTAGTGCGTTGGTCTCAAGTCTTGTGTCATTATCTAGATTCACTCCAGTCATTCAACTCTATCCAATTACCTTAATGACAATTCAGGATTTCTGTAGGGATTGCCAATGAATTTACCCACTGAAGAGAAAATTCTTTTTGTACATGGGTACAGTCATGAAAGAAAACAGGGACAGTGAAAATGCTCCTTATTTCATTCCCTTAGCACACATCCATTACAATACATCCGATAGTACTTTTAGTTTACTTTTACATTGCACAGCATTTAGAATGATAAAACTGCAGTATGAAGATATTGTACATAGCTTCTACTTGTAATTAGTTATGAAGGAATTCTGCAAATATCCTTTTGAGATGTGGATTTTGACGATGAAAGAGGAAAGAAAATTCTTCGTTTACAATTCGCTAACAGATAAAGTGTGTGGTTCCACAATACTATACTCCCACAAACGCAATAAATCTTGTTACCAAGCACAAAATGATACATTGTGAGAGATAAATAAAATTACTTACATAAAAATAAGAAGAAAGATAGGTTAATTAAGACTGGGGAGGATGAAAATGATTTAGAGATACATCCTCCCATTCCATTCCTTAATCAAACCAATAAGAAATCTGCTAATTTTTTTTCTTTCAAATTCTGTTGGTACAGCGTCTTTTATTACAAGATACTAAAAAGATAAGAGTAGTAATATTATAAAAGGCACTTATTCTTAGTAAAATGCTTTAAATGATGCAGAATGCAGAGAATCGTGTCTAATGTATTTGTAAGTTTAATCAATATATGTACCAATGAAACACATATGAAAAGTAAATTTTTATTTTATCCTTCAATACTATTAATCCCATTCAATAAAATATCTTAATGAATAGGTATTTTAAATAAACAAAATTTCTTTTATTAAGTAATTAAATTCCTCCATTTTAAGCGATTTTAAATCCTTTCAATAATTGCCTTGAGGAAAATCAACCTATCAGGAAACAACTTTTTTTAAATACTGTTGTTAGACTTTGCTTAGTAAAATTTAAATTTCATAACTCGCCTAGTTTTAGTTTCGATGTCAAAAAAGCATTTTAGTTAAAAATGTTAGTGAATCAAAACTATTTTGATTAGACCGAGGGGGGGGTATTGTATAAAATTTTAGATTTTCTAACTTTTCAATGCCGTTATTAAATTAAATTCCTTTAACCTCATGCTGATGGGGGTTTTTGGCAATCAAATACTATAGTTTAAAACAGCTCCATCATTGAATTATTAATGCAAATACCTTATAGAAAGCACATGCCCTTTACTAAAAATTTAGATATTGATTGTAAGGCCATGTTTGAAATGAAGTTCTGTATGCACAATTTTATAAATAAAATGAATTTTCAACAGACATTTCAAGAAACCTTCCCTGGCTCTACAAACGACTCCAAAGAAGGCTTCGTCATCTTGGCATCTTGCACGCAACCACTCAGCAAAGGGGAGGTTCATTTGGCGTCGGCGAATCCCATGAAAGCACCAATCATCGACCCCAATTATTTAAGCAGAGAAGAGGATGTGAAATGTCTCGTCAAAGGTAGAAATATGTTTCCAAATTTATTTTGAAAATCATACAAATTATAACTCTGTGCATAAAAGAGACAAGCAACATTAGTTCAGACTCAGATTCGTATAGGAAAGCACGACCGGAAACCACTTGTAAAAAGCAGAGGGTATAAATTTTGTGAATATTTCCCAGTTTGATTTGAGAATACTCATAAAATTGCGAATTGAATCTGTTGGAAGAAAATCAATATTAATTTTCCCAATATTCTCCATCCAATATACAAAAATTTGATCTGAATCTACTGCTTTTTTCTATACTCATTCAATTGTAAAGCATTTTTGAATTCAATGATGAGACATTAGTAAAGTACTACCGCTATATTCAATATTTTGATTGACATTTACCGAACTCCTTCAGGTAAAAATAAACCTGCCGAAGTGGTTTCTCGCAATGTACCCTCCCAAAGAATGTTATCTTTCCTCCAACTCGCATAAAAATTTTGAGCTTTAGGCAAGGCGGTGAGAGTCAAAAGTGTTCAGAATTTTATTTTCAGACACCCACACATTACTTTATAAGTAATCATAAATT
>JAOUZG010008607.1:203343-330806 GCA_026289955.1 Argiope argentata | reverse complement strand
ATTTTAACATCTTACTGATACTTGACTTGAAAATAGAACACGAAACATACTATTTTAAAAATAATTTTCAAAATAGATACTGTTCAAATTTAACCATTTGTATGGAAGGTAATCTCTAAAAATAGAAGTACTTCGATTTATATAGAGATATTTCCTTTATTAACATAAGATAACTTCGACTGCCGGCTTTCTGGCTTAGGAGTAGCGTGTCTTCCCAATAAAGAGGGCGGCATGGGTTCGAATCCCGTTTCGGGCATGGTTCTTCTCATGTATTCTATCTGGGAGATGCGTGAATGAGCCTTTCTGTCAAAAAGGGTTGCACAAGCGATTGTGTGAGTGCTATCTTCATTGAGCAGGAAATCAGACTTCTGCCCTCGGGTGTTCTAAATCTTTTCCCTCCGAAGTTACTGAAGCCTCTTTCTGAGGGGACGCGACATCATCATCATCAACAGGGCCTGACTAAGGCAGGGGCATACGGGGCTGTTGTCCCGGGTCCCTGCATAAGGGCCCGCAAATAGAAATTTTATTTTAATGCATAAGGGCCCGCAATAGAAATTTTATTTTAATGAATTTAGAAATTAAATTATAAATTTTTTTATTTTTATTAATTAAATTTAGAAATTAATTATTTAAATTTAAAAAATTATAGAATTTAAATTAAACTTAATTATTTTATTTATAATTTAAATTAAATTTAAATTAAATTAAGAAATTTAATGAATGAAAATGTTATTTATTTTTTATTTTAATGAAATTTGGAATAATTTAATTTTAATATTTTTGTTTCCTTTAATGAACATTCTTTATTACTAAAGTATTGAGGCCGATGCGGCCCCCAAAGAAGTTTTTGCCCCCCCCTCCCGCCCCAACTAGGAGAAGTCGGGCCCTGATCCTCAACACTTCAATTAGCAATTATATCAAAACTATATTCATTTTTTTATCAATACATATTCGTCCAAATTTCGTTACTGCATCTTCTTTAACCTCCTGGTTTTAAACACAATTTTTAAAAAAATAATTTACAAACGCAATACAGATAAAAACTTATTAATCATTACGTGATCTCTCAAATCGTAGGAGTATCGATCGGTCTGTCCCCTCTCTTCTCTCTGAAGCTGAAAATCGCTAGAAAATTCAGATAATTATAAGAGGGAAGAATGAAAGGGAATCCTTGAAAAGGGAAAAATGGGGGAAAATGGGTCTGGGTTGCTAAGCTAGACAATCTATTCTTAAATATAGAGGTATTTTAAAAATTAGCAAATGATTATCATACATTATTTAGATGCATTTTTATATGGATTATTATTGTTATTAATTAATTCTTCAAAGAAAATTGTTCTTGAACAGAAAAGAAAACTGAATTCCTTTTTAAATCAACTCTGCGGTTGTACTCAGGCTGTGATCGATTAAACAGGCATCACTAGTTTAATATTGTCAAAATGTAAAGAAATAAAAAAAATTAAAATATGATGTTGGATGTAATCATTTTTGCATAATGGAGCTTAGTCTCTTACTGCATATTTTATCAAATTCGATATATAATTTATTTTTCATGTTAATATTGAATAGACAATTTTTGGTAGACTATGGTTTAGGTTTCTATAAGGATTATTAAAATTGATCAATTATTTATATGAATTGATCATTTATATAAATACATTCATGTTCAAAGAATTTCTTTGAGTTGTTTGAAATTAAAAGATTATTTAAATTAAACTGTAAAATTAATTTTTAATCATCAAATTTTGAAAGTGACATATTGATTAGGCATTTAACGGGACTTGTAATAACAATTTATTAACAGTACTTTACTCTGACTTTTAACTGTTTAGAAATTTTAAAAATAATATATACATATTGATTATGATTCATATAACATAAATATTCTGATGATTCATACCACACGCAAGGAAAATTTATCTGAGTAATTTCCTTTCTATTGTCTCTTTGTTGTGTTTTATTTGCTTAAGTGCGAAGATACTTCACATAAATAAAATAGAAATCTTTGCCTTAAGTCATCGATCACATGGATAATATAAAGAAATAAAGTTTTATCCTTAAAAAGAAGCCATCTAATTATAATCTTGTGTGTGTGTGTGTGTAAATTCCGTTCTTTTAGGGGAGTCTGTCATTAAATAGGTTTTTCTCATTCAAAAACATTTTTCTATTTAAAAGGTAAAAAATCGTACACTAAACACTAAAAGAAAATTCTCTAATATATTTCGCGGAATTGCTCATTTTAAAGTTAACTATATGACACCACCTTTTTTTTTTTGTTGTCCAGTCATCCTTTTTCCCCCCTTTAATCCTTTTAATTTTAAATGTTTGATTTTTTTTCGTCAAAAAGTTTTAAAACATTTTTTTTATTCCTTAAATAAATATCTAGAAAAATATAGGAAAAGTACTTGTAAAAAATCATCTTATTTAAAATATAATTTACGGCTAAGAAGCAGATCAATGTTGTCAGACAGCCAGAAGTTCATTGGCAGAAATCCAATGATGAAAAACAACAACGCTGGAATACAGCCGTGAAAAGAAAATTTAATAGCGTATTTTTCAATTAGTAATTTCTAATTTCACAATGCAGAATAAAATACAGTATTCTCAGTCATACAAGAAATACAAACACAGTATACATTCAGAAGTGATAAACATTATCTTTTTTTTGCTGCCATGTGTTGTTGTTGTTACTTATGGCACTTGCCATGGGCAAGCCCCCTGTTGATACAGCAGCAGATTTAAGCCGACAGGAGCGTCTCTTATTTTACAAGTAGCGCCATCTAAGGCCAAGAGTACGACTTAGGTACACACACGTCACAACCCTTTTTAGGGGGCGGACTTCGTTCACGCAAATTCTTTCATACATCTCAGATCGTAATTTAGACCTGGAACAGAGAACGATCACCTCTGAACCAGTACTCCCAGTGATTACTCTCGACATGGAGGACTTTGCGACCACTACAGATTTTACGAGCGCCAGCCGCCACACACTCGGGGAATCTTTTGGCCGGTGAGCTTCGAACCCGTAACCTAAGGAGAGATGAATAAGGAGTACGAGTCCAACGCTCCACCAACCAGGCCATCCCAGCCCTTTGCTGCCATGTACATGTTATAAATTGATTTTAATGCAATTTTAGTGTGTATTATATTGCCAACTACAGGAATTAATCTTCGTCTTTTCTTCAATGTTATTATCATCACATTTTCGAGAAAAATAAATTAGGTATGCTGCTTTAATTGCAATTTTGGACATTTAAAGACTAATCTTTAAATAATAAGGATAAAAAAATCATATCTGTATTGTAAATTGCTTTTAAATCAGTTCTGCGTTTTAATTACTGAACATCTTAAACCATTGTCCACTTAGCAATGAAGACTGCAGCTCGGCTAGGATCGACAAAACCCGTCAGAAAACTTGGAGCTCGCCTTCACCTGCCGGGGTATGGACATTGCTCTAATTACAGCCAAAGTCTAGAGGATGACAAGTACCTCGAGTGCTGGCTGAGGACGTCGGCTATCACTGCTTACCATCCTGTTGGAACCTGTGCTATGGGACCCGATGACGATCCAATGGCCGTCCTTGACTGGAAACTCAAGTAATTTGGCTTAGTGTGACTTTCCAAAGATACATAATTTTCTTATTTATCTTATAAAAATATGAGATGAGGTTCTGTCAAACTGAAATAATTTATAAAGAATACATAATCAACTAGGGTGGGTTAAAATAGAATGATTTTTATTTTGGCAATGTGATTCATGAAAAGAATTCATTAAGACTTATTTTCTGACATTGACATAATTGCATATTGAATAATTTATAACTGCAGAATGATTTGAATAGAATGGGTTATAAGGAGCGGACTGTATAGTTTTGATTCACTAAAATACTTAGTCATTTCTAACATAATACAGTATCAGAAGTTAATTGAAATGACTCACTGTCTTTTCCAATGAATTGGGGGCCCTCCAAACACAACACGAAGTATCCATTGGCGCTACAATCATTAGAAAAAGCCACAAGAAACACACACAAGAATCACGATTTCACTAAAACAGCAAACACCGACTTTATTCAAAATCGACACGCAACGACTTCACCAACAGCCTCTCGAATATCACCACAACATGACTAGTGAGCAGCAAACAACTGCTGAATAGCTAGAATCTTAAAGAATGAAATTAATGATATTTTAACTGAATGAACATGAAGATTTACAAGAAAAAATAAATAAGGAATTACTGAATAAATTAAGACTTAAAATAAACTAGAATAATTGATGAATAAAGCTATTTTTTAAAGCAGTTCCTTTAAGCAGTTCCCAGTTTCTGGTGTCACCCTCTGGCGGCAACTCTTAGAGTTTATAGTCTTGAGAAACCTGAACAATAACTAAAAAAAAATCATGTATGGGTTACATTGTTTCAACGCCGTTGAAAAAAAAACAATGTTGACATTTTAATCTTTCAGCTATGAATCTCTATTAAATGTTTGTTATTTGAAGGCAAGTTAGCTCTTAGTTAAAAACGTAAATTCAAATTTTAATAATGTAGCTAGAATTTTTGTATCTTGATAAGTAGAAGCTCACTGAAAATAAATACTTCCATAATATGCTGAAACACAAGATATATTCTTCTGGTAATAAAGGTTCTCGATCTAATCATGAATTTAATATTCATCCTTCAGAATTTCGTATTCCTATCTGACATGGAAAAAAAAGGAAAGAAAAGAAATTGAACCAATATAGTTGAGATTTGAAGATAATAAGGGAAATTTAATTCTATCTAAGCACTGTAATAACAATGAAGCAATTACTTTACGATTAATATTTAAACTTTTTTTTAAATAAAGAAAGCCTTCAACCCTTTATTTCCCGACTGTACATTAAAGTACCGTTTATATCAGATTGATATTTTTACAATATGACTATTTTAATTGTATTTAAAAGAAAACAAAGAACATATTTCCAATAATAAGCAGCAGATGTCAACTAAAATAACATTAGAAATCTTTTAGTATTAATTAAATTAATTAATTAATACTAAAAGATGCGCCATTTTTTGTTCCTTCTTCCTAGATATATTCTGTACCAAAATACCAAAAATTTAAATAATGATTCAAAAATAAATTTGAAAGATTCATTGGAAAATAGTTTGGTAAATAAAAAGTTTAAAACTTAACTATATATATATATATAGATAGATAGATAGATGACATTGTGTATATGTGTATTCTACATATCTTCTCAAACAGATACATCGAATTCAACCAAATCTTGCATATTAATTAAGACAAAAAAGGAATGCTGTCAGTTTCTCAAAGTGTAAAAGCTAATTAAGTATTCATCAACTATTTAGAAATTGTGAAATTTCGCTAGATTTTCCAGTCATTTCAGAAAATATTATTTCAAAATAATACTTTTATAGCCTGATAAAATTAACATTTTTACTCTTCCAATGATATCAGTTTTATTTCTCTATAATTTATTTTTCAACTTTCAATATTTTTTTTTCAAAATTTAAAATAAATAAATAGATTAAGACCATTAAAAAAATTAAGCAGAATTTTAATATTTTTAGTGATATCTTCTGAAAATATTGTCTCGTAAAAATTATTTTTGCTGTAAAAATTATTAAGAAGCAAACAATTAGATTGCGGTAATATAACTTCATTTCCGAGCAATTAGTTTTGCTTACTTCAATACATTTTTCAAAAATAATAATAATAATAATAATAATATATAAAATTTGTGATATATTTTTCATTATTGAAGAACAATAAGGATTTCGAGAATATTATCATAATACCTTAGCAGAATTCTGGAGGAAAACTAAAAGAAATTTAGAAGTAGACAATTAATAATTTATAACAGGATCAACTATTTACCTAATTTGCCTTTATGCTCTTCATCAAACATTAAATAGTAAATAATTATTCTGTTACATTTGATAATTGTAATTATATTAACGGAAGGTATTGTAACGAATATAATACGCACACAAGAGCGATATGAATTTGCAGACTTTTATGTCTATGAAAACGCGTTTAAATATACGCCACAAAAGCTACAAAAACTCACATCGAATTAACTCTACTTAATACGTTAATTTCAAATAGCAGTGACGCTATCGATTCGCACGGCAACAAGAGAAAAGACACTCTCTCAAGCTCAGCCACCCAACGTAGCTTGCCCTCTGAACTCAGCTAACTTCCCGCCTTTAAGGTGTGTCTTAAATAGCGTCCCACTGAAGTGGGAGGAGCAAATCTAGAAGGGGCGTGTTCGTTCCGGACGAATTTAGAATTTTCTCCATTATTCTCTAAGAATAAATCTTTATTTTTTAGCTTTTACTACACATTTTAGAATGTAGCAAACCCGTTCGGATTGAATGGACTTTATTTGAGGACAGCACAAACAAATTTATTTACATGTATATATAGGATGACTTGAAAAAGTAACAATTTCAGATGAATACAATCCAGCAATAATCAGTCACTTACAGCGTAAATGCAAGTCTTACGCACAATAAACATATTTTTCAAAACAGTTATAGTATAGCACAGCAACAGTAAATCGCAGCGAGCTCAATAACACAGAGTTAACAGCAAACGCAATCTCAGCTCACTAATAACAAGCGAAAATCTGCTAGTCCAGCAAACCGCTTCTCTTCCTTGAGAGATCAACTGTCAACGAATTCACTCACTGACTCCTTTTACGGCAACCCTTCCCTTATATAGCCGGGCCAGCGTCACGAGAAGAAACGCGGCGCAGCCAGAATTGTCTCGGGGTTACCAGAATATTCCTCGCGCCAAGTCAACTCGGCTGGCGCGGAGCTCCTTGTGAAGCGCCGCCAACATTTCCACCTGCGGCGCGCGTTTCGCCCGCTTGTAACAATATTAATAAGTCACGGGCAAAAATCAACCATCGGTTTGTTTTGAAAATTATTTGGCTCAAATGAAACACTCACTTTAAATAAGACAATATAAGGCGATACAGTGCATTATGTTTTATGCGAAAGTAGTTTTTACATTAAACATATTAGACATGTATAAATTTTAATCATTTGCAATGTTAAATATGTTACATAATTTAACATAAAACTTAATTTAAAATTATAACTATGACCTCCTTTCTCGATTTCAGAGTACGTGGTGTAAAGAACTTAAGAGTAGCAGATAGTTCTTCATTTCCTCATCTGACTTCAGGAAACCCTCACGCCGTCGTCTTGATGATCGCCGAACGTGCGGCCGATTTCATTCTGGAAGACATTACAAAAGAGAATACGAAAAACACTCAGGGTGCAAATCATTGATCGATTCATCCGTTCCATACTCTCACCAAAAAGGGTTTTAATTTTTCTACAATATCCTTTTTGTGACATTACCTCTTTTACTCGTGAAAATATTGCTACATCTTTATTGAAAATACTCAAAATTATCATTCATATGCATATCTAATATCATTTTTATGTCAAAAGAACAAAAATTGAACTTTTTTTTTCTTCTTCCTTACCTTGTATTCCAAAATATCAATAAAAAATCATATATAAAAAGGAAGGACTTGTTAATTTCTCTTTAAGTTCGTGTAATTATTATGAAATGATTCATTCTACATCATTATATCATGATTCATTCTGCATGAGATTAGTAATACCTATATTTCATTTATTTTTGCCAAAAATAATATATGTTGTTAAATATATTTTCTACAGTTATACTGCTTATCGTATTTTGTCAAAAATAATAAATGTTGTTAAATATATTTTCTACAATTATACTGCTTATTGTATTTGTTAATATACGTTTGAACTAATGGACAATCAACAAGAATCTTTAAGCATTCTAACACTGAATTGACCTAAACTCTAGTAAAAGGCAATTTACATTCAAAGGCAAAAAGGTTTTGACGAATACCCAAGTTCTTAGAATCAAATATATCTAAAATGAAGAAGAAAAATTATAAAATAACTAAATAACGAGCAGCCTTGAGGAAAAATACTATACAAGATTTATATTTCTTAATTTTGGAGAAAAATAATATCCTGTAAACATTAAAATAATACATTAAAATAAAATTCTACATACATCATAATATATAATACATTAAAATAATATACATTAAAATAAAATATTATGTATCCCAATAATTTATTAATTTAAACACAACTTGATTTCTTTTCCTTAAACATATTATTATGGATTCACTTCCTCCGTAGGGGTACTTTCACAACTAGATGGTCGATTCAGAAAGAAACAGTCATTTAGAAGAAAACAACGTTGACGCCTATTACACACGAGGAGATTAACACTGAGATGACAAATATATATAGCCGAGGCGAATACAGAACAGCACACTACAGCAAACGGTAGTTAACAAGTCATAAATGGTAGTGATAGCAGCCACATGACGCAAAACGGTTAGGCAGAATTCAGCAGGAGAGGGAATCTCCGTATTTCTGTCCAAACGGCTAACATTCTCCACTGTCTCCTCTCTATCTGTATCCAGCTGCCGACACACTACTACATGACTGGCTACTCCTCAGAGGACTGGATGCTGTCTCCACAATAAATACGAGGATTCGGCACACAGCTCTGTCCAGTAACCGCTTTAGCTCCACACAACGCTGGGCTATTCCACCGTTGATTCGTTATCCTCTCGACAACTCCAAATTCGATTTTGGATTAAATTCATTGCAGCTTCAGACTATAGGCCTTTTACAACCTCCAGAGGCGGGCTGAGAAGGTTCAGGGTGTATCTCAATTCCTATTGGATGGATCGATTAAATTGTCGAAGTTTCCAGCAATATCTATATTGCGCCATATGGCAGCCACGCTCCAAGATCACTGACGCGGCACCCGATCAGCGCCAACAGGGCTGATTGTAAAACTGTCTTTCTTACGATGAAGCTATTCGTGCAGGGAAGCGACATTACCGATTTGTAACAATATCATAAATGAAACCTTTCAAAATCTAATGTACTACATACGTGAAATTCTCTATTCCTGTTATTATAATTGACTTCTAATTTAAATATCATTGTTACAAGATAATCACACACTCTCTCTCTTTATATACTGTAATGATTTGATCCTGGTCGATCAAATAAAATGGTAGCATTTAAACACAAAGGTTTTATTTACAGCTTTATACAATAACAAAAAAAAACCCACGTCCTCTAGGTTAATATGGTGGGTAATATTTACATCTTTATTAAAGATTCCACACTTAATACAAGAGCTATCAGGCTGTTTAGCGTTATCCAGCTACTGTATGTTGCCCAAGAGATCTACGGATATTACCGGTAGATCTTTAATCAAACTCGAGATCACGTGGTACCTTCGATTCGTCTGTCCAGATCTTCAACTCAGGTCGGATCAGCTCGACTTCTCATCGTATCAGCTCTCGTCCAGTCTCTAGCCAGATCAGCTGGTCTCTTCCCTCTTTCCAAAACCTTCCATTTTAACCTTGGTCAAGTTCCACCTCTCAGGCTCGGATTGGCGCACTGGCCTTGATAATCCAATAATTCTTCAGAAATACTCCTATTAGTCAGCCGTTTTCGAAACATCTACCCTCTTATCTGACCCGCCACAATAGGAAAGATATTCACATGGGGGGGTCTCAGTACTTCTTTCTTCAAAGGGCCGTAAACACATGTGTTGTTCATTATCGGAGCTTTATCCCAGTTTGGGTGGTCCATAGAAGAAATGGCCACATCTGGTGTTTTGACTAGAGTTCCTTCTTCAAAGGGCCGCAATCGCATGTGTTCTCCATTATCTGACTCCCTTCAAGTCCAAAGGGTAACATCACAGCGGGGGAAACGCAATGCGCAACAAAGGAAGAATCGTGTCACCGCTTACCAGAAGTAACAATGTTCGAACATGCGTCTCTTCAAAAGGAGACACGTTTAACGACTTCTTTACAATACAAATATATCATGCCCAATTACAATATTTCAAAATAAATACTTTTCATTGTTCTTTTTATAAGCCCTATCAGAAACATAACTTATTTCATAAAGTAAAGGCTTGTAGATTAAAGCATAAATTATAGGAATATGAATGCAAATAAATAAATAAAAGAATGAAACGATGAGTCCAGTTCAAAGATCTCATTAAGGGTTACCGTTGGGCATGGATAGATTACAGATTTTTCCCCCTTGAGGCATCTCTATTAGAAATTTGTCTGTAATTGCACATTATGTGCTCATATATATGAGGTACTTATAAAATATTATATAAAATATTCAAAGGTCAATTCAAAACACAATTTCGACATTTTTATTGTCTTTTAATTATTTTAGTTTGTTCTTGTTTGTAAAGAAAAAAAAAGAAAGTTGTTTTTATTATCATCTTTAGTTTAAAGTTAGAGGAGTTTTTAGCAAATTGAAATATTATCGAATACATACCATATAAAATGATAATCTATGATCAGACATGAAAATGACTTTATAAATGTCTTTATTTGAAAAAAAAGAATTGAATTTTTATTATTATTTAAAAATAAATTTTGAACATTTTCATGCCTTATAGAATCCAGTAAGTCAGTCCCTCTTATCCTTCACATAACACATTAACATTACTAAATCAATTGAATGTATAATTTTTCATATATATATCAGAATCTTGTGAAAACTATTGGTACTTACGTATTAGACCGTCTTCTCCAACGATCGCCAACGGTTTAGTAACTCCTTGGCGACGGATTTAAATTTGTTGATAAAGATCAGCGGATTACCGGATTGCCATGATTGGTGGTTTAGCAACTCATTGGCGACGACTTCAAATTTGGCTATAAAGTTTGACGGTATAATACTAAGTATCAAACTATTTTCTTTGTCATATACAAGAAGCTTTTTTTATATGAATCCACTAGTCTCATTTAGAGACCAATTAGTTCGACTGGTATATCAATAGTGCAAATTAAATCGTTTAGATTTAACTTTATATTCTAAATACCATGAAACTATCAGAAATTGAAGATGCTTTACTTTAATTCTTTTTATTTTAAGTGTTGTGCTATAAGATATGGTTAAAATGTGGATCATCTAGGGTATAAATTTCACGATATTGTAGCATCATTCATTTATTCATCCCGAATACTACAGATATAAGCAATTTCATTAATTGATTTCATTAAAAAAAACAATATCTTAGATTTTGTAACAATTTAAAATTCTCTTTAGTAGCGACAATAATTTCGGAATTTATCTCAGAAAAACACACACTCCAAAATTCAGCTTAATTGTTAACTAATTCAAATTCTTGTTAAAAATTCAAAAAGAAATTTCAAAGTTCACATTTCCACCCCCAAGATATATGTGTGCTAAATTTAATAGCTATATATCAACGGTCTGAAATATAGAATAGCAGCACAAATACATCCACATTCATCTTTATTATAAGAAGAAAGAGACCTAAGTGTTTCCTCAAATTGCCTTTTAGAGGAAAAACTCTTACTGAATATATTATATGCACATGATCTTTTAATCTTTTGTATGCTTACTCAATTTACCACTTTGAGAAAATCGTTTGTTGTATAATTCGCATACACTGTATATCACTTTTGTATGAGCCAACATATACTTTTCTCAAGCTCTTATTCCGACGAAACACTTTGTTGCAAATGTCACATGCAAAAGTATTTTCTATTGTATTAGCCTATAAACCCTGCTTTAAGGTTGTCTTGTGAGAAAACCTTTCGTTACTTATATAACATAAATAGCTTTTTCATATGTATAAGTTAATAAATGATCATTCAATTTGGCCTTTTGAAAAAGTCCTATGTTGCATATATCATGAATTGCTATATTGAAGTCTGAATCTGTAACTTAATTCAGTTATTGAATCTCCTAAGAATATTCCTGGTCAAAAGGATCGTTGTGCAGTTACATCCGGTTTTCAAATTAAACCCATTCAATCAGTATATACTGAATTCCTAAAAAGGATTTCAAGAAAACCATCAATTCTAGGTAAAAACATAAATTTGGTTTGGTAAAAGAAGATCTTGCTCTGGATATAAATTTTAAACTAAACATAATTATGAATTTTGTTAAACTTATTAAGTTACAAAATAAGATATGCAAGTGATGTAATTGCGGAATCTGGAGAATTAGAAAAGAAGTTTTAAATATATATATTGTTACAAACCTGTGATGCTACTTCCCAGCAGGGTTGGTTTAACAATTGGAAAGGCTATTTTACAATCAGCTCCATTGGATGCTGATCGGATAAAGAATCAATAATCTCAGAGCTTGGCGAGAAACCTGGCGATCATTTAGCGACGAGTTTGGCGACAAAATAACTATTTCTGCAAATTTCAGCAATTCAGCCAATTTGAGCCAAGTTCCACCTAATTGATCCAGAAACTTCTCTGTTCATCTCCCGGAATTATAAAAGACCAGCAGTTTCAAGCCGAAAGCAATTGAGTAAAATGCATACAGTGATTAGTCGGATCAGTTCAGAGAAAAGCTCAAACGATTGCCGATTTGAGCTATGTGCCGAGTCATGTTGTTCAGTGTAGAAGCAGCATCATGTCGTGTGTAGAGTAGCTAGTCAGTGGAGATTAGCAGACATTTGGACATTCTGTAGAGTGAAATTACATGAATTATCTCTTTCTACAGAATTCTGTTTGGCTACTTTGTGTGTTTCAGTTGCTATTGTTATATATTACTACTTATGGACAACTGTTCGTTATAGTGTTATGTTGTGTGTTTCCTGTGTTCGTCTTGGCTGTATAATTGTTGTCTTCGTGTTAGTAAAAATCGTTATCTTTCACTAAAGGACTGTTTCGTCTCATCGACCATACTTGTAGCATACAAATATTGTGCAATATTGTATGATACAGATCAATATTCGCAATATTGTTTTATATTGTGGAATATGGTTCAATATTATATAATATATCACCATATTATACAATATTGTGCAACAGGCTATGCTATCTGGGCGACAAATAAAAAAAAATACCCCGACGGAAGAGTTAACCCGAAACAATATATACATCAGAGTTATCAAAAAACTGATTCTTTGTGAATCTGACTTATATAAAGGTATTGCAAGTATGAAAAAAAGACTAATGCAGATACAAAGAGAAGCACTACTTAACATCAGCAAGAGTTATGGGTTCTATATACGATTTCTATTCTAGTTTTAGTGGAATATTGTTCTATTTATAGTTTAACTAAGTTTAACCAATTGGAACTTAAACAAAATATTATTAACGGATGCTTAATTTTTACAAATGAGATAAATAACTGCTCTGATTCCCTTGGAAAAATTGCAGAATTTTAAGGATTGTACTGATATTAATGAATGTAATGTATCTACCGGTAATTCTAAATGTGAGGGCATAATTGGATAATGTATTGTAAGCTATTGAGAGAAGCTGCTGAAAGAGAGTTTTCTTGGATATTAAAGGATGGAATCTCAGTTTTTCTTGCAGAATCTCTGGAATTAGAAAAACAAACCAGAAAAATTGAATTTAAATTTGAAAATCTGTGTATATATGGATTCACGATCTATTTTACTAGCATTCGAATCCTCATAGTATGATGTGGAAGTTATGCATGAAATTAAAAAAATGAAATGGCTTCGCAAAAGGGCAGATTATAGACTATATTAGATTAATTAAGTTGAATAATCCATAACCAGAAAAATAAATTACTCAATATTCCAGCGTCATATAAACCGCTATACCTAACTAGTTACTTTAAGATTAACATTAATTTATTTTATTTTCAATATACAAGTCAATATAAATCCTTTCATACAAGAAATAAAATATTTTTAAACCAAATTGTTTGATCGTTTGAAAGCTTATTAAAATTAAAATAAAAAGTTGTATCATAACATTAAATACAAAGTTATACTTGCGTCACAATGTTGATCAAAGTTGTTTTACATAGAATTCACAGTATAATTTTTGCAATATTCCGTAACATTGTTAAATATTGTGTTTACTATATAGTTACACATTATCCTACAATTTTATACAATATTCGACTTCTTAATGAAAAGTTGCTCAACTGAATTTCTTCAAATAAATTCTCAAATAAACTGAATTATTAAGCAAATACTAAAATATTTCATCTCACATCTTACATACTGACATCTTAAGTTTAAAATCCTTCTTAAAATTTTGAACCCTCTTGAATGCAATTTGATATTGTATAATATTGCTGATACGGTATTCGGTAGAACTCGGTATTCACAATATTATTCAAATATTGTAAAATAAATATTATACAATATTTTGATGCTAGGGTAATAACGCGGTTGGAGTGCTGTGAGGAAATCAAGATGTACTTTCTAATTGTTGCCGAGAGTCGGCATAAAGAGATGGCTTGGAAATTTTTACATAATTCAATTACTTATCAGCCATGCAAGCTTTCCTGCCTACCAGAGAAAGATATATTTTTTTAAAAAATATGGCTATTCATTATGTCTGTGGATGTAATATGCTTAAAAATATAAAAACCAAATATTTTTCGAAGAATTTTTTTACTCTTAGGATTATAAATTTTACTAAGCATATTATAGTCAGACAAGGATTAATTATTATATTTCAGGAACAACTAGAATTTTCATTAAATTGTTAATGTCTTCATATTGGATGTTTTTCTGATTTTATATAAATAACTTCTGAATTTTGTTTCATTATATATTGTTACAAGCGAGCGAGCGGCACGAAAACTCGCCAAAGTTGGCGACGTTTGGCGAGGAGCCTCATGCCAGCTTGATTGGTTTGGCGAAAGGAATAATCTAGTAGCCGCTAGATTGTTCGCGTTGTTTTGAGAATTTCCACGAGATTCAGGTGCACGCGCTTCTCGGCTATATAAGGACGAATAGCCGGAGCGAGTTAGTTAGTTGCTATAGTGATTTGATCGAGTTAGTGGAGAGTTTGTTTGTAATAAAAAGCGTCTCGCTGGACTAAAGGATTTGTGAGCTGTGTTTGCGTTTGCTGTTAACGCTGTGTTATTGAGCTCGCTGCGATTTACTGTTGCTGTGCTATACGATAGCTGTTTTGCAGTCTGTTTTTATCGTACGTAAGACTTGAATTTACGCTGTAATTGACTGTTGACTGCTGGATTGTATTTATCTGAAATTTTTACTTTATTAATTATCCTGTAAATAACTGTAAATAGCTGTAAATAAATTTGTTTGTGCTGTCATCATACAAAGTCCATTCAATCCGAACCCGCTACGCTAAAAACGTAACAATATCTTATATCTTATTGATTTTGTAAGGATTCATTGTTAGTGTAGCAAACCTGATACCTCGATGAAAATATACGCCTTAGAAATTCTGATAGTTTCTCAGGCCGGTTTTATCGAGAATTTGTTCTGGAAGAAACAAAATATAAATGTTAAAGGAATCTTGTAAAAGTACAATGGTATCCTTTTTCTAACTACCGATTAACGTAGGAAGAGTATGTAGTGGAAGCTTTATAACCAACACAACCTGCCCTGGATCGAAGTGTCACTTTTGGTCTAACGGGTATTTTACTGGGTTACAAACCAAATCCGAGTTCGGGCCTAAGGCACTCCGCATTTACTGAATCATCTTCATTAGTGGCAGATGTTATACATATCAACTTAGTTCTATGTATAGTTTTCTCTTTTTTAGTCAATATGGAATTTAAAGAAAATTGTTACTTTTTATTGAAATCATTATAAAGAAAATTTTGGTATGAAATAACAACGAGTCTAGAAATGTGCAAATTGACATGCTGTGATATCTTCGAATCTTTTCCAATTGGCCTTTTGACAGAATTTGGAAACCAAATAAAAAATTTCACTTATTGAAAAAAGTTCCCAGCTATGCAGTCTATTTTTAAGAATTCTTTAAAAAACAATTTTGAAAATAAGAAGAATAATGAAAATAATAATTTCATTCAGGCTTCAAACAACTCTCCTTTCGAGGCAAAACAACACATGGTAGAAAACTGAAAACTGCGTTCCTAAATTTTTAAAACATAAATTAGAACTGTATATAAATAATCATTATACAAAATGCAGAATGAAGATGACGTAAGTTGAACATATTGTTTATTTTTATACATAGAGAAATTTTCAATTTGTAATTTTTTTTATTTATAATTTCTTTCTATTACGTTTGTTAATTTTTATATACATATATCAACAATGTCACTCATAGTTAATATAATTTTTATTGTCTACAAGAAGGAATTTCGCTACTGTAGCATCGAATATTATGTATTTGATTAAAAAACGTTTCTAGTGTATCAAGATTTATAAATTTTGTTTAAATAGTTGGATCACGGCTGCAATATGAAGTTTTTCACACTGAATTAAAGTTATTCACACTGCACATTTATAACTTCTGCTTAAATATTCTTTATTTAACCTTTTATATATAGAATTTGGTTTTAAAAGAATCATATGCATAGATTTTCTATACTTCTTGAAAATTATATTGCAATTTTGACATATCTTTCAGAATCTAATACGATTTTTAATGATTGTTTGCATTGACAAAAATTTATGTGTAGTCCTATTTATATAAGGGTATTATCTACATGTCATAATTGAAATGAGTGGATACTTCTGAATTCAGGATTTACCGGAAAAAGTTGTGCGGTTATTTACAGTAGGTAACGATATAAAATTTGAAATAATTGGCAGCATATTGACCATCCTGTACTTCAGAAGTATCCCCTAATATGTTAGAGATTTAATATATTATTTTGTACTACATATAATTCTAAAGAATATTTTATATTTTTACTGTGAATAATATATATATTTTTTGTTTGAAATTAGTTAATGAAAGGATCGTATTTGCAAGGTCCTAATTATTGGCAATATTCTGTTAGCATTCATTCTTAAAAATTTTATCTGCTGTCATAATAATGGAGTTATTTTGAATAAAATAGTTATTTCATAATTAGATATTTTTTCAATTGAATTAAAAGTGATAGTCACTATTAATAGATTAAGTGATCCAGTTTCTTGAATTTAGATACTCTTTATTTAAATTGAAATTAGTTTTTTATTATATATTTGATTTACTTAAGAGGCATATTTTCCATATAACACTAATAATAATTCTTATAATAGATGTAGATACTATTTTGTTAATAAAATTAAATTTGGTTTTGGATGTCAATGATGCAAAAATTATTAACTATGCTATTTTAATTTTAAGTGAATAAATAAACTATGTTCTGAAATATTCATATCTTTATTAAGTCAAATAAAATTTAACAAATCTTTAAAGCTACACGTATACATATAATTATTTAAATTAACTAAGAATTAGACTGTGAAACATAATTTAGTAATACTTTGACAGCACATGAATTTTATTCATAAACTTAAATTTTTTCCAAATGTTTGCTTGGTAAAGGTTTCACCCCCTTTTTTTTTCTTGACTTGTTTACATATTATTTCTCTTAAAAAATTGTTGACATTAATTTATTATTTCATTAAGAAGAAAGGAGATAAGTGTTCTAGTGTTCTGGCATTATCAGATTTGATATAGATGTATTTCGAGTGGTGGAAATCATTGTTTTAAGTTTTTTAAATTATCATTCACTTTTTAACTATCCATACTTTTTTTAATAACCATTAGAATTTAAATGTTAAAATTAAACAGAGTGGTTATTTTCCCACTATAATGTAAAAAAATATTGAGTACAAAAACAAATTTCATGCCATTTTAAGATTCAAGAAATTATTATTTTTTCAGTTATACCAATAGTTTCTATACCAGCTGCAATTAAATATGGATGTATTTTTTGTCTAAATTTAATTAACTTTTAAAATGTTTTAAAATATACTTTATTATATTATTTTCATTATTGTAGTGGCACTTCTATTATTTTCATTGTTGTCACAAATATATTTTTGGGGGGGGGTTGAATATACAGAAAATATTAACAAATGATTTTAACAATATAAAAATACATGTGGTTGATAACCCGAATCCTGCTCTATGGATATTAAATAAATTACACTATGAAGACCCTTTTAAACAATTTTGAAAATCAGATATTGATGGCTCTGTTTTTATTTCACTTTTCAAACATTGTGAATTTTATTGTTCCTATGAACCTATATTTACTGATGGTTCTAAGTCATCTGATCATATGGGTTGTGCATTATAAGTTATAAACTATACCTTTTTACTTCTGTAGTTATATCAGAATTAACTATTATTTACTTAGCCCTCAAATACATTGATGAATATCTGATTCATAAGTCTGTTATTTACATGGATTCTCTGATTGTTCTGCTGGCGTTAAATTCTTGGACATCGACTTCTGCAGGAGTTTGTAAAACTTTGGAATTTTACTTTCCTGGATCCCTTTGCATATGAATATTTCTGGGTATGAAACCACAGATAGAGCAGCTAAGTCAGCGAGTGTAATTTTGTCTCAATGTCTTTTCTTATGAAGATATGCATACAGCTATTATTCGTTGGTGCTGTCGCCAATAGCAAAATCAAAGGGACATGGGGACTGACAATAAGCTTCATTTTGTTAACCACAATTGGCCAACTGGTCTTCCAAACTAAACAGGCACTATGATGTAATTTTGTCCCAACTATGCATAGGCCATATTCACTTGATACATAAATATTTACTTTTTGCTGAGCCTCCATCAGTATGTGATACTAGTAGAGGTATTTCAGTAGTTCATCACATTTTAATAGAATGTGCAAGTTTTATGGGTCTTCATTAAAAACATTTTAACTCCGACAATTTTACTTTAGAATTTTTATTGGGTGAAACATATCAAACATTTTCTGGTGTGTGAACATTATTCAGGAAATTTAATTTTTGGTTTAATTAACTCCCTCACATTTTTAACTTTTAACTTATTTGTACATAGTCGGTTACACTTTCCAACCATTCGACTACTTTTTATCTCACTAAAAAAAATTTAGGTTCTTACATATTAGACCATCAGCGTAAAAGGTCTAGTAATTCATTGGTGACGGATTAAAATTTTGCGATAAACCGGCAACGCCAACTAGAGTAACAAAATAGCAGACAACATTTAAAGTTTGAACAATTTTTTTAATAATGGCCTTTTTTTTTCCTATTATTGGAAAAAATAGCAACTCATTGGCGACACCTTCAAATTTGGCGATAAAGAATGACGGTCTAATACATAAGTACCAAATTTTAAGCTGTTTCGGTGTAACTTATCCTATATTCAGGATCTTGTGCCAGCAATTCAAATCCAAAAGTCATGAATATTTCATCCTAAATTGTAATCTTTCATTGTTAATGATAAAGATATAAATGTATTACTTATTTTTCTATGTTGAGTAGGTTTCTGTTTTAAGTTGTTTATAATAAAATTTTTCTCTCACTCTCTCTCTCTCTATATACATATATTTGAATTAGTGTTACAAGCATTAAATATATTAAATATATTTTTATATTTAAAAAAAACATGGTGAGGAAGCTATTAAAAACAAGTTACAAAAATTGTTGTACTTTTCCATAAGCCGGGCATGAATGTCGCCAATTGTGAATGAAATGCAAGCTGAGACAACAAGTGAAGAAATGACAAAGAATTCTACATTATTTGGTCATTTTTCAATTGCACCCAGCTAATGAAAAAGTACCAAATGTTTTAATTGAAATTTTTATCAGTCTTTAACCATAACAAATGAACTGATCATCAGAGGTGGATATGTTAGACTTCAGCAATTATTAAATATATTAGGCTTGAAAATTCAATTCATTAAATATAATTATGAAACTTAATCATTTTATATAAAAAAAAACTTATTACTGTAATTATATTTTTCATTATACTACTATATAGACCTTGTTATGTGAAATTATTATTCAACCATGAAAAATATGTTTAATTTAAAACTATGCTGTAACATTTGTTCTTTTCCTGTAGAAAATGCTTGTTCAAAATGTAAACAAGTTAAAATATCATAATGCAATATTTCTCTAACAATAGCAGAAAGCTGAAAAATAAAGCATTTTCCTTTGTGATAGTAAATACAATTTTTGATATTAGGCATTGGTGCATTCCTACTATTGAATGTATCAATTTTTTTAACTTACTTTCTTGCACTTTAAGTAGCTTGTCCAGTTATATGTGTTGTATTTTGATAGTTTTGCATAAATATTCTGCATTGTGAAAAAAAAAAAATACAATTTTAGGATATTTGCAAATATATGTGTAGTTAGATTACTAGAGATGCTATATATGCATATGCTGCACTATAATGTATATTTTTGCTCACTTTTTTTATACGATAATATACATTTTCTTTTTACTGCAACTGAGAATATAAACTTTTTTTTCTTTTTTAGATTGTATGGAGTCTTCTCAAAAAATCCTTTTGTTCATTTAAAGTGAAGTAAGCATGAAAATATTCTGATTTATTTTCATAATTGTACTTATCTGTATATTTGAATGTTTTTATTATTTAAAGGGTGCTTTTTGTTTTGGAGCTGTTTTTGTATATGGATTTTTAATCAATTTTGAAATTGTACTGAAAGGAAAAGCTGCATTTAATGATCATAAATCAATATTTCCTTACTTGCTAACGGTAATATTATGCATTTTTCCTCGGTGTTTAGTAACATATTTTTTAGTACATTTATAATATTCAAATTTAAAATATTTTATATGGTTTGGCTTTATTTATGATATTCAAGTTTAAAATATTTTTGTTAGCCATTTATTTTTAAATCATATTCCAAGCAAATATTAAATTTTTTTATGACCTGGGTATAATGATTCAGATATTTTTACATTTATAATGATTTAGAGTTAAAATATGCTGAAAATTTTACAAGCGCTGTTAATAAGGAAGACACAAAGGAGCTTTTTTTGGTAAAACTTGTAGGAATCCACAAAAGAGATGGGTGAAGACTTAACTGAGAAAGTATTTAGAAGAAAAAAAAAATTGAAATAGGATTCTGATGTGAAAATATAGTTTATGGGAAACAGGACAGTATGAAGAAGAATCTCAAGGATGATCAAACTGCACTGAAGAGTATTGTAGTAATGAAGAAGTTTCTTTATGTTTATTGCAAAGTTCTGAAATTGTAGTATTTTTACTGTGTTTGCCATCTATCAAAGAATTTTTTAAAGAAGTTCATTGACATCAGGTATTTCTTTGAAAGCAAAGATTTGACAGATGAATAAACTAAGTTTTAATAACACATTACAGAATTTACATTAGACAAACTTTTTTTAAATCTGAAAATGAAATTTCAAGTTTTTGAAAGCTGATGAAAAAATTGTGAAATTAATTAATGCATTGGTGAAATTGTATATTTTTTAATGGTAAAAATTTATTCCACATTTCTTTTATAAAAGAAAATGTAGATTTATTGCTAAATAAAAGTGTTGCATATCATTACAATCAATGCCTGAAATTGAAAGAAATTAAATTCAGATTTTAAGAGCAAATGGCAAATGATTGCTCTCAAACATAATCTGTGTGATTGTTTTATATGTTTTGCAACAAAATTTAAATAAAAACTGGATGAAAAATTATTAATAAATTTAATTTTATTGTTATGTAATCTTTTTATCTTAACTTCTTGCTCTCTTTTTCATGGTAATATATTTTTTTGCTGACATGTAACTTCTGTTAATTAATTATTTTATATATTTTATTCAGTACAAAAACACAGCAGTTCTGTCGGAATGAATATAACTTGACTGGTCTTTGCAGTAGAAGTTCATGTCCTTTGTCAAATAGTAACTATGCTACAATCAGAGAAGAAGAGGGTAAATTATTTTTCTTTATTGATTTTATGTATATGTTAGTCAGTTTTTCTTAAAGTAATAATGTATTTAGTTAACTGAATTTTCATAAAAATAATGTTAAGTTTCTAGTAGTTGTTGATAAATTATAAGTTAAACAATTTTAAGATAAATGAAATTTACTTAAAAGCAAATAATGCTTTCCTAAATAAAATTTCTTTAAGAGCAATAAAAAAATTATCAAGAAATTTCAAATTACTTATATATTAATTTATACAAGTATAATGCAGTTATTTAAATGTGATTTGTTATTACTTAAGTTCTGAAAAGTCTTTATATTTATCTTTGTTTTGAAATATTATATTTCATTAATAAAACCGGTTTCTGGAAGATAACCTTTTATTTTTTACATATGCAACTTTTCTTAGCTTGTAATATGTATTTTCTTTTCCGATATTCTTTTTTTACCTTAGCATCCTTAGAAACTATTCCTAGCACAGTAAGACACTCAACATTTTTAATAATTAAATGTTAATGTAATATAAAAACATGACTAGTTAAAAATTTTATTGTTCACAGACATTTTTTATTTTGAACTTGCATGGGTATGTGTATTTATAAATATATATATATTTTTAATATTATGTATATACTTAATACTAGCACAGTAAGACACTCAACATTTTTAATAATTAAATGTTAATGCAATATAAAAACATGAGTAGTTAAAATTTTTATTGTTCACAGTCATTTTTTATTTTGAACTTGCATGGGTATGTGTATTTATAAATAGATATATATTTTTAATATTATGTATATACTTAATACTCTCAAAGAAGTGGTTAATATTGAGAAAAATATATTTAATTAGGGCTGCAAATATTGATATGCAATTTTTTATACCCAAAATTGCTATAAAAACTTTCTTTCTGCTATCTATTGCTCATCCTTGCAGTTTTAACCATAAATGGCAGTTAACATGAAATTGTTCTTAGAATCTGAATTTAACCTGCTGGAAGGTTAACCTGTTCCTGATTATTGATTTGGGTCCCTATATGCCATTGCATTCATATTAGCAGTTTACAGGTGAACACTCTTAGAAGCTAAACATAACATACTAAAACATTTCCACTTAGAGCTTCATGTTTATAATTGCATAGGTGATACAGAAGTTTTGGTTGATATAAAAATGCATATATTTGCAACAAATTTAATAATTACAAGTGTAGCAACACTCAAGGAGAATTATCATTTTGATATCTATGAAGCATTAAGATGCCTACAATGAATTTTATCCAGTAAAAGAAGCAATATTTCTGGTTAGTAGAATTACCAGTTATCAAGCCTAATATGGTTGAAGTGTTGGCCATTAATATCAATCACACACACAAAACAACAACATTGTTTAAAGTTTTGCAATTGCTGATTTTCTATTCTGTTAAATTTATTTAAATACTTTTTTTTTTGCACAAAATCTGCCTTTTACTAATATTTTCAGTTTTATTTATGTAAGTAATAATGCTTATTATGGTCTGTGCTATACATTTTAGAAATTGCTTGCAGAAAAGCTGTGTGTAAGAATAAAAACATTATCTGAATTTTAAACTGTTTACTTAATTTAATTGTAAGAAACACAGCATCTGCTCTGTGTGATATAAAAATATTCATATTTAAAATAAACTTTTGCATTAAGAGTAGGATATTCTTACAAAATTATTTTCAAAAAAATTTCTGTACCCTGACAAATTATTACTATAATATAAAAGAAAGATATCTAAAATAAAAAATTAAATCTGTTAGTGCTTAATTTTTAATATGTCTAATATCTTGGAAAAGTAAATCACTGTATATTTTTATTTATAAGTTTATCATTTTTTGAATTTTTTTCCAAGGCTAAATTATGAGTGTGGGGTTTTCTATATATATATTATCTAATTCTGCAAAAATTTAGACATTTTTCTATTAGCCATGTGGAAGTAATAAATTACCAAATACTTCCACATATTTATTATGAAAATCAATTTTAAATGAAATTAGTCATTCTCTTTACAATAATGGGTTTATTCTTGAAATTGTATCACTCAGTTATATAAAATTTCAAGAATAACATAATTACCTATTTGAAAATTACCATATTAGAATTTTTGTTCCTACTCATGTTTTAAATAAAAAATAGAAGTGTGTAAAAATTATATTTGAGCAGATAGTGTGGAAGATGCAAATGAATTGAGAGAAAAAAAAATGTTTCTAGCTTTAGATAATGTTACAGAAATTAAACTTGTCATTATTGGAATCTGACATTTTGATTTACATAAATTCAGTTAGAAAATATTCTATCCATTTTATTTATTTGGCGATATTTTGAACTTTATGACAACTTAGTAAATATTGTAGGATTATATATATATATATATATATATATATATATATATCAGCTTATATTTGAATATGGGATAAGTTTTTAAAGTCAAAACTCACCTGTTTCTTATACCGAGAATAGCTTTTATTAAAAAATTTATGGCAGTCTTCATTGTCTTAAAGATATATGTATATATATATTTAAAAAAAATTAGTTATGAGTTGATTTGAAATAAATATAGAGTTCTCTTAAAAACAAATAATTTTAGATGCCTTGAGCTCTAATCACTTTTATTTGCAATTGATATATAAAAAAAATGAGAACCTATAAAATTTGAATTAAATTAGAACACTTTTTTTTGTTAAATAGTATTATTGTTTCTTTTCATTAGTTGTATCTGGATTCTGTTGCAACTTCATTAAGCATAGATTAGCTGTTTTTCTATCAAAATAATTATTATTTGTAGGTCGATGCTTTTTGTATATAAAAACTGCAGAAAGAGCTGCCTATCCTGCACGCTTATGGGAGAAAATAAAGTTATCCAAAAACTATGAAAAAGCTTTGGAACAAATTGATGAAAATTTACTCTACTGGCCTCACTTTATTCGACACAAATGTAAACAAAGATTTACTAAGGTGACACAGTATCTCATTCGTATGAGGAAGCTTAAAGTTGGAAGAACGTAAGTATGATTAAAAGTTTTGGAAATGTATAACTAGCTTTAATTTTTTAATGACTATTTATACTCTTACATTAAAAGGGTTGCTGCTAAAATGAGCCCTGAAATATAGCAATTTGCAAATATCATTATGCAAAGTATGCAGTTGATTATCTATTGTTAAGTTTTGATATTGATATAGTGTTTTTATTTAAGCGATATTTTATACTGGAAGTTAAATTTAGCCGTTACTTTCATTCTGATTAGGATTACCTTATTGCCCTTTTTTATATGTTGTTTTTTATTTTATTTTTCTGTGTGTACTTCTTAGTTTTGCTACAATTTGTTTTGTGAGCTGAAGAGATTTTCATAGCTTTTACACCAATAGGAAATTTTGACAAAATTTGTATATTTAGTGGTTAAAAAAATTGACTGAATCTGTAGTCATTTTTTCCATTCAAATTTCTATTAAGTGATATGAAATCTTTTAATTAGCTTCATTTTTATTATTTTTAAGGAAGAATTGTAAATTTTCTGATATACAACTATTTATTTCTCTCATCATATTTTGTGTAAAAATTAAATTGGAAAGAGGAAAAAAGAGCTAATATACTTTTGAAAGATTGCTTCAAATATAGGTTTAATTGCTATCTATAATTTTAGATATGAATAATTTATCAGGACAATTTTTTCTTTAAAAAAATAAACCATGGCTGAAAATCAAGAAAAAATTTACTTTGTTTCAAATTAACATTGAGATGCTTCTGCACTTAATTGCAACATATTCTATAAAGTTTCAGTATTCTAAGACAATTACTTTTTGATGATTCTATCTCATTAAGGAAAGAGGATGAGTACATTTCTGGAATTGTTCATTATACTTTGTCCTTGATTTTTGTCCTATTAGTTACTTTTTTGTTCAGTTTTTTTCTCGTATCATGTTTTTGACTCTATTTTTAAAATTCAGTCTGTAAGTAATCCAAGTTTATTTTATTATTAAATTTAAACACCCTCTTCTTTCAACTTTCCTGTCTCCCCTATTTTGACGAAAGAAATCTTAATACATTCACAAAAGCACAGTGAGTTTTGGAACCCTTGTAAAAACAATAAACCACTTTCATAATAAACTTATATGCTTCAGCTTTATTATAAAATAATCATATTATTTCCTCTTGTTTGGTATTTCATATTTTGCTTAAGAATAATAGTCAAATGATTTCATGCTTTTTGGATTTTTTAAAAAGTAAAATTTAATGAATTTTCAATGCATTAAAGTAGTTTATTTATAGAAAAATGGTTAATAATAATTGGTAGTTTATATGATAAATATTATAATAACATGGAATAATTAGTTGCTAAATAACCGATAGTTTAAATCTATTATACAAGTATATTTTTCTACTTTTAATAAAATCATTTGCCAAATGCAAAATTAATATAATTTGATAAAAATTAGTCTTTTTTTTGTTAAAAAAGTGCTCTTTAAAAAATATATTATGAATATTTTTATTAATGATATCTTTTGTAGGAAGGAATTGGTGCCAAAACAAAGAAAGATTGAAAGACGGGAAAGGCGAAGAGAAGAGAAAGCCCTTGTTGCTGCGCAACTTGATAATGAAATTGAAAAGCAGCTTGTTGAGAGGTTGAAGAGTGGTTTGGTGAGTTTTGTTATTATTATTTGTAATACAAATAATTTGTTTTTTTTTCTTTTGTCTAAAATAGTGTTTTCTGGGTTTTGAACAGTCAGAACTTTGATCAAACAAATTTGATTAGTAAAACATAAAGCATTTTGATGGATATTTAAAGTTTTCTGTCTAACATGTAATTGAAAGTAGTTAAACTCCATAGCCTTTTCAGTAACTAAATATTCTAATGCTAAAAGACTTTCACTTTGAAAATCATTATGAATATTATTTTTTAAAGATTGTTGTAAATTTAATTTTCAATCATATATTTTAAAACTTGATTTAAATAGATGGTATTCTTCAGAATTATCTGAAATATTTAAAATTATTATATAAAATGCAGTAATGTTGAATGCTTGATTTATACTATTTTAATGCTTCAAAGAAAATCTAAGTTAATAAGTAATATAAACGTTTTGCTCACATTACCATTATTAAACTTCTGCATAGTTTTTATATTGTTTGTAGCTTGTAATGCCTAGTGAATTTTTTATATATGTTCCACACATTTTTTTATTACCAATGGAATATAAATTATTATTATTATTGTATAATCTTAAAATAGCTGTAGCATTACATATTAGGGTTTGACACCATCACATTTTATCACCAACTTCATTCTTCAAAAGATGGTGTTATGTATAATCTAAGTTTTTAATTTGTCTTGTCTTTTTTTGTATTTATTATTATTATTTTTCATCCCAGTATGGTGATATATACAACTTCCCACAAAAAGCATTTACAAAAGCTCTGGAAGATGAAGAAATAGAAAGTGACATTGATGAAGAGGAGGATGAATTGGAAGAGGTAAGGTTTAATCTAAACTGTTGTGAATGTTATCTGTTCAGCATTTTAATGAATCAAAATAAGATTTCCCATATTATGTATAACCAGCGGGTGACCGAGCTCTGCTCGGAGAAAACAGGTATCGAAGCTAACTCGAATATTTAAATTTTCAATTGTGATTTATCAAAACAATACATGCCATAAGAAAATTTGTGAAACCATTGGTGAAAAGATAACCGGTCAAAGTGCACCATTGTAAACTATTCTAAACTAAGTTAGAGTTTGGAAAGGGAACTATTCTATACAAAGGTAAAGTTTGAAAAGTCATAGGAAATAAAATTAATTGATAACAAAAAATTATACAATTAAAGAAACGGTACAAAGTGAGCAGTGTAATGATTGAAGTGTGTTGAAGTTCAATATTTTTGACAAATTTATTTAGAAAAACCAAACATATATACATACATAAGAAACCTATAACAGCATAAACATAATAAACATTAATCATCGATTGCGAAGTCTTCCGGGTTGTCCAGGTAGTTTCTTGGACAACCGGAACTACCTTTCCCTTTTACTCGTAAGCATGTGTTACGAGTAAAAGGGAAAAAATTATCTTATTAATATGTTGCCATCAGATTGGAAAAGACTCAAATTAAAAAAAATAAATTATTATTGCACATTAAACATATAAAAATTCAATTTTCATCACGTGTCTGCATGAAATGAAAATATATATATATATATGAATATTGATATAGATGGCAGCATGTTACCACTTGAAAATTTAAGTAGCCATTATGGCGAACTAATAAAGTTTGAAAATATCCTATCTGTAACTCCGAACTGCTCAACCGTAGCACTTCAAAACCGGCGCCAATCGACTCCTCGTGGCCAAAAACCCCAGACCCCCAAGTTTACCGGAGTTTATTAATTCTGGGGCGATTTTCGACTTGACAACCATTCCTCGTATTATAGTATAAGATTAATGATTGCTAACAATTTCAAAATGTTTATTAGAGGTTTTTTTAAAACAGGAAATTACTCAGCCTCTGAAAAATATGTATTATCATAACTTCATTATTAACTTTTTCAGAATTGAATAATGGCAACAAATGATGTAAGAGTTGTAAAGGAAAAAAAGCAAAAATGTTCTTAAATTTTCTTAAATTCCCATCCTTTAAAGTATGTCTATGCCAAATGGTATATTCTACAGAGCAAGCTAGCATGTTCACAATGAAAAGATTTTTATTATTTCAAAATTTCCTTATATCATATTTTATTATCAAATCATGGTTTTAAATTATTGTTTTTTTTTGTCAAAAGGTTATTATAATTTTTTTTTTGGATATTAATTTCCCTAGAGATATGTTCTTTACCTTTCTTTTTATTTTGTATTGATTGCCATCTCCAAGTAGAACATATATATATAAACATTTGACTTTGAAAAGCTTTGCATAAACTTTTCTAATTGTTCAATGGGATAAAATTAGATTTGCTAGTTTCTTTTTAAAAAATCATAAGTCATTAAAAATCCTTGTTTTGTTAAATTAATTCAATTTTAACATCTAAAATATTATTATTGCAGGAATTTTTTAAAATATTGAATAGCTCTTCTTCCCATTGCTTTCTTGTATCGAAAAAATAGTTTTACAGTCATCCAAGCATTTTGATGAATCTCCTGAAATTTCAACTGTATATATTTTTGAAATTTTGTTCATTTCTCTGTGAATTCAATAATACAAGAATATAATGAGATAGGTACATGAAATTTGCTGTATGGTTTCTTTGCAAAGTTTTTTAATCAAATTATGTTAAAGAGGTGTGTATATTTAGCTAATCAAATTTTATCCATCTTTTTTATTTTGATATCTAAAGTGCAGATGAGTAGCAAATGTGGATCCTAATCTATCAAAAAGTTGACAGTTTGTTAATCATTATTATCACAACTATGTGGGTGTGATAACTCTAAACCAGACTTTAATATGAAATCCAGTAAGAAGTTTTGTTTTAATTGACTGAAGAAAAAAATAGTGCCTGAAATATACATTCAGTTTATTATTTACAATAAAAGGTGATTAACTTGTAATTAATAATAGAATAGAAATTTTTTAGATAGCATGAAAAAAAGTTTTGAGGAGAACACTTCTATTAATTTTTCTAAACTATGGCTACCTTTAAAAAAAGTGTTATATGAAGCTGGTTTATTTTTTTTAAAAAAATGTTCTGAATTATTTGTTTTTCAGGAAGAGGAGAGAGAATATGTTGCTGATGTGGATTTTGAAGAAAGTGATGTATCAGATATAGAGGTAACTGTTAATCGATTCTTTATAAGTTTATTTTTTATGTATCTTATTTAACCAAAAAAAAAAAAAAAGGTTGGTTTATTTGTATGAAATATAAATGAATCCAATTTTAATCAGTTTTTGTGTGTGTGCTAAAACATTAAATGATTAGTAAATTAAATTCCAACTATTTGCTAATTAACCTTTCTAGTAGGCATTAATACCATGAATTAGAGCTTATAAAAACATAAATGTCTAGTTCTTTAACTTTTGTGTAGTAAATCCCCTCCCCCTTTGTTTTGTAAATGACAGGATCCTTCTCTCTGTAGCTTTCTATATTTGGTGAAACAATGAGAGCAGTTTGGATTTTGGGGTTACATTTTAATATATTGTTGAAAATGGCAGAATTCACACAGACAATAAATATCAATTAAAACTATTTTTTTAAGATGATGTAAAAAATCATTTGTGTCATGGCATAAAAACATCAAAATTTTTACTTAAAGTTGCTTATATGTATACTCTTTACCCTTAAATATATACACCAAGCTTATAGTGCTTGATTGATTAATCTAACCTGTAGGGTACAAATCACACTTTATTAGAGATTGGTTTTAATTTCCTTGTGATTAAAAAATACTTTATTTGCAGGATGTTGTAAAAGGATTTCCAAATGGCGAATCTAGCTCTGAAGAAGAGGAAGAACCAAAGAAGAAACGCAAAGGAGTTAAAAGAAGACCTTATGTTGAAATTGAATATGAAAAAGATAGTGCAAAAGAGAAAATTGCCTCATAATGTTAATAAAATGTGTTTTATATTAAGTCACAAGTGATATATTTTTTTGCAATAATTTCTAAAGAATATAAAAGTGAACATACTTATGAGATTAAATAACACTGTAGCAAAAACAAGATATAAAACAGAATAACAGTGTGCAGTTTAGTATTTCAATATCACTAACTTTGAAAATGTCAAAAAATCGCCTTGTATATATATATATATATATATATAAGTTTTACAGATCAAGATAAACTGTTTATAAAAAATCTGTTGCTAAACCAACTTATTTCATTTGATCAAATTTTAAACCCATTAAATCATCTTAAGATGACATTATTCAAGATTATGGAAATAATATGAATCACTAAAATTCTGTATTTTTTAAATGTCTAGAATTAGCAGTTTTACTTCTTCATATGAAAGGTATTGAGAATGTGGTTTTCGAATAGTAGAGAATATTGTTAAGTTCTTTCTAAATTTTTATAAAAACAAAAATTTACATGTTTTTTTACTTCAATTCTAATGACATATTTAAATTTTAATCAATTAAAAATGTTTTTTTCATAAACCAATCCAAAATATTTGAATGTTGTATAATAAGATTTAAAAAAATTGATGTGAAATGTTCTGCTATAATATAAAACACTCTTATGTTATGACTTGTGCTGGTTAAGAACATCTATATGAATTTATCCATTTCCTTTCAAGATTTGGGATTATGACCATTTATTGTATTAGCACACATTTTTGTAGACTAAAAAAGAGAAATCAATTAAATAAAATTAATTCATTTATTATGTAGTACTCCATAAAACTGGTGATTTGCATGGCATGCTCTGTATAAAAATGATGATGTCTCTATGTAGGTAATTTAAATGATTACTTTTCATTCACTGTAAATCCTAAAATATTATCCAAATTAGTTTCAAACTGTGGATACGCTCTAAAAGCGAAAGCACACTGTACTTTGCACACATCGTCGCCCAGTATCGTCTCTCTTGTGTAAGTGGATGCAAGTTGGAAACAATTTGAAATTTTTAAAGATTGGCAAACCATCTGTAAAAAGAATGGAAAAGAACAACAATTATTACAAAATTTTGTGTTTCATGATACGAAGAATTTTCAAATCTAAATATCAGGAAGTATACAAAAGTATTAAATTTGATAAATACAGTTTATATAGCATATCTTCATTCAAACTCTTTATTAGCTATTTGTGTATAGTGTATATATTTTCAATTCTGAATTATTTCAGTGGTTCTTCAAGATTCCCCCCTCTCCAATTAATGTATTGTTCCTTGGTACTATTGTTTATTAGCCTTAAAATGAGATTCATGATTTGTCAGTTTAGATTGCAGGAGAATGAAACTTTTTTTTATGTTTAAAGCTGTAATCGAATTTTCGATATTGTGCTCTACTCTTTTATTTTTAGCATTGCATTGATTAATTATTTTGAGACTTGTTTTATTTTATTGAGCAATTTAATTTTATCTGCAATGACCATAGTCACTCTCTCCAAAAAAGGTGGGGGTGCTTTTAGCATTTAAGAGAAAAAAATGTATATGCTTGCTATATTTGTTGCATGATTGTGTTTAATTTCTTATTAAACTTAAATATACTGATATATAGCTTCGATAGATAAATTGTTTGAAATCTGTATATTTTAATTAATATCTAAGATTTTTACTAATTGTCTTAATCAGAGCTTATAGCTAATGTTAATTAAGTAAAATAATATATTCAGTATACTTTTCCAGAATAGCGATATTTATTACAATTTAAACAGAATAATAAAGTGATAGACTCTACAGTTGTATACTAGGAAATACTAAATTATATAAGTACTGAAACTTATGATACTTTGTTACATATATTTTTTGAAAAAATTATTAACAAACTTGTTGAGTTTATTTTTTTTTTAAGTACTATAAAAGGAAAACATGCATAATGAAAATGTTTATACCCCTTCTTTTGTGCAGGAACATGTAATGCATGGCGAAATTCTGTGTGAATGTCCCATGGGAATATTTATCCTTCCCCCTTCCATTTGATGATCACATGATGTTTTTTCCTTCCACATACTCAGATCTGGAGCAGGGATGTTCTTACATGGCATTCTGGGATTTCTGAAAGAAGATGTATAGTAATAAATTTTTAAATAATATTTTAGGTGATTAAAATAGTAATTGTTCATCTGTTTATTTTATTGTCTGCCAAAATGATACTTGGGTTGGCAATTAGTATCATTGGTAAAAATATTTGAGGAACGTATAAGGAATTCCAGTTCTGAAATGTATACTTTATGGAAGGTTAAAAGGAAGTGATATCCCAACTTTCCCTATTTATTATTCTTCGATTGTTTATATTTATGTGATACAGATTAAGGGAAAGTAACAATTATTGCAATAAGAGATAAGAGGCTTTTATTTTAAAAATGGGGCAAGTTCATTTTTGAAAAGAAATAAAAATGGGGATAATAGTACTTATAGATAAAACATATGATTTTTTAAAAATATTTTGAACAATTTATAGTAAAGAAAAAAAAAAGGATTCTAGTATTTGAGATATAGAAGTTTTAGCGTTTAACAGTATGGAAAATATGTTTATTTTGAAAGCGGTGCAAGTTCATATCCAATTGAAAAAAAAATCCATTTAATTATACTTACGTATAAACGAAAAATGTAAAACTTAATTGGGTTTTTATTGTTTTTTTGCTACTAGAATATTCTTTATTTTGTTTCACCTTTTACTAAATAAATAAACTTTTAATAAATTGGCGGATGTCAATTCTATGTAAGGTATTGGCCAGTAATACCTGCCAAAATATCGTTCTTTGGCGAGAATATAGCATTTTTCTGACAGATTGAATACTAAAATTCAGTTAAAAGCTGTAGTCACAAAATCCTATTTCATTCATTAGTTTTTCTATAAAATGTTATGTGGGGTAGAGGGATAAAAACTTTATCGGAGTGTAAGCGAGATTGTTCAGCGGAAAACACTCTGCTGATTTTTAATTGATATCTAGAGATTAAAAGCTCAAAAATATTCTCAATTATAAGAAAAAAAATTAAAAACGGTAAAGTTATTTAGTGTTTCGTCTCACTATAAAATAGCTGAATGGCAAGTGTGTGTTTATTTGGATATATAAGAACGATTTAAAATTCATTTTTGTTTATTTACTAATTCGTACATTTTATATCTTTTAATAGCGTTGCATTGTATGTACACTAAAAATAAATGAATTTTTGTACCTCATTACAATATGAAATAACTTACAAGAAATCGTCAGGTAGGTCAAACGCTTTCAGCTGGACTGTATCAATAGAGTCCGAGTTATCACAGAATACTTTAGAAAGTCTCGTTCGCCGTATCTCTGTCAGTTGGTCTGAAAAATAAATAAAACATTTAAAGGAAATATTTCTGTAAGCTGCATTGCCATTTTTATTAATTAAATAGAAATTAATTTATATTTATCACCTGTAAATGCATTAGAGTAAGGTAATATATGTTATTGTTTCTTTACTTTGAAATAAAAGATAGAGTTTTATCCTTTATTCAAGCATCATTTAAAAAATTATTTTTTGCACGTAAATTTCAATCTAAGTAGCTTATCCTTTCTCCCAAAATAATAAGTAGAGGGTCCTATCAATTTGATATGGAAAAAAAAATGTGCTACAATTTTATTGACTTAAGCTGATGAATTGAAATTTGAAGTCAACAAATTGTCTCAATTTTTAAACCTGAAATGATTTTCTCATGGAAAAAGCTATTGCGAATACTACCTTTTAAAGTTTTTCGATAATCAATCGCCACAAAATAAAACCTTTAAATTTAATTTTCACCTTTCTTTTAATTTAATCTTTTTTATTCATTTATTTTGAAAATCGATTATTATGGCATCTTTTGAAATCGTAAAATAAATTTTATTTTATTTTCATGAATTGTGGTGAATAGAAAATTATCTATCTATCTATACGAACTCTTCAACAGCTTTTTTTTTATTTCAATAGAATAGAATTTTTCAAAAAATAAATCAGATATAAATTTGAAATTTTTGGAAATTATTTCCTTTTATATAATAAAAAAGAAAGTGGAGTTTCACAAATTTCTTTCGGGTTAAAGTAATTTGTTATAGAAAAAATTTATTTATATAAAATTTACTTTTGATCTAACTAAGCTATCATTAAATTCGATTTCTTATTTTGTAGGTTTGCTTTATAACTAGAACGATTTGATTTAAAGTTCTTCTCTGAAGATGGTAGCTTTTTATTTCAACGCGCAAACAAAGAAAAAAAAAACGTTGTTAAAACTTTTAAACATCATAAAAATAAACTGTGTAATTTTTTTTCTTAAATTTTTATACATTACTACAAGATAATATTAAACAATTTTCAACAACATATTTGTATCGTCAAATATTTATTTATGAACTTCTTTTCATAATAAAAAATCTTGGGAAGAAAAATTCTATTTATTATTTACGTGGTTTGTGTACGGAATCGAAAGAGAAAGCTCTGCTTGTCCCAGGTAGCGCATTCAGTAGCAAAATATTATGCGATATTATATGATAAAAAACAATACTGTGAATATTGATCAATATTGTACAATATTTGTGTGCTACTAAGCATGCTGAGTTAGGCAAAGAGCAATGAGAAGCTGGGTTATACTTAGAGTTACATTTCTAATATAATTATTCCATTGGCATGGTTTATGAGCATTATAAGGTGAAAAAATGTTATCTTTATAATAGATATTAACACTAAAGCTACCACGAGCGGGGCGAAGGTTTTCAATCCCAGGTAGCACATTATGTAGCATAATATTGTAAAATATTGTGCTGTATTATATGATATTAAACAGTATTGCTAATGTTGATCAGTAATTGTGTGCTACTAAGGGTGCTGAGAAAGTCAAAAATTAATGAAAAGCTGGGTTATATGTAGAGTTACATTTTTAATATGATTATTCCATTGGCATGGTTTATGAGCATTATAAGATGAAAAAATGCAAGCTTTATAATAGATATTAACACTAAAGCTACTACGAGCAGCTCAAAGGTTTCCAATCCCAGGTAGCACATTCTGTAGTATAGTTTTGTAAAATATTGTGCTGTATTATATGATATTAAATAATATTCCACAATATTAAACAATATTGCGAATATTGATCAATATTGTACAATATTTGTGTGCTACTAGGGATGGCAATTCCAATGGATCGGTGAATCGCCGGTAGGTTTAGTGTTAAAGCGAAGGCAGCAATGTAAGACCTTGCAATATAATTAAGATATTGCATCATCACATTATGCTTCATATATTTTGTACGTGGTAATCATGACTATAAAGTTATGCAAAAGAGGTTTAATTGAAATTAAACACAACTAACATTCCAGGCCATCAGTGGTGTCTTGTTAAATTCTCAAAACAAAAATTGCGAGCGGATTAAGCTTCAACTTTTCTTAAAATCGAAAGGTGCTGTTTCACAGCGATCCACTCAAACGAGAACGTACCCTGCGTAAACCTTAAGAAAGGATCTTGTGTTTCATACCAGAAACGATCGCACTTTCTCAGATTCGTGAACTGTTTGGAGAGGATGCATCCGAATGTCGGTCCCACCAGGGCCCCGTACATGGATTTCTCCGCTATGCCTCCGGTGAAGAGGTCGATGTCATCGACATGCCTGAAAAAATAGTACAAAGATTTAATATGATGTTTCGGTAATTTCCTTTTTTGTAAACACTTTTTAAAAATATTATGTTTTTAGGTAGCGGGTTCGGATTGAATGGACTTTATTTGAGGACAGTACAAACAAATTTATTTACAGGTATTTACAGAATAACGTGATAAAGTGAAACTTCAGATAAAAACAATCCAGCAATAATCAGTCACTTACAACGTAAATGCAAGTCTTACACACAATAAACATAGTCTGCAAAACAGCTATCGTATAGCATAGTAGTATCGTATAGCACAACGTTAACAGCAAACGCAAACACAGCTCAATAATAATAAGCGAGAATCCACTAGTCCAGCGAAACGTTTCTCTTCCGAGAGAGAGGAACTGCCGAATGCGGTATCCCGTCCCTTATATACCTTGCGAGGGAGAAAATAACCTTCTGAAATCACCGCTAGAAATCTGCGGGTTCCAGACTATTCTTTTCGCCAAACCAACCCGGCCGGCGCTTGGCTCTTTGACACCGTCGCTAATCGCTCTCCTCTCCGGGCTTCAGCGGCATTCGCTCGCTTGTAACATTTTGCTATTTTTGGAACTAACAATTTTATTTCAATTTCTTAATTCGTGATTTCGAAGTTTTGCTACTTTCCTGCAATGGAAAAAATTTCATACAAACAAGTATGATAGAGTTCTATATTTAATTTAAAAGGAATTTGATTTGTACGAAGCGCTTGGAGGCAATATCAGCGACTTAAATTGAAACATTTCCGCCTTACTTCATGCTACAATCCTTCTTTATTGCATAAATGTCCCACTTTAAAGCCACACCAAGACAGAATAGATCACACAATTTTAAAGATGAGGGTAGTAGCAACGTGTGTGCTTTGTGTATTTATGAAGGGAGAGGGTATATAAATTTTTTAATGAGTGTTCTTGTTGCTTCTTATGACACTTGCCATGAACAAGCCCGTTGATGTAGTCAATGATTTAAGCCTCATCAACGTCTTTTATTTTGAAATAGCGCCAATTAGGGCCAAGAGTACGGCTTTTGTTACTCAATCATCACATTCGCTTGCAAGGCCCCTTTTTACAGGGGGGTAAATTCGTACTCCTTACAGATGAGACTCAGAAGAACAACTATTCCCGAACCGAGATGCCCAGATCCTGAGGAAGATGCACAACCCCAAAGCCAGATCGCCGGCTAAAAAATGTAACTTGCATATCTGACTTTCCATATAATAGTGCTTCGAATCTGCTCCTTTTCCGTTTAAAAACCGAAATCTTGCCGATATTTTACCATGGGATAATTAATTAGTCTATAACAAGTGGAGGTCGCGGTACGAATCTGCGACGCTAAGGCCGGTAGCCGAGTAACATGACCACTACACCAAAAGTCGACTTCAGTATCGTAAATGTTATCTGGCTTATAAGGCTAAAGCCACAGTACTCCTCCTCTAGTGAGTCGGCCGAGGGACGAACTATTTTGAAAGCGCGAAGCGTACGGTGAGGGTATGACTTCGTTGGTGCGTCGTGTGAACGACGGTTTTGTTGGCTAGTAGATGGCGCCACGACAGATCAGAAAGTTAAGATTATCAAGGCCACCAATGTCGCGATACGAACCTGCGATGCTAGGGCCGGGGGGCGAGTTACATGACCATAATACAAAAGTCGACTTCGGTATCGTAGATGTTATCTGGCTAATAAGGCTAGCGCCACAAGTCATTAAAAATCAGAGCCAAATCCCATTCTATATAAATCCAAATTCTCGTAAGTTTTCAATTATATAAATACACTTTTCTTTAAGCACGATTTTTTAACACAAATAAAGGAAAGGAGAAATTGATTGATGGGGATGGAGAAGCGTTAAAAAAGCTTTTTTATTGTTCTATATTACATCTTTTAAAACTGGCAGTACCTACACGACTTTGCAAGTGGCATATCATCAACGAAAAATTCAAGCTTTAAAATTAAGTATAAAACAATTTTCATAGCACACGTTCAGAAATATTTAGGCTGTTAAAAAGTAAAAATATCATATGTCCGTAGACAAAAGACAGGCGATCATTTCACTCCTCAAGAAATTAATTGTCACTTCAATTCATTAGCAATGCAATTTAAAGAAAGACGGTTATTTCGCTTATTAAAACACTCTCCTTCTCTAAGTGTGGACACTATTTCTCTGATAGTCTGTAATCGGGTGTTTCTTTTCTTTTTGAGGGGAAATAGTGAGTTTTGAATCGCTGTTTAACGTAAACAAAGAAATGTATCGCATGTGGATATCACTGTGCTTGCTAATCAAAGTTAAAATAAAACTACTTTTTTTTTATTTTGATATGGTTTTAATGTACAAAAACCTTCCCCAATAAATGCTTTGCAAAATGATATAAATATCTCCAATATCCGTTAGCTGTTTCTGGAGGTTTTCGAGGCTTAAACATACAGACGCATTCAGGAGACTTCATTTTATATTATGTATAGATTATTATTTTTAAAAAAATGATGATAATTAGTAAATACGGTACTTACGTATTAGACCGTCTTCGCCAACGGTTTAGAAACTAATTGGCGACGGATATAAATTTGGCAATAAAGATCAACGGATTACACCATTCACGTATTGCCATAATTGGTGGTTTAGCAACTCATTGGCGACGACTTCAAATTTGGCGATAAAGTTGGCAGTATAATACGTTAGTACAGCGGACAGTTATATTTTTAATAGCACTATGAAGTCATGAAAATGGTCTCCATTAGAAATGTTGGTGATAAAGTTGGGCGGTATAATACGTAAGTACTATAAATGTAATATCATGAACTTAGCGTGGAAGACTTGGCGCAAGGAAAATTTTGTATCAATTAATAGTTCACATTTATCTTGTCCCCGAACAATACTCTATTCAATTTTAAAGAAAAGGAGATGAACTCTTAATTTTCTCACTTTTTTTATCGTTAAATTTCGTTTTTTATATTTGAATATCCATCACATTAATGTAATTATGTATCAAGTAATTTTCAAAAGCTGTTCAAACTTGAGATATATGAATCATATAAGATATTAAGGAGAAACACTGTGCAGCATGTTGCACATGATTTTCCAAATCACTTACTTATGTGGATCATTGCAATTTTTGCTACTACTTCAAAAAATTTCTAGTCTCAGTCATTTAAAAAAAAACTAATGCTAAATTTCAACATTTTCAGAAACTGCAGAAAAATGCACTCAAAAGTGAATTGTGAGAATGTTTAAAAAACTAGGTTACGTTCCGAGTTATCAAACCCAAAAAATGGATCTGTATCAAATTTTTAAATAAAATATTTCTTTTTCGGGAAATGGCAATTAAAAAGTGCTCATCAAATAAAACTGTGAATCCAATACTTACTCGTACACACTCTTCAACCTTTGCACAATATGTTCTGGAATATCATCTTTCAAGTCTTCGAAACTCTTCGCTCTTGTTCTATTACACAAGGCCCTGTATTCGTTGTAGGGTTGGAGTCCGTGGTCCCTTCCCCTCTGTAAGTTCAGAGCTACCAGATCCATACCGGAAAACGGAACCTTGCTGTCTTCGAACAGGTGATTGGTCACTTCAGAAGTGATGGAATGGTCGAACACTTCAACACTGGTGCTTAGCAATCCACGGAGAACTTCGTCGATTGCATGTCCTGTAAAAAGAAAAAAATAATAATCGTTCAGTTTCCATAGATTCATGATGAGATTTAAAATCAGTTACCCCTTTTTTTCATTTTAGCAAACGGCATTAGTCGATACTCTGAATGCTGTGCAATAATGAGAATATATCCTAGTAATACTGCAAAGAAATTTGTGCTATTTGATTGGGGGATTCGTTAAAATACAAATGGCCTGACTAAGCCTAGTTGGGGACGGGGGCAAAAACTTCTTTGGGGACCCCTCTGCTTTAATACTTTAGTAATGAAAAACATTCATTAAAGAAAAAACGTAAAATAAAATTTCTATTGGATTTGAGGGCCCCCACATGAGTGGGGCCCCGGGGCAACTGCCCCGTATGCGCCTGCCTTAGTTAGACCCTGAAAATACATATTGTTTTTTTATTTTACTATCGATTTTTTACAGTTTTTTTTTTTCAAAAATAATTTTTTATATATCTTTGAAATTTTCTATATATAATACTACGAATTAGTAAAGGTGCACACCAGCACAGGAAGTCTCGTGATAAGAAAGACAATTTTATAGATTACTCTGTGTGTGTTGTGACTAATGGCACTTACCGTGAGTAGGCCTCCACTGATACGATCAGCAGATTTTAAGCCTAAGAAATGCGTCTCTTTGTTTGACAAGTAGCGCCATCCAGGACCAAGAGTACGGCTTAGCTACATACACGTCACAACCCTTTTTAGGGGTGGACTTCATTCATGCAAATTCATTCATACATCTCAGATCGTAATTCAGACCTGGAACAGAGAACGATCACCTCTGACCCAGTACCCCCAGTGATATTACTCTCGATAAGGAGGACGTAGCGACCACGACAGATGTAACGAGCGCCTATCGCCATACACTCGGGTGTAATTACATAAACATAATGCATGTGTAAATATAGTGGTTCAATCAAAAACTGTTTAATAATTATAAAATTTTAAGCTGATATAAAGCAACGAATGAAACTGAACTTTGTTGTTATATATGGCGCTTGCCGTGGACGAGCCCCGCTGATACATCAGCAGATTTTAAGCCTAAGAAATGCGTTTCTTAGTTTTACAAGTAGCCCCATCTAGGGCCAAGACTACGATTTAACTACACTATAATCACAACCCTTTTTAGGGTGTGTACTTCATTCATGCAAATTCCTTCATTCATCTCAGATCGTAATTTACTCCTGGAACAGAGAACGATCACCTCTGACCCAGTACCCCCAGTGATATTACTCTCGATATGGAGGACTTTGCGACCACGGACTGATTTAACGAGAGTCAGTCGCCACACACTCGGGGAATACTTGGCTTTTTGTGTTTCGAACCCGTAACCTAAGGAGTATAAGTCCAACGCTCTACCCTCCAGGCCATCCCGTCCCCTTATAGATTACACTGATGACGCTAAACGAATGTCAGATTTATGATATCCTTGGAGTCTATCTGGCGACTTGGCAATGAATTTGGAGAGAAAATCAGAGAATCTGGAATCTTCAGGAATTGTGCCGATAATTCTATAAGAGAGTGAGTTCTATAGATTTTTCTAGAACTTTCTTTGTTCTGTCTCGAAAACTATAAACAGTCGAAAGATTGAACTGAAATCATTCAAGTCGTATGCTGAGTAGTCAGTCGGTATTACTTCATCATTCAGGAGAACAGTGAGTCGGCTGCTGAGTTCAGCTGAAATGAATATTTGGAGAAGTATAAATAGTCGGGCGAAACATCCCTTCTGTGAAGTACTTTCTGAGAATTTTGTGTTATAATCATTTAAAATTAATTTTCTGCTTTTACTGCAAATGCTGTTCCAATGTATTGCTACAAGCGGGCGAGCGCCGCGAAAATTCACCGAGGTTGGCGGAGTTTGGAGAGGAGCTTGGCGCCAGCCGGGTTGGTTTGGCGAAAGGAATAGTCTGGTAGACGCTGGATCCTTCATGAAGCGGTGCGTTGCTTCCCGTGCTTTTGGGCTCGCGTGCGCCGGGCTATATAAGGGACGGGTTGCCGTAATCAGTCAGTCAGTCAGTCAGTCGGTCGGTCGGTGAGTTAGTTAGTTAGTTGAGAGTTTTCTCTCGGAAGAGAAGCGTCTCGCTGGACTAGCGGATTTCTGAGCTGTATTTACGTTTGCTGTTAATGTTGTATAATTGAGCTCGCTGCGATTTACTGTCTGCTGTGCTGCACGATAGCTGTTTTGCAGTCTGTTTTTATTGTGCGTAAGGCTTGCATTTACGCTGTAAGTGACTATTGACTGCTGGATTGTGTTTATCTGAAGTTTTACTTTATCGAGTCATTCTGTAAATAGCTGTAAATAAATTTGTTTGTGCTGTCCTCAAACAAAGTCCATTCACAATTCGAACCTGCTACGCTAAAAACGTAACAGTATGTTCAAATTGTGTTTTAATGCTTGTGTGTTCGTGTTCATCTGTTGAATACATATCGTTCATTGTTATTGATAGGCCTTGTTGGACCGTTTCAACGTACAGTCGCTGTAAAGGAGCTCATTTGGTGTTTGGATTCCAGAACTTGACTTTTCCCATAACAATAATGTCTCTATATGACTAACTGAGAAAGACTTAAAATTTCAAATTACATTTGATATTTAACTGGTAATAAGGTTAGAGCATATTGCCTGATATTAAATTGATAATATTTGATTTACTTCTAAATGTTTTTTAGAAATCAATACGAAATTAGTAGAGCAAGTTTGAACAAAAAAAATATTTAAATGATTCAGAAAAGAAACTGAACAAACATACATGCGAATATGTACGCATACATAAATATACAGAATTCTATATAGAACTTTTGAATTCGTTTTCTGAGAAAAGTTTAATTTATAATTTTTGGACGTTTTGGTGAATTGGAGAGTGAAGGAGGCTTGAAGTGAAGGCTTCGTTTGTGTGCAGGTTTTTTGCACTTTTTCTCGGCTTGTTTTGTAAATTTGATGTTCAAGTTTTCTAAGTGAGAGTTTGGTTGATGAATTTTCCCTAGCTGCTATTCAGGTGTGGATTTTTCGGTTTTGCGAAGACCCTTTTTGCGTTTTCGCTTTTCCTTTTCCTGGTGTGCAAAGGTTTTTGCCACTTTCGTTTCTTCAAATCCAAGGTAGGATTTTTCTGATTTTTTCTATTTTATTGGTTTTCGTGGCTGTATTTCTTGATCCTGGCTGCATCTAATTAGAATCTTCGTCAGCGATGACGAAGCGAAAACCGGAAGACTTAGAGTCTGAAAGTAAATCAAAGGATAGGAAAATAAACTATAGTTTAATTAACGAATTTTCAACTAATGAAAAAGCTAAATGTGCAATCGATAAGGGTTGCCCAAAAATTAAGCAGTGCATTGAGAGCACGAATGGTCCGTCACCAAGGATTAAACCATCAATTATAAATGCCACTTTGGGTCCACTTTCTCATACGGATGACACTTTTTCTTTAAACAAATACAAAAAATTAATTCTTGTCACTTAAGTACAGTCCAGAAGGTGTCCAACTTTATAAATGGCTTCCCTGAAGCAAGGATACGTATCATTGATACCAACATTGTTTCTAAATATATCATTCGTGATATAGATACAGATTTTAACATTGTAGACATCAATACAGAACTTTCTTCGCAGGATATCATTGTTGTTAAAATTGTGAGATTTAAAAAGAAAGGAACATCAAACCCCATTCCAATTGTTCTGTTTGAAGAACTGGGGAAAACAAACCGTTCTGAAATAAAGATCGGGCGACTAATCTTTAAAGTTACAAAATTTATCGAGAATCCAAAGTTATGCTTCAAATGCTTAAAATTCTGCCATACTCAAATTCGATGCCATAATGAAAAAAAAAATGCAAAAACTGCGGGGGCTCTCACGCAGAAGAGTGTAATGTACCAACCAAATGTTTTAGATGCGAAGAAGCCCATGACGCACTAGATAAAAACTGTAAGTATTTCTCTCTTGAAAAAGAGATAATAAATCTGGTGAGAGACAAAGACATTTCTTTTCTGGAAGCAAGAAAAATAGCGACATCACAAACTTTTGCACAAAAAGTTAAGGCCCATTTGCCAATTCAGGGAATTGTAAACCCTCAAAAGGATATTACGGATCTTCATTTGGCCTTAAAAGACCTTACAAAATTAATTTCTACTCTTGTGCCACAAAGTGACGCAGTGTCAAAACTTCAGGAAGTCAACAGACAGTGTATGGTACGTATAGGTGAAACTCAAGAAAATTACGCAAACAAGTTCAAGAGAATACGATTCTCAGAAGACAAATTGAGACTCAAAGAGTAACTATAGACGCTCTACAATCCAAAATTGCTTTATTAGAATCGAATCTCGAATATAGACAAGTTCTTAGTCCTGGTGTTGTTCTCGACCAACGGTCACTCGCTGAAATAAATCATTTCAGTGCTGAGGAGGATTTCTCGAGCATCGGTTAATTTTTTTTGTCACCCCTCTCCTTTTTTTTCTTCTTTTTTTTCTCTTTTTCTTTCTGTCATGAAGTTTGTTCAATGGAATGCTAGGGGGATCAAAAATAAGATCCTTTGGTTGCAGGCCCCACATTTTGTGTCTGCCCAATGTTTAATTTTGCAAGAAACCTGGGTAAACGCTTCGGCTGTTTTCAGTTTAAAAGTAAAAAAAGTCTTTCGAGCTGAAAGACAAAGGTCTAATAGAGGCGGTTTGTTGACTGCTGTTGAAAAACACATCCCGGCTCAAGTTATTTCTTTCACCCTTCCACCGTCTTCAGTGGAGGTTTTAGGTGTTAAAGTATGGATTGGTCCAAATTCTAACTTCCCACTTACTATTCTAAATCTTTACTCTCCTGGTGGTAAATTTGAGGATAACTGGTTAGAATCTTTGTTTTCGCAAATCTCTCCTCCTTTCGTTTTACTGGGTGATTTTAATTTACATCATCCAGCACTAGGGAGTGATCATACTTCCACTGACGCAAATTTGGTCCTAGATTGGATAAGCACCAAACGAATGTGCCTTTTAAATATGAAACATTTTACAAGATTTCAAGGGACTCAAGCTCCTTCATTATTAGATCTGTCCATATGCTCCGCTGATATTTTCAGTAAGATTGGGATAGAGGTATCTCATGATTTGTATGACAGCGATCACTGTCTCATTTTTATTTCCCTTTTCAACCTTGGTGAAAAAGCTCAATATACTCGAAAATATACAAATTGGAGCCAATTCTCTAAAAAGGTCAATGCTGGTTTAAAATGTCAAGAAACTGTTTTTTCTCTCGATAGTCTTGTTAAAGTCATCCAGGAAAGTGCAAAATCGTCATCATATTCTGTTTGTAACTCAGTCCACTCTCATTGCCCCTGGTGGGATGTTAAATGTAACTACCTAAAAGATCTTAAACGAAAGTTACTAAGAAAGGCAAAATCATACCCTTATAAATTAAACTGGTTTGCATGTAAAGAAATGGCGGAAAAGCTTAGGAAATATGTCAAGAACAGAAAACGCAGTTTTTGGGAGAAAACATGCCAGGTGGTTGCTTCTTCCCATCAGGAATTTCGCATTGTTAAAGCCTTACTAAACAAAGATGAGACACCTTGTACTTCCAATCTCGTACTCTCTTCGGGTATTACTCTGACCGCACCGATCGCTCAGGCAAATGCGATAGCAACCAGTCTTATCAAAAGGGCCCCAAAAGAAAGAATCCCTTTGGACTTTTCGGTTGGGAACCCGGAAAAGGATGATTAAAAAATTTTGAATTGCCCGTTTTCGCTTAGAGAATTTAAAAATGCAATAAAAAGAACAAAAAATAAATCCCCTGGAATAGACCATATAAATAAAAAAATGTTGTCTTGTCTCACCGACGATAACATTAATAAAATTTTTGACATTTACAATTATTTATGGTCAAACTTAATTGTCCCAGAAAGCTGGAAAATCGCAAAAATTATTCCTATTTTGAAACCTATGAAAAATGCAGCAGAGACCTCTTCTTACAGACCCATTGCATTAACATCTGTACTGGGTAAGATTTTCGAAAAGATTATTTTAGATAGGGTCCTGCGCTTTTATTTGGACAAAAGTTTTTTCTCTCCTCTTCATGCTGTTTTCCTCCCTTACAAAGGTTGTGACAGCCTTTCTGCAAACCTACTCAACAAAATCTTAATAGCCAGAGCTCAGAAAAAGCTTGTTTATGGCATATCTTTTGACTTAAAGGCGGCTTACGATAATGTCTGGCATGATGGACTAATGCTCAAAATATTACAATCGGGGATCAAGGGTAAAATTGCCCTGTGGATCTCTCATTTCCTACAGGATAGAAAAGCCTTTGTTTCTTGGAGAGGTGTTTCGTCTTCTCTATTCAAGCACGAAAGAGGTGTCCCGCAGGGTAGCGTCCTCTCCCCGCTTCTATTCACAGTTTTTTTATGAGTGACATTTCTTGTGTATTACCTAAAGATGTCAACTGATTTATTTATGGGGACGATATATTTTTATTAGTGGTGGAACAAAATTTTGAAGCTATTAAAAACAAGATTCAGTTTTGTGTTTCAAAGCTGGAAAGTTGGTATAATGAATGGTACATGGATATTGCTCCTCAAAAGAGTAATATTATAAACCTTTCATCTAGAAAATCACCAGTCGGGTTCGACGTCCACCTTCAGGATGGTTGTATCCCTTGGACCAACAATATTCGCTATCTCGGCATTCAGTTTGCTCCTACCATGTCCTTTAGTTTACATATTGATGGGCTAAAAATGAAAGCTTTGAAAAAGTTAAACATGATTAAAAGATTGGCCACTCCTGGTTGGAGTGCAAATGCATCTAATTTGATAAAAATCTGTAACGCATGTATTACTCAATCAATTGAATTTGGTGCTCATACAATCGGTTTGACCAATAAAGCTGGTTTAGCATCCTTACAAACGATACAAAATAACATCCTTCGTTTTGCTTTCGGTCTACCTCGATGGACACCCCTTCCCATACTTTATAAGATCTCAAATGAAATAAACATGAAATTAAGATTCGAAAAGAAAAACATAATATTCTTTGTGAATCAATCCTCAGCACGGGATTTCACAGACGTATCGAAATCAATTTCCGAAGTGAGATCCTTGGTTTCCAATAGAATTTTCCAAAGAATTCCCTGCGGAAACACCTTAGATGAATACTGCCGTCGTGAAAATTTGTCTCTGGACCAAATAATCCCGATCACTGTTCCGGTTAGATTGGACGACTGTAAGAATTTCTTTATAAAGACTCATGATTTGAAATTTCAACAAAGGAGCTTGGACCCAACTATCATTAAAATTCTTTTTGCAGAGTTTAAATCTCAGATTCCCTGCGATAGGATTATTTTGGCTACAGATGCATCAAAAACTGAAAACTCTACAGTGGTGGCAGCAGTAAACTGCTCCTCGAATGTGGAAATTAAGGGGACGATTCACAATATCAACTCAGTGTTCACAGGGGAGGGCTATGCTATAGCTCTGGCTGTGATGAACTTTGTTAAAGAACACAAAGACTATATTCTGCTGACCGACAGTCTATCTAATTTAATGGCCCTGAGTTGCCTTCCATTCTCCGAGGAGTGTTCTTTTTGTGGCCCGGGTTATATTTAATGCATTAAAGATTTGTTCCTCTTTGGAAATAATATACACTCCCGCACATGTGGGAATTACTGAGAACGAGAGGGCTGATAGTGTTGCTAAGCAAGCTCTAATGTCCCCTTATATCTGCAACTGGATCTCACCCGATGATATAAGCTTGGGGTATGATAAAATTGTTAGACTTAAACAATATTTAGAATGGGTTAAATCTAAATATTATGAGAAATTCAAATGGCTTGATGCTTTTAATTTTAAAAAACTCCATTTATCTAGACGTAATGAGGTATTAATTTTTCGATTAATATCTAGGACACTTCTGGTTAATGCAGTTCTGTTTAAATGTCGGCTCGCTGAGTCACCAAACTGTTCCCAGTGCCACATTCCAGAAACTTGTGAACATTTTGTTCTCTCTTGCAGTAAATATGAGGTAGCTAGAGACTCTCTTCGGGCGAAGTTGGGTTGTATTCCGTTGTCAATGGATTGGATTTGTGATTTTTCCATTCAGGGTTGCAATAAAGTGAAGGCTGTTGTTGCTTTCTTGGTTGATTCTGGCAGATTCTAATTTTTTTAAAAATACATTTTCTTTGTTGCTTGTTTTGGCTTTTGCTTTCTGTTTTGTAAACTGTTCTCCCAGTGATTAATTCTAATAACCCGGGTTGGTTTAGTTTTTTTTCCCTGATTCAACCATTCAGGGTTGTCACAAAGAGCAGGGTTTTTTGTTTTAAGTCTGGCAGATATTATTATATATATATTTTTAAATCTTGTGATATTCGTGTTTTTGATTTTTGTTAACCCGGCACAAGCTAAGAATTTTTTCAGGAGCATAAGCCGGAAAATAAGCCTCCTTCCTCTCTCTATATATAATATGTGTATATGTAAATCTAAGGACAAAACGATGTCCATTTTTTTTTACCGAAATATAATAACTAGATATATAAACTTACTTTTTAAAAAGTTATTCATAGGTAGAGAATGTTAGATTTTACGTGCAAAATTTGGGAAATTATATATTTTTAAAAAAAGGGAGGGGGAACACCAAGTACACTTTCCCATTGTTAAATCAAACATCCTGTATCTTTCTCTTCAGTAAAAGAGAGCTCAAATTACTATATTATAATGTTTGGTAAACGTCAGGAAGATAGGATAAAGATGAGAAAAATTTAAAGGGACACATTCTTGCTTCAGAAAGATAGGATATCGATAAGAAAATATTGGAATTGGCACATTCTTGCTTCAGAAAGATAGGATATAGATAAGAAAATCTTGGGACACATTCTTGCTTCAGAAAGATAGGATATAGATAAGAAAATCTTGGAATTGACACATTCTTGCTTCAGAAAGATAGGATATAGATGAGAAAATCTTGGAAGGCACACATTCTTGCTTCAAAAAGATAGGTTATAGATAAGAAAATCATGAAAGTGATATAGATAAGAAAATCATAGAAATGATATAGATAAGAAAATTTTGGAAGTGATATAGATAAGAAAATCTTGGAAGTGACACATTATTTTTTCAGAAAGATAGGATATAGATAAGAAAATCTTGGAAGTGGCATATTCTTGCTTCAGAAAGATAGGATATAGATAAAAAAATCTTTAGGGCACATTATTGCTTCATAAAGATAGGATATATATAAGAAACCATTAGAAATGGAATACTTTTAAGTCATAAAGGTATGATATAACTAAGAAACCATTAGAAATGACACATTCTTAAGTCAGAAAGGTAGAGCACAGATAAGAAAATCTTAGATGTGGTACATTCTTACTTTCATAGAGAGCTTCAGGATTAAAAAATGCGGTTCGAAGCCTGATGGACTGCTGAGAGGTTTTCGATTTGTATCCAGCACTCAACCTCTGGAACATAGGTTTCAGAAGCGTGTGTCCAAACCTGTAGGCTGCGCTGGCGAACTCGTTGTAAATGGTGGCATCGCACGTAGGGTCATATTCGTAGGTGTTGGACATGAGATCCAGCTCCTTCATGAGTTTCTCTCCCAACACCCGAGGCAGGAATTCCGTGTAGGTGATGTGCTGCATCATGGCGGACACAATGCGACGCACTGAAATGCAAATTTGGTTATTAGCTTTTCATTTTGTGTAGCAGCTTTTATGACTAGCTTTTAAACGCGACTTTGCACGCATGGAGAAGCACACAACTAAACTAAAAACCAATTTATTTACAGTGTGTATTTAAATAAAGCAAAACAGCAAATCGTCAGTATTTCTTTAAAATCAAATGAAGTCTATTTTATTTATCAACCGAGATTGAGATAACTATAAATATATTATTGACATATTTTTTAAAACTTTTAATTAAAATGAATAGACAGTTGACAACAATTACAACCCACAGCACACGCATGAATTTCCAAAGCCAATAGGGATAACGCAAATGCGTGAACTTTCTTGGAAGGACTTAGCTTTGTAGTTGGGGTAACCCATTTACACATTTTTAATTTCCTTTTTTATGTTTTATTTTAATTCAAAAGTACTTCAAAATGAATCAGGAAAATTCGACGAATTAACAATGTTTAATTTTAAATGCATCACATACTAAGTAAATAAACAGAATCGCTTGAAATAATAGGTCGAATACATATTGTTACGTTTTTAGAGTAGCGGGTTCGGATTGAATGGACTTTACTTGAGGAGAGCACAAACAAATTTATTTACAGCTATTTACAGTTATTTACAGGATGACTTGATAAAGTAAAAATTTCATATAAATACAATGCAGCAGTCAACAGTCACTTACAGCGTAAATGCAAGTTTTACGCACAATAAAAACAGACTTCAAAACAGCTTTCGTATAGCACAGAAACAGTAAATCACAGCGAGCTCAATAATACAACGTTAAAACAGCTAACTAATCCTCTAGTCCAGCGAGACGCTTTTCTTCCGGGAGAAAACTCTCAACTAACTCACTCATTCCGGCTACTCGTCCCTTATACAGCCGAAGAAGCGCGTGCCCCGAAACACGAGAAACTTCTCTAAACAACGCGCGCAATCCAACAGCTACTAGACTATTCCTTTCGCCAAACCAACCAAGCTGGCATGAAGCTGCACGCCAAACGTCGCCATCATTGGCACTTTTCGTGCCGCTCGCCCGCTTGTAACAATATTAAGCTTACCCATAGCGAAAAAACAAAGTGAAGTCTTATTTGGCGGTGGGGAAATGAAAAATTGTGGCGAGAGAGTTAGTTTTTAATTGATATAAAATTAACCACTCAATTAATCGGAATAAACAGTAACCTATGTCTTATTCTAGACTATTATAATCTATGTCTGTGCTAAATTTCATCCTATTTCGTTCAACCGTTCTGGCCTGATTGATTAACATCATCCATCCAAACTTTCGAATTTAGAATAGTAGTATATATAAAAGTTAATTAACTCAACAGAGTGGTATAAAGAAGATTGTGCGCTGTGGTGGATTGTATTCATTTTACCTTGTTGGTAAATGGTTTCATCGTCCCAGAGAGGATTCAAAGATTCCAAGGTGCTCGCAATTCGATTGTGTTCCCGCATCCAGATGGTGTGCATGCATGTCAGACCGGGTTGTTCGCTGGCTCGGATGTCACCTGAAATTTCAGAAAATTAATCTTCGTTTAAGGAAAGGAAAAAAGACCAAATAATTCTTATAAATGATTTTGCTATTTTTAAATGATTATCACTTTGTGAGAGTAAACTATCATTTCATTACTGATATTTTAGGCTTGAATATCAAAATAAATAATATCTCATAATTAATTAATTATATGTATTAATGTTAGATTATTGCGGCGTCTTGGCACAGAGGTCGTGTGTCTTCCTCGTGACCTGGGTTCGAGTCCCGGACCAGGGCATGTTTGTTCTTTTGTGTTCTATCTGTGGGGAATGTGAACGTTCTCCCCTGTAAAAAGGGGCTATGCAAGCGAATGTGATGAGTGTATATCATCTTCACATGAGCTTTAAGTCAGACGTCAGACTTCTGCCCTCGGGTGCTCAGGGGTCCATATCCACAGAAGCTACTGCACCTCTCCTTCCGTTGTAAAGGGGACACATCATCATCGTCATCAATGTTATATTAATACTTTATTTCTTTTTATACATTCATAATTTAAAACATCATTTCTTTTTACACATTCATAATTTAAAACATCATTTCTTTTTAAACATTCATAATTTAAAACATCATTTCTTTTTAAACATTCATATTTATCAACATCCTCACTTATTGTTATTCATTAATTTATTCACCACATATTGCTATTCCTTAATTCATTCCTAAATCATAATATTACTCCTTAGTAAATAATAAAAACTCTCCATATCAAAAGGAAGTCAATACTGATGAAGTGAGACGAAATTTTGTTACATAAATTCTAAAGATAAAAATATATAATATGTCGTCCGTCCGGCCTATAGTATTTTTACATTATCGCATTTGAAAGTACAGGAACGGAAAGACTACCATTAAGCGGATATCAACCAAAATTTAATAGAAATGTTCGATATTGGAGTAAAGATCCGAAATTTCTTTTGTTCAGATCTTTCACTTTTCCCTTCTCTCTCTCTCTCTGCGTATTTGTTTATGTTATTGCGTCCACGAACATATCTAAACATTCTAAAAAGGGTTAGCATGAACTCAAGACAATTGAAAATGTAAAGATTCGTCGAAATCCTGGGACCAAATTGAATCATGACAAATATTTTCTCTTTGAGTGTTTACAACAGATGTAAAAAGCTCTTTGGTTTTTTTTCTCAAACAGAATTCTTCTTATAATTTTTCCACTCTTTTGCTGAACCCCCAAAAAAGGAATCATTAGTTTTCTCCGTAAAGAACCGTTTCCGATTACCTGATTCGAAACATATTCCAGAGGGTGCTCGGCACTCCACATTGGTAACATCTTCAGGCAAAAGATCTTTACCACCGAACGGGTGCTTTGTAGAATTCAGACGACCCCCGTGATTAGATCTCAGCATTCTCGCCTCGCACGCATCAGAACCGTACATGTTGGAAGCATCGATGTACGAGGTTAACTGGTCCATCTGCTCTCGACGGCCTGAAAGGGAAAAATTTATGCATTATAATTAGTTAATAAAGATATTTTAAATTAACAGAACAAATTTATTGAGTCAGTCACAACAAACAATATTCATTAAAATAAAGTGCCGAGAAAGATGTAAAATATTTAATATATCATGTCATCTTCCATTTTATTGCTTTTGAAAGATATAGGCAATGTGACATCTTCGGATAAGTGACAAGTAGAAATATAGCATGGGAATGCTACAGACAGCGGAGGAATTTGTAAAATGCGGAGACTGCAGACACCTGGTATTCAAATTTAAGTACCGCGGTCAAGCTTAAGTGTCTGGACGACTTATGAGGTCTTCACTGAACTGAACATGTATTAGAACAAACAACGAGGGAGAGAAGCAGATGTGTCCCTGTTAATAGATAAAAGACACCCGCCCTTCAAGCTGGCACAATGGGGACCAGCGGCAGATGCGCTTCCATTCTTCTTGCGAAAAAGGCAGCAGACAAGGCGTCTATTTGCTAGTCGCTGTTTTCCCCTCTCTTGTGATTGGAAAGATAACTTAGGTCAGATGTTCCATTGAAAGTTGGGAATTATCCTGATTGGTCATTTGCCACCGAGGGCCGGCCTTTGAGACCGAGATAAAAAGGGAACCGACAGGAGGAGCGAGAGGTGGAGGAAGCCAACAGAGAGAGCCGACTGACGAAGCGAGAGCTAGTGATTGGAGCTAGAATTCAGCTTGGAATTTTGTTTTAAATTCTCAGGAGAGAATTTGGAGTGTACGTAGGCAGCCACGTCCTGTAGCTGAGCCCACGTGAAGTTCATCGGAACTTGTGGAACCATTCAGCGTCTTGATTGAAGTGTGAAAGATCATCCGAGCTTTTGGGAGTCTTCCAATTAGTTGAACAGCTGTCTCCTGAGTTGCTCTTCCAGCCAGTTCATCACCTTACGTTCCAGTAAATACAGAAGATTAATCGACAAGCGGAGCATCTCGAACCTCGAGCTGAATCTTGCGGGAGTTTCAAGAACTCCGTCATATCTCTTCACCTTCGAGAGAGATTCCTTTACTTATCTGAATCACAGCACCTTCCCCTAGTGGAACTCTGAACTGAATTACCTATTTGCTCGTAAAATCATTAATCAAGGAGGTGTATCTGTGCGAAATATACGTGTATTATAGCTGGAAATAAATATATTTTTATTTCTACGCGTTTGTCTCTGGCCCAACTCACCAGTAGCCCCGGCCAAAACGTTACAACATACTAACTTTTACCCGCCACTTCATACGCTTGGAAAATTTGACGTCTATGTGCGAGAATTGACGGTCTGATCACAATGTAAAATGTTATCAAATCGTATCATTATGGCGTTGTTGAAAATAATTTTCGTCAAAAAAATAGTTTGACCCAAAAAAATTTGTGAAATGGCCGAATGCGGCGCGAAAGGTGTTTCCAACCGTAAGGTTTCGATGAACGCAGCAGCAAATTAACGGAAATATAGAGACAAAAATCTACAAATGCAGATAGTCACACACAAAATTTTTAATTGAAAATTATGAAAGTTGGTGAATGAAATACGTAGAACAGGAAAAAAATCAAGGGAAAGAAACAGAAAAAAATGACGGCAATGTAAAGCCACAGTTACACGACGCGTCAATCTTCAGACGAGCCAAGCGTTCCCCCTTTTTACCCCCTCTTACAGTTTCTTGGGGTGCTTTGACGTCTGTGGACGCGTCAGTTTTCCCGAAAATTGTGGGTAAAGTGTCCAGGCATCAAAGGACCCCAAGAAACAGCAAGTGGGGTAAAAAGGGGGAACGCGTGGCTCGTCGGAGATTCGACGCGTCGTGTAACTGCAGCTTGACCCCTTCCTCATAAGAAAAAGGCTACCGACAAATTACCAACCTCGCAAAGCATCAAATGGTAGTATATCAAAGCTTAGTTCACACAAATAATCTAAAAACAATTTATTTACAGTGCATACCTAAAATAAAAAAAAGCAAACCAATTATTCAAAATCATTTTATCGATTAGACTGACAAAACAAAATCAAGTCCTTATCCATCCGGCACACAGCTCAGTACAGCAACAGCGTGGGTGCACACAACAGGTGGCATTCCCCCCCCCGTTGCTTCTCCATCCTCGCGAAGACTCTATACTTGACTCCGACACCGACTGAGATTTCAATTCACCAGATTCTGACTGCCATCTTTTTACAGTGAGCAGAGAACCTTCTGGACCAATCGGGCGTATCTCAGTTATTATTGGATGCATCGTCAAAATTCTCAGTTTCCAGCATTATCTATTTTGTCGCCAAATAGTCGTCAAGCTCTGAAATCCCTGACGCGGCACTCGATTAGTTCCCACAAGGTTTACTGTAAAGCGGTCTTTCCGGCAATAGAACTAACCAATGTGGGAAGCAACATCACAGGCTTGTAACAATGATGTTACAAGCGGGTAAACGCCGCTGAAACGCACGAAGGGAGAACGATTGGCGACGGCGTCAAAGAGCCCGGCTCCAGCCGGGTTGGTTTGGCGAGAGGAATAGTCTGGTAGCCGCTGGAGATCGCTCGCGGTGATTTCCGAAGCTTCGCGTCTCGCTCGCTCGGCAATTTAAGGGACGGGCTGCTGCAATCGGCAGTTCCTCTCTGAAGAAAAGTGTTTCGCTGCACTAGTGGATTACTTTTCTCGCTTGTTATTAGTAAGCTGTGTTTATGCTTGCTGTTAACGTTGTGTTATTGAGCTCGCTGTGATTTACTGTTTGCTGTGCTATACGATAGCTGTTTTGCAGTCTGTTTATTGTGCGTAAGGCTTGCATTTACGCTGTAAGTGACTGTTGACTGCTGAATTGTGTTTATCGGAATACTTTATCAAGTCATCATGCAAATAAATTTGTTTGTGCTCTCCTCAAGTAAAGTCCATTCAATCCGAACCCTCTACGCTAAAAACGTAACAATGTGTTATCGAGAAGATATAATAGCTCAATATTTAGAAATTCTAGAAGATCACCAAATAATTGAAAAATGGGCAGAAAATTTGAATGGAAGAAGTTAAATTATTTTAAAAATATGTATCATAAGAAATTTAAAATTTAATTTCTCAATATTACTAGCACGTCATTTTTACAATTTTTTAAATTTAAGTTTCCAATTTTTGATTTAAAAATTTTTTTATTTTTATTTTTAGCAGACTAAAATAGCGCGCTTCTCTCATTTTTTTCGTTCTTCAATTCCTACTAAAAGTTCACACTTTTCCTACATTATTAAAATATTCAATCTATATTAATAAAAATGGATCTCGAAATCCGTTGCTAAGCGCAAAACTAGAGAACGGCTGGACCGATTCGGCTAATTTTTTAAAAAATATTTTCGTTAAGACACGGGGATGGTTCTTATAAAGAGAAAAAATGAAAAAAAAAAAAAAAACTGCGAGGAAAATAGTCAAAACGACACTTTTCTTACTTTCCTGCCAAAAATCTTCATTTCCTTCCCCCACCCCAACTGAGTAAGATAGCAGGAAGTAATAAATTATGATTTGTTTAGAAAGAAATACGCGAAGTCTGTTGGTTTTCATTCACAGATAACGGGATGTTTAAAAAAGAAAGAAAACAGTTGCTTTCATTATTAGTCGGTATGAATATTTAATCTATGCCTGCTCAAAATAAAGTCTGGGCAGGGAAGTAAAATAATAATAACAAAGGGGAAAAAGGGTGTATAGAAAGAAAAGTAGTTAAGAAAAAAGGAAAGAAAAGAAAAGAAATGTATGTGTGTGTCACCATTATTTCCTCTGTGCGCGGCATTTTCCAAGCTGTTTTTAAACTTTCGCGTCTCTCGAAAACCAATTGTCTCTTTATTTGTTAGTGTGTTTACATTTATGAACATTTGAATCTCATTATTCTATAAAAACGTAAAATTTTAGACCTTTCCCTCCACTATTTAAGTAAAATATCAATTCCGGGACAATCATTGCTCGGATAGAAAGAGAAAAATGAGTAGTGCAATGAACAGAGCATCTGAAGGAAATAATACTATAAATGAATTATATGATTATCAAAATTTGTTTGGTTTAAAAATATTTTGGTGAAAAACCTGTTATGAGACTCAGCTACATAAAATATTACATGAAAATTTTAGCGAGCATTAATACTGGGGAGCCGACTGGTCGCCAAAGGCGGCTAGTTGTTAATAAAATACTTGTTATTTATCCACTCAAGTTCAAATACATTTTTTATTACATTGTAGTGAATGACACTTGATATTAATACCGGTTTTTTAAAATATTAATTTATTAATTATACTTATTTTATTTTTAATACTCTAAATAGAGTTTTAGCAGTTTGTAATGACAATTGAGCTCGATAAGCAGTAGCTCAATCGGTAAAATGCTAGGAGTTTATTTATTTTTCGCTTGATGGTGAAGAATGCGAGTTCGAGTCTTGCGAAAATCAATAATTTTTTGAAAAATTATTTATATTTGTTGTGCTTATTTAATTAAAAGTAACCAAAATAATTTTTTTTGCTTTGTTGATCTCAGTAGGAATTGACTTACAATTTTTTATATTATTTATTATTAATTTTTAAAAAATTAAGTATTTTACCTAGAGTGAGTTGGCCTGCCAAAGATCGTGCAAATGAGATGCAGTTTTTCGACGAATTCTGATGCACTGCCGGAAAGTAGGGATCCCCCACGGGAATCGGAATGGGCAAGCATTCCGGATGGACCGTCGTGGCCGAATCGCACGCCTTGCAGTCCAGAGGCTTTCGACCGAGAGCTGAAAAACAACAGAAAAGGGGAGATTAGTGATGATTCTGGGATAATCAGCAAAGCAGAGATGCCCATATTTCCAGGATGCAATTTTAACATTTGCAGCAATTACTCCTCCACATTCCACTCATTACTGCTATCTATTTTGGGAATTAAAGAATTGAAATATGATTTTTTGTATTTTTTCCAATTTTTTTAATCATGTGAGAATATGATGATTTCGTTAGGGGTTTTGAATAATTGAAGGCAACGAATTGTAGCGAATGAAGGTCTCGATACGAACCTGCGACGCTTGGGCCTGTAGCCGAGCAACATAGCCACGATACCAAAAGTCCACTTCGGCATCGTAGATGTTATCTGGCTTATGAAGCTAGCGCCACTTTACTCCCCCCACAAGTGAGTCGGCGGAGGGACGAATGATTTTTATAGCGCCAAGCGTTATGGCGAGTTGCTGCTTGCTTGCGTCAAGTGAGTTTGACTACTTTACTTTTGCTTGCGTCAAGTGAGTCTGACCACTTAGCTTTGCTTGCTTGCGTCAGGTATCTTTGAAGACTTTTGCTTTGCTTGCTTGCTTTCGGCAAGTGAATTTAACGACTTTGTTTGTTTTTGCTGCGGGTAGATGGCGCCACGACTTCGGCAGAAGGTTGCGTTGTCAAAGTCACCAATCAACCGAGTGAATGTTGCAGAACGAACTTACTACACTTGGGCTTGTAGCCGAGTAACATAGCCACTATACCAAAAGTCGACTTCGGTATCATAGATGTTATCTGGCTTATGAAGCTAGCGCCACAGAATAATTGAAACTCGAAAACACTTAGGCAGTGGAAAAAGCATAAGTGGGAATATTCATCAACATCTTCTAATCGCATATAATTTTTTGTCTGCTTTTACCAGTGTCGCATTATTATTAAGGATGCTTCTTTGAAAGCATCCATAATAATAATGCGGCATTATTATTATGGTTTTCTAAAAGATTAACCTGCTTTTACCAGAATTGTTTTTTGAACTTGTTTAAATTACTTAAAGACTTAAATTAGTTATGACAAATAATGGCTTAAAAATAATAATGTTCTCACATGATAACTTGAAATTTGTGGTCGTAAATTTTATTTAAGTTTTTTTTAAGAATATTTTTTATATATTTTGGAGGAAAAAAAAGTGTAATCTGTAATGACAAAATTTTGGTGGTAATAAATTTGGAGGGGACAAAAATTACAAAATTATGTGGATAAGTACTACAGTTCTTATGGGTTAAAAATATTTATAAAAAATTTTTAAGTGTAAATTTCAGAAAGGATGGACCCGACGAGTTTATACTTATAACTTATATTATAATGTTATATAAACCGCATTCACGTTCAAAACATTTTTAATAAAAATACTTCTAAGGTAATTAGAAGTGCTCCCAAATTGTTGCATCTAAAAAATGAATCTTGCATACTTTTGTACAATGTAGTGTTTTGATGTTAAAACTATTTTATCAAAATTTCGTGTATTTTACTAGGGTTATTTCTAATTTATGATATTTCATGTAACAGCGATGACATTACAATTAGGCATAAAAAAACATTTTCACCCAATTTTTATTATAAGCAGCAGGTATAATTTACAGTATAATTTGTTCCTAGATGAGCAAACAGGATTGGCATTAGCTGATATTTATTTAGTGATTTTCAGATTAGAGAGCTTCATTTTGCATGAGAGGCCAGTATTTCGCAAGATAGTTGCTTTATACATAATGCGTTTCAATTATTAGCGATTTTTCAAGGGCGATTTCAGATGCCGTAGTTTTTAATTTTCTGGCGATTTATTTTAGAGCCCGTGAATATCAACAAGTGAATCCATGAATTATGTCATAACTTATCTAAAGCAACTGGACCAAAGTTATTGTTACCAAAATAACCGGTGTAATGACTTGATCCTGGTCGATCAAATAAAATGGTAGCGTTTTAAACACAAAGGTTTTATTTACAGCTTTATACAACAACAAAAGCAACAACACGTCCTCATCTAGGTTAATATGCTGGGAAATATTTACAACTGGATTGTCAATTCGACATTTAATACTGAGAGCTCACAGGATGTCCGCGTATCCGGCTACTGCGTGTAGCTCCAGAGATCTACGGATTACTTCCGGTAGATCTTTACAATAAACTCGAGATCACGTGGTATCTCTTTAACTCCAGCTCTTCAGCTCTGCTCACAGCTCGTCTCGTTGTCGTATCTGCTCTTGTCCAGTCTCTAGCCATATCAGCTGGTCTCGTCTACCGGATCAGCTTGTCTCCTCCCGCTTCTTCCAAAACCTTCCATTTTAACATTGGTGAAGTTCCGCCTCTCAGGCTCGCATTGGCAAGCTGGAGATGCCGATCATCCAATTATTCTTCAGAAATACTCCCAATGGTTAGCCGTCAGCTGTGGGAATATTTTCAAAACATCCACCCTCTTACAAGAACCTTCACAATGCACAAATATTCGCATCTGGAGGTTTTAGCACTTCTTTCTTCAATGGGTCGTAAAACGCATATGTTGTTTATTATCGGAACTTTATACCAGTTTGGGTGGTCCATAGAAGAAATAGTCCCATATTGGGGTTTGACACAGCTCCATTCTTCAAGGCCGCAATCGGATGTGTTCTCTATTATCTGACTCCCTTCCTTCCAAAAGGTAACATCACAGCGGGAGAAACACAATGAGCAACAAAGGAAGAATCCCCTCACAGCTGGCCAGAAGTAACAATGTTGGATCATGTGTCTCTTTAAAGGGAGGCAAGTTTAATGACTTCTTTACACCGGGTACTCTTGTAGTTAGTGTATGGCGGAAAGACAATCAGCAGGTCTCAGTAGGAAACAATAACGACGTTTATTTGACACGAAGATGCTAACACAAAGACGGTAAATACACAAACGACTAATATAAGCATCAGAGCCGATCTCTACGACAGGCAGTAACCCACAAGTAGAAATTGACCACAGCACACAAAGTAGTCGGAAAGAATCCAGGAGGACAGGGGATCCTAGGAGCTTCGTTGTACGTTCTCTCATGACGGTTGAAGTTCTCACTGTCTCTTCACTTTAACTGCCGATTTACTACTACATTACTGGATACTCCACAATGACATGTCTCTGCTTCTACAGTAGACAGCAGGACTCGGCATAGCAGATCAGCACTTGCTTGAACTACACCCAATGCTGGCACTCCGCCGTTGCTCCACTATCCTCTCGAAAACTCGTTACTTGTCTTCTATTCCAACTCCACTTCCGATTCAATTCAATTCTGCAGCTTAAGACTGCCGGCCTTTTATAGCTCCTGGTAGGTGTGAAACAACCCTCTCTGACAAACAGGACGCATCTAAGTTTCTATTGGACGAATTGTTAAAATTCTCGAAGTTTCAAGCAATATCCATTGTGCCACTTAAGCTCTGAGATAACTAACGCGGGATCCGAAAAGCAAGCAACAGGGCTGATAGTAAAACGGTCTTTCTTATGATGACACTATTCGTGTCGGGAAGCCACATTATAGGTTTTTAACAATATTTTAAGAAAGCCTTTTTAGTATTTCATCAAGAGTTGAAATGATTTTCTTCATTATGCATAAATAAGTATACCTGGAAAATGTCATATTGAACTATGAACCATTTCACCATTGAAAAAATTGTTTTTACTACCCTTTTATCATGTCAGAACATGATTTTATTTTGGGGATGAGTGTCAACTAAAATCCGTTGGCGAAAAATTGAAATTTTATTATCTGCACACGAGCGTCTAAAAAAAATCAGCTTTTAATAAAGCATTGATATTGCATTTACAAAATTTCTCATTAAAAAAATAAATCTAGAAAAAATGTCATTTTGAGCTAATGAATATATGAAATGAAATAAATAGGAAATGGGATATTTTTTTTAAACAATAAATGCGAGACAAAGTTTTTTGAGTCATTTGCAATATTAAAATTACCAATTCACTGAAATCACCAATTCACTGAAGTATTTAATTTATATATTTTATTTATTAATATATAAAAATATTTAACTGGCACGAGCATGGGGTGCTTGGCCGTTCAAGAAATTAAGTTCTGAAATGATACATTGAAATATGTACAGCAGATTTCATTTTAATCTTTATTTGTATATTGTCGCCCAATCTCAAAAAATGTAGTATTAAGAAAATTGGCTTTAAAATTAACGTTTCCGAGTGAAAAGTCGCAATGACTTTCAAGTTTTTGACTATATCTTTTTTAAAATAATTAAAATACACAAACGTGCATTAATTTAAAATCTTTAGAAGGGATTTGGTTATAAAATATCATAAAATATTTCGAAAAATTAAATGTCTAATAGGTCTTATAGCTCCTTAGAAAGTGAAATTTCAGTTTAGACAGACAATGCTTTATTATCAGAAATAATATGATTACGTTTTTTAGCGTAGCGTGTTCGGATTGAATGGACTTTACTTGAGGACAGCACAAACAAATTTATTTACAGCTATTTACAGGATTACTTGATAAAGTAAAACTTCAGATAAATACAATCCAGCAGTCAACAATCACTTACAGCATAAATGCAAGCCTTGTGGGCAATAAACGCAGACTGAAAAACAGCTATCGTACAGAACGGTGAACTGTAAGTCACAGCGAGCTCAATAATACAACGTTAACAACAAACGTAAACTCTACTCACTAAAAGCAAGCGAAGAAAGTAATCCGCTAATCCAGCGAGACGCTTCTCTTCCGAGAGAAAACTCTCAACTAATTAACTGACTTTCAGGTTACGGCAACCCGTCCCTTATATAGTAGACTGAGGGCGGGCCCAAAAGCACAAGAAGCAACGCGCCACTTCATGAAGAATCCAGTGGCTATCTGACTATTCATTTCGCCATACTAACCCGGCTGGCGCAAAGCTCCTTGTGAAGCGTCGCCAACGTTTTCTCCTTCGGCGAGCGTTTCGCCCGCTTGTAATATTATTTAAATCCCACACGTATGCATTATAAATTCAAATTTTAAAATTATTTACATCTGTACCTTCATGCATAGGAGTAAGCGTAAGATCATGGTCCAGAAATTGCCCCCATTGCATTAGAGATAAGCTGTATCTGGCATGGGGCGCATCTGTGTCGTAGTGAACAGTCCAAGAGATGAGACGAGGGGATGGTAGAGCTCGACCGGAACGGCCCACCGCCCGAGCAGCACTTACTCCTGAAAAAATGAAAGGATGCCGCTGAAAGGAATAAACAGAAACAGACCCCCTTCCACCTAAAAAAATAGCTTTTGTTATCTTATAACTTTAAACGAGTAATTCTTACATATGTATAAATTTATTTCGTTATCTCCGAAATGGCTAAAACGATTTGGACCAAATTTAATATTTAGATAAGGTTTTGCTTTTTAAATTTATTTATATAGATGCCTTTCGGGAAAACCCCAAGATATTTTACACAAACAAAACATTTTTTTAGAATAAGTATATTAAACTTCGACTTCGAAGTGTGAGCAGGGCAGTATAGTGGTCAGGACAACATGGAAGACGAATGTGTTAAAAATCCTCAGTTCGAATCGCTTTTTTTCTACACATATATTTATAATTGAAATTTTGCTTTATAAGTTTATCTACACAGATGTCTTTTTTGAAACAATGTGATTTAACACACACACACACACACAATTTTTTATAACTAGCTTTTTCTATCTACTCTCATGATGACAATTCATTTAGCACTATCTCAGACTTGATTTCGTCATCGTAAAACTGAATATAAACACAAAAATCGTGAATAATGATAAATAAACTGCAAAATGAAAACCGTAATATAGCAGGTTGAATAACATAGTAAACTAAGTGCATTAATGATTTTTTTCATATAAATAACCTGTTAATATATAGGCAAGACTGAAGGTAATCAGTATGGAATTGGTATCTCAATATTTTTTCAAAAAAAACAAAAAAAACAAATGCGTGCAAAATTATTTGTGAAGAGAAATTTCACGGCTTTTTTAATTCCTACTATTAGTTCACACTCTCCCTATATCTATCTTGTTCAAATCTTCTATCGTTAATAAAATACTTTTTATTCAACCACTCGAGTTCAAATGCATTTTTAAAATTTGATATTAATACAGTTTTTTCTACATATCAAATTATCGATTAAACTTAATAACTTTCCGATACTTTAAATAGAGTTTTAGCAGTTTGTAATGAAAATTGAAATCGGCAGGCGATAGCTCAATGGGTAAAATACGAGGATTTCAGTATTTTTCGCGTGATGGCGAAAATCAATAATTTTTTGCTAAATTATTTAATAAAAAGTAAAATAATTTTTTTGTTGACCCAAGCAGGAATTAACTTAATTTTTTTTATTAATTGTTTATATTTGAAAAATTTTGGTGAATGTAAATTACTTTTATATATTATATTTAGAGTGCAATGAGGAAACAATTATATAATTTACGAATATCCTACAAGGAGTGCAAAGGTTTTAAAATTCAATTGACACAACAATTTTAGCAATTCACAATGAGATATTTTTTTTTCAAACCATGCAAAATTTGGAAATGTATTCAAATACTTTTAGATTATTACATAGACTAGACCTGAAGAATAACTATCTATGCCCTAAGTTCCCGAACTATGGCTCACGAGCAAATATTGAGTGGGCCCTGAAACGTGATGAAAAAGAAGTATAGGAAATAGAGCGCATACCACTAGCCAATATCATTTTTACTCGACGAACTGACGAAATGGCTGAATGGTCAGAAGATGAATTAATACGAAGAGTAGTTGGTAGTAAATACTATACTGTACCACCTGGGAACTATCCTTGCATGTTTTATAAAGCTATGAAAGTCCTCCTACCCTTCACTAAATCATATCTATCCGAGACTGCGTGTTTAGCTACGTTTAACATTAAAACTAAATACTAAAATAAACTGGAGGGATCAAACTCACTCAGATTAAAAGTAACTGAAATTGAAATTGATGCTAAAACTGTAATGACAAAAATTAGAAAACAAATACATCCTTCCCATTGAAAAAAACTGTTTGCAGGTTATTTAAGTATTGAATTAAAAAATATATAAATATATTTAAGTCCCCCCCTTATTTGAACAGCAGTCCTCAATGGTATTGATAACAATTTTTCCACAATGACTATTTTTGGAACTACAGTATAATTTAAGTAGCTCCGCAACTCACAACTGAGCATTACCAGCCTTTATTCCTCCTTTTCTCTAAAGCAGCCAATAGATGAGTCACAAATTTTTAAGTTTTTGTTAGATGGGTCGGAGCATGGACCGAATTAGCCTAGTTGGGGACGGGGACAAAAACTTCCTTGGGGCTCCTTCTGCTTTACTACTTTAGTAATGAAGAACATTCATTAAGGAAGAAAACGTAAAATAATATTGATATTCTATTTGGGGGGCTCCAATCATGTCGGGGCCCAAGGCAACTGCCCCGTATGCCCCTGCCTTAGTCAGGCCCTGGGTTGGAGTTCATTCAACTTTGGGAACCACTGATCTATGCAGTACAGACTGAAAATGGCATTTACATGAAAATAGTTACAAAAAATGGAAGAATATACCTAGTCTTAAAAGTTAATAACCACTCCTAAATAATGCAAATGTTCTGTATGGTACTTACCATCATGATATCGGGGTGGCAGCAGTCTCTGGAATGTCACCAAAGATTTTCCCCAGTGGGGATTTTGTATGTTGTTACACCACCCTGAAGCGGACCTGAAAGAATAAAAAAAAAGGTGATTATTTAGAAATTGCTATAGAATCTGTTGTTGTTGTTGTTACTTATAGCACTTGCCACGGACAAGCCCCGCTGATACATCAGCAGATTTTAAGCCGGAAATATACGCCTCTTGTTTTTGAAGTAGTGCCATCTAGGGCCAAGAGTACGACTTAGTTACACATACGTCACAGCCCTTTTTAGGGGGCGGACTGCATTCATGTAAATTCATTCATTCATCTCAGATCGTAATTCAGACCTGGAACAGAGAACGATCACCTCTGACCCCAACAAGCGAAACAGCTGTGTTGATAATATAGATTCATAAAGCAAAACAGCTGTGTGAATAGAAAAAAATTGTAAAGAGAATTCAAAAAGTATGGCTATTAAGCATCATTTCAGATCACAAGATTCTGACAAAAATAAAAACATAGAGCCATACTGGGATGGGGTGAGGGGTAGAAAATGCTATCTACAAACGGGAAAGGTAGAAGGGTAGGCCAAAAAATGGCCATTGAAAAAAAAATTTAAAAAAAAGAAAGAAAATTAATCTTTAAGAGTTAAATTGTTACTGTCTCAGAGCAAATAATAATAATAATAAAGGAATCTTAAAAACTTTTTTATTGCATTTCTTCATTATATATCATACAAAGTCTGCTGTCCTCCTCAACAGAGTCTAAATTTTATTTTACTTTTTCAGAAAATATGTACAACTTATTATTTATTTACCGCAATAGTACATTTAATTTATAAGCTAATTTTTTATTGTTATAATTCTTTAAAATATTAGTTTTGAAGATGCATCATTTTTCTTAAAAAAGGATAAAGGCATGGCATTTTTTTAACATCCTTTATAAAATTTGTAGAAAAAAAATTGAGAGCGAACAATTTTCCAGAAGAGGGATAAAAAAATTAATCATATTGTAACATGTATTTGTGAGGACAACTGAAGATTGAAAACTTAAGCTATATATATACACTGAAGTGACAAAAGTCATGGGATGACTGTTAATATCGTGTCGGTCCTCCTTTTGCCCGGCGAAGTGCAACAACTCGACGTGTCATGGAGTCCACAAGTCGTTGGAAGTCCTCTGCAGGAATATTGAGCCATGCTGTCTGTATAGACGTCCATAATTGTGAAAGTGTGGATGGTGCAGGAGTTTGGGCACGAACGGACCATTCGATGATGTCCCATAAATGCTCGATAGGATTCATATCGGGCGATCTAGGTGGCCAGATCATGCGCTGGAATTGTCCGGAATGTTCTTCAAACCAATCGGTTCAGTTGCACCAGAGGACCGAGTCCATGCCATGTAAAAACAGCCCACACCATTATGCAGCCACCACCAGCTTGAACAGTGCCTTGCTGACAGTTTGGGTCCATGGCTTCGTAGGGTCTGCGCCACACTCGAACTCTACCATCAGCTCGTAACAACTGAAATCGTGACTCATCTGACCACGCCACGGTTTTCCACTGGTCTAGGGACCAGTCGATATGCTCACGAGCCCAGGAGAGTCGCTGTAGGTGATGTCGTGCTGTCAGTAAAGGGACTCGAGTCGGTCTTTTGCTGTCATAGCCCAAGGAAGACAAATTTCGCCGCACAGTCCTATCGGACACGTCCCTCGTACGTCCCACATTGATTCCTGCAGTTATTTGACGAAGTGTTGCGTGTCTATGAACATTGACCATCCTACACAGACGCCGGCAGTCTCGGTAGTTAAGTGCAGGTGGTCGCCCACTGCGCTGTCCATGATGGGATGGGATGCTTGAAATTTCATACTATCGGCACACTCTTGATGCTGTGGATCTCGGAATGTTAAATTCACTAACGATATCCGCAATGGAATGACCCATGCGTCTAGCTCCAACTGACATTCCACGTTCAAAGTCTGTTAATTCTCGTCGTGCCGCCATAAATCACGAAAAACTTATTCACATGAATAACTTGAACACAATGGCAAGCTCTGGAAAACGAACTGCGCATTTATACTTTTTCGCTGCGATACTACTGCCATCTGTATATTTGCATATTGCTATCCCATGACTTTGTCACTTCAGAATATATATATATATATATATATATATATATATACTGGGAGAGGGTAAACTAATAATAGGAATTGAATAAGTTTAAAACAAATATATTCAAAGTCAAATAAAATTCGATAGATCATGAACATTATAGAGTAAATCAGTTCAAAATCATTCTATTTGGTGCTTACGTATTAACGTATTATGCCATCTTCGCTAACGGTTTAGTAACTCATTGGCGACGGATTTAAATTAGGAGATAAAGATAAACGGATTACACCATTGCCGGATTGCCATAATTGGGGGGGGGTTAGCAACTCCTTGGCGATGACTTCAAATTTGGCGGTAAAGTTGGACGGTATACGTAACGGTAATACGTAAGTAACTTCTATTCAAATCTAGAGAAAGCTGTTTAGATTGTGAACGCCATAGAGTGAATTAAAATAAGTTCAAAGTAATTCTATTATAATTAAATTAAGTTCAAAATAACTCTATTCAAATTCGATTAAAGCTCTTCATATCATGATCTTCATTTAAATACATTGCGACGATGTTAAATAATGATGCGACGTCAATGGGGCACCTGAAAGGAGTGGTGTGGTCGCAAGGTAGAGACGACTGCTCCTCCTCCAGCCTGCATTTCCCTTCGATGTGATCGGGTAGTGCTACCTTCATCTCCTGCTGAAGGTAGTCCTCCACGTCTTGGGCCGACAGAGTGGCCATCATGCTGGAGATATCGGCGTCACTGGGCTTCTTCTCGTGGTCCTTGCTGCCAAAATAATCAGAAAAATGTATAATGTCAGAGAGTTTCTTTTAAATATATATTCGCATTTTTCTCTAGATAAATTATAATAACTACAATAAATTTTAAACAGTATATGGTATTATAACAACTACAATACTCTTTAAATTATAATAACTATAGTACACCTTCGAATACACAGTTTGGGACCATCCGGACTCCGCACTATCCGGTCTGATTTTCTTTAATTAAATAAAGAAGTCAAGGCGTCTATTAAGATATCTGTTAAAGGCTTTTACAAAACCTGTTTGATTCTTATTATCATGCCACAAAATGATGTTTTTTTTGGGGGGAAAGAGATAGACAAAAATCGGTAGACGAAAAATAAGAAAAACCGTCGGAGAAAAATTGAAATTTTATTATCTTCGCTATGTCATCGGATTTACAAAAGATCTGATTTAAAAAATTTAATGATAATAGCAAATAAAATCTAGAAGAAATGTCATTCTGGGCACGAGATTATATGAAATGAAATAAATAGAAAAGGGGATATTTTTTTAAACAATAAATGCGGGACAAATTTTTTGGATAGTTTGCAATACTAAAATGAAATAATTCAAATGAAATTCAATGAAACAATTGAAATGAATAAAAAATATAATTTAACTTGAATGAGCGGGTAGTGCTTGGCCGCTCAAGAAATGATATTCGGACATGATACATTGAAATATGAAAGCAGGTTTCATTTTAATCTTTATTTTAGAGTTTGTTTTAATTTTTAATTTTAGAGTTATCTTTTCAGATCTGTGTTATCATTTATTAGTGAAAAATAAAATTAATTCGAGTAAATTTTCAAGGCCTATGGTAGGCCTTGAAAATTTACCTTGGCCTTGAAGGTAAGAATCAGGCCTATGATTTACGTTAATGTTTAGTATATGCTTTCTACGTTTAAGTTGGGCAATACAAAACTTATGGGAAAATGTGAACAGCTTATATACATTGTTCTTGTTGTTGTTCTAGTATTCCGATTCACAACGGAAAAAGAGGTGATGTACCTTGAGGATATGGACCCCTAGAGGGCAGAAGTCTGACTTCTAGCTCACACACGTCATAATTTTTTTAAGGGGCGGACTTCATTCATTCATCTACAGATCATAATTTAGATCCGGAACAGAGAACAATAACCTCTGACCCAGTACCGTTAGCGGTATTACTCTCAACATGGGGGACTTTGTAACCACTACAGATTTAACGTGCTTCAACTACCACACACACGGAGAGTCTTCGGATGTCGGGTTCGAACTCGCAGCACAAGGGATGCGAATCCCATGCTATACCAATCAGGCTATCCCAGGACCCCTTATAGCTTTTAATTTACTCTTTCTCCAATAAATTCTTGAAACGTGCAATACAATATATAAACATATATAAATTACCAGTACAGAGCCTTCTATTTTAATTCAAAAAGTTACCAGTAACTGCTGATATGATACACGGGCCGCCACCACGTTCACATTCTACGTTGCTTCAGATAAATGGAGGCTAAGTATTCAATAAAAAGTGAGAAAATACGTATAATAACAGTGAGTTTTGAATAGAAACTTTCTCTTCTGGTATTGGTTTGCAAAGAAATGAATTCACAAAACTCCAGATAATCCGGCTGTTTTGTTTTCTGGTCTGTTCTTCTGTCAAATTAAGTCGAATACCCAAGAGTGTACTGTACTAATGAATTGTTTATTATGTTTCAGCGAATTTCCGATAGATGGCGCTGATCACACTGCGTACAATAAACTGCTGTTATCCACTTTAAAATTTTAAGGAAGGTGATTAAGATTAAAGTAAAATTAAATAAAGTATATTTTGAATGCTGGCTAATGCCGGGAAGTTATCGTAACAATGTGCTTCAACATTTTGGGGTAATAGGCATGGATCGCAATGCAGACATAAATCATTAAAGCAGATATCTATTATCAGGAAGTTATCCTCTGTTTATAAGAGGGTTTAAAAAGGAAATTGTTAGGATTTTATTCGATTAAATGCAATAGGTACTTATATAAGTTGAAACGAATCACTGATCAAAAGTATTCAGAAGGGACTGATAGTTAAGGAGCAGTCTTTTGCCAGGATAACAGTATTTAATACTTATTTTTATCAACCGGGCTGAAGTTACTGTAGTTCGATAGAAATGGTTTAAATCATCGTTTTATTTACCTACTCAGTTCTTTGCAAAATTCTAAAAAGAGAAAAATTTGTATTCTGTGAAGACTGTAAATGCCAATCTTAAATCAAAATATTTCCGAAAAATATGAAAAAAAAAATCAAACTTTTCAAGTGAATAAATTATTGAAAAATGAAATGGTACATAAATTATTACTCCAAATTTATTTGCTTATGTGAAAAAAAAATGATTTTCCCTTTACTCCAAAAATTAATGACCCTTTTCCGGAAAAATTCAGTTTCCGAAAAAAAAATTCGTTATTTCTCAATGGAAAGAATAAGCTAGCTCAAAAAGATTGCCTGTTCAATCTAAAAACCCTTTAAATAAATTGTTTTATGAGCAATATTTAAAATAGAATGATAACTTTGAAATTTTGCAGTTTATTGCATATTTAAGGGGTATTTTAGTATCAAAACATTTCAGATAGTTATCTTTAAAAAAATGATCATTTTTAATAAATAACCAAGCATTAGAGTTTGAATCATTACACTTTCTGAATTTTTAAAGGAATTTCAAGACATCATATTCGCACATTTTTTTTTATTTGTCAGTGAAATTAAAATTACAATCTTTGATTTACCGATCCTAAAAAAAAAGATATTTTGTCAGTAAGGCGATAATGTTACAATCTTTGTAAATATATGTATTCGCCCTGAAATATCTGAGACATATCTGAAATACTCAGATTCTGAGACGAAAATTTAGGCTTATTTTAAGTAAAAACGGCATCTCTAGCGATTTGGCAACTTGGCGGCCTTTTCGCGAGAATCTTAATGACTTGGCGAGATTTGGCAAAAAATAGACAGTTTCGGAAAATTCCGTCATCTAAGCTCTAGGGCCATTACTAAGTGAGATAGCCCAGAGCCTTAGAGAACCTTGGCGAAAGTCCTAGATTTTCGCGCCAAGTCAGGTAAAAATACAACTACCCGAATGACCATGAGGACTAGAGAGAGTAGTGAAGACTAGAGTGTTAATGCAGTGCACAGAAGCTATGATATGTCTAAGGTATTAGAGACCTCTGTGTTTGTAAGCTGTTTCCTGTTATATTAGCTGAATTGGAGCTGCGTAATTGTGACTCGTAACTGCTGTCATTTCCTGCTTCTTCTGGAGATTATTACGAATAAACGTCTTGTGATTTTCGAGAGATTGTTTTATCAATTCTCAATCAACACGAACCCCGAAGCGCGGTACAATACGAACTTTAACCAGAATAAGATTTAACACAACTTGATGCTAGGTATTTTGCAGAAGCAATCTCTTTTTCATCAAATAGATTTTTTTAAAAAAAAAACTTACAATAGCTTTAAATAATTTTTTATTTGAAATATAGTATTCAATTCAAATAAAATGGGCATTAGTTTATTAATTTGAGATTACTTTAAATAAATTTACATTTCAAGCAATGCACTATTTTTTAAACATATTATCAAAATGAGTGACAAATAAATGCTTATATAAAATTAAGGCATAACATACATCTAAAGAAATCTTTTCTTAAAAATTTTAAAAGCGACTTGAGTTACTAAAAATTATAAAATCTTAAAGAAAATAAGATTTAAAAAAAATGTATTTCTAGCTGTTTGCTTATTTTTTTAAAGCACATACAACACGATTACGTTATCTTATAGCAAAAAAAAGCCACAGCATCCGATGTTCATATCTAACTATCATTGAAGTATTGAGGATTATCGGAATACTTGAACTCAGGGGTCTTAAACTTGCCAAAATGATTGATTCTGGAAAGGAATTGGCGTCGTAGTACTTTTTAACTAGCCAGACTTGAGCGAAAAGTAGGCAAATATGCCAAACTTTTGCCAAGTCGCTGTTTGGGGAGGTTTTACCTAACTTTCGGTTAAACAATTCTTGTTATCTGTAATGTTGTAATTTAGTATAATATATAGTTACTATAATGCATTAAATGGATTATTACTATATATGATACAGATAGTAACTATAAAGCTGTAACGGACTATTCAGCTTGAATTGTTTACCAAATAAATCTACAAGTGGAATTTTAATTAGAGTGTAAATATCAATTCTTTTGATTTCTATTGTACTGGGAAATAAATTTTATGAGCACCGGAGACTCGATGGCATACTTGTGTATTTCTAGATGTAAATGAAACAAAGGCTATCGCCTTCAATAGAGACTTTTTTATAAAATTTTTCACAAACCCTATAGGGTTAAAATTGTTAATAAATTTGTAATATCCTCTGATTTTTATAATATTACAAATATTGTTTTTCTGGTACTTACGTATTATACCGTCCAACTTTAAAGACAAATCTGAAATCATCGCCAATGAGTTGCTAAACAGCCAGCTATGGCAATCCGGCAATGGTGTAATCCATTAATCTTTATCGCCAAATTTAAATCCGTCGCCAATCAGTTACTAAATTGTTGGCGAAGACGCTATAATACGCAAGTACCGTTTTTCTTACTCATCTTTGTTTTCATTTAGGAAAATTCAAACATCTTGCGTACAACGTGGAAATAACAGTTAAAGATTATATATATGTTACAGTTAAAGTATGAAATCCGTTATTTTATAGAATACCTAGTTATTCCATGAAATAACTGATCGTGTCAGTTAAAGTGTAAAACTCTCTTGTATTTCATAGTTTAACTAGTTATTTCATAGAATAACGATCTGCAGCCCGTTAAAGTGTAAAATAATCTATATCATATACTCGCACGACAAATACATTTACCTTCCACCCCTACTGCATTTAGACAATTACTGCAATGGAACCATTATATTCCCGATCCCAGTTCAGTGTCTGCGAACAAAAATTAATTAAAATTGAAGAAGTACCGGATATAGAAATATCGCTCCGGTCGGTTGCTACAGCTCAAAGTTTAGGTAATGGTCAGGGATTTAAAAAATGTTCGTGTAAAACCCAGTGTGTCAACAAAAAAGTTTTTGTTTTAGATATAATGCTCTTTGTCATTCCAAGTGTCATTTTAGTACTCCTTGCTGTAACAAATGATTTTATAGTACATTTCCATAAATACCATTTATACGCTGCATAAATTAGATAAATTGCTTCTTTTTCATTTTATTTGTCTATCATTAGTTTATTTACAGAATACCTAGTTATTTCTAGACAAATTGCTCATTTTACACTTAAACTGTCTCTCATTAGTTAATTTATAGAATACCTAGTAATTTCATAGAATATTTACCGGGTGTCCAAAAAGTTCCCGTACTCCAAATTAAAAAAAAATCATTGTCCGTGATTTTTTTCAAGTATATTAAATTTTTCCATACGAGTAATGAAACCATGGACATGCATGAAGTTTTTTTGGGCGATCGACTTATCTCAAAAAAATCTTTGACCTCCTCGATCCCCTGATCTGACCATCCCGGACTTTTTTCTGTGAGGATATTTAAAGGAAAAAATTTATGAAGGTGATCCTCAAACAATAGATGATTTGAAAATTGCAATTACCCAAATGATACAAGATATCACTCCTAGCATGTTAAAACGCGTTTCGAAAAAAAAATGAGCAAACGAGTTCAGCTTCGTCTCCAAGAAAGGGATGGACATTTTGAACATTTATTATAAATATAAGTTCAGTATATTTTTTCTTAGTTATGTTAAAAGTGCTTTTTATCAATGGTATAAAAATAATTCTTTTTAAACCTCTTGTTTTTGTAGGATAAATTCACAAATCATCAGTACGGCAACTTTTTGGACACCCTGTAGTTAAAGTGTCAAATTAATAACATTATACACACTTTAACGGACACGATCAGTTATTTCATGGAATGACTAGGTATTCTATAAAATGCTTTATATACTTTAATTATATATTTTAACGGTAATATATACATATATATATATATATATATATATATATATATATATATATAATGATCCGAGCAAAACATTGTTAAAAAGGATTGTTCAGAAATAAAGCATTGTTATAAATTCTGATAAACAAACGATAATAGAGTTAAAACATTGGGAGCATTGTTGTCCTTTTATAATGCAACAAAAGCTCTGAACAACAATAGTCGAATCGACAGCAAATAAACGAACAAAGAGAAAAGATTAATTTTGTATTTTATTGCATTGGTGATTTGTGAGTTTTTTAAACTGCTTTGATTACTGCTGTTTCTTATTGAAATATTTCGACATGCCTGTGTTCTGGCGATTTACAGTCGCCATGGCCTGTGCCGCCGCACTTTCTCCTGGATTTCTGTTCAAACCAGTCGTTCCGATGAAACCCGAACGACGTGCTGCTCTGGCTGGGAAACTAAAAAAACTGATTGATGATGTTGAAAGTTCGAATACCTTTAAGCATTGCAAAAATCTTGATGCGCCTCTTAAACAACTACTCGAGTGGTTGGAAAAGTCTAACGATTCAAAGGATGATACCAAATGCCATGCTTTTCAACACATCGTGGAGAATAATAACTACTTCTCCAGAGACTTTCTTATGGCCATTCACAACTTTATCACAGGCTGAAAACTGTATCAAATGATTATGTAAGGGTTCTGAACGAAAAAACTATTTTGAAAACTATAAATAACCAAAATAAAATTGGACAACCTTTGCCATGCAAGGATAAAAAATATACAGAACCAGGAGAAGATGAAGAAATATTTCTTCGATTATGGATATTCTTCGAACGAAATCTGCCTGCCAACAATGGAAGATAAAAATATTAAGAATACATCTGCAACCTCTTTTTGAAAAGTTATGATATTCGAATAAAAAGTGCCATCCAAATGTGACATACCTTCTATCGAAACAAATACTTAAAGAACCCAAAATGAGAAGATCGACATCATATTTCCTCGCCTTATAGGACATCCAACGTGCCAAGTTACGATACTACAACAAATGATCTTCCAGCCTTGGCTTGTCTTCTATCGAAGAGAACTCTTTAAGCCATTCTGGTTGACAAAAAGATATTGGAAATGTTTCTTCACTTCCAACCTGACAAGTGACGATACTACTAGTGGTCTTCCAGTCTTGGCCTGTCTTCTATCGAAGCGAACTCTTTAAGCCATTCTGGTTGATAAAAAGATATTTGAAATGTTTCTTCACATCCAACCTGACAGGTGACGATACTACAAGTGGTCTTCCAGTCTAGGCTTGTCTTCTATCGAAGCGAACTCTTTAAGCCATTCTGGTTGACAAAAAGATATTTGAAATGTTTCTTCACATTCAACGTGACAAGTAACTATACTGCAACAAATGATCTTCCAGCCTTGGCTTGTCTTCAATCGAAGCGAACTCTTTAAGCCATTCTGGTTGACAAAAAGATATTTGAAATGTTTCTTCCCATCCAACCTGATAAGTGACGATACTACAAGTGGTCTGCCAGTCTTGGTTTGTTTTCTATCGAAGCGAACTCTTTGGGCCATTCTGGTTGACAAAAAGATATTTCAAATCTTTCTTCACATCCAACCTGAAAAGTGACGATACTACAACAAGTGTCTTCCAGTCTAGGCTTGTCTTCTATCGAAGCGAACTCTTTAAGCCATTCTGGTTGACAAAAAGATATTTGAAATGTTTCTTCACATCCAACCTAACAAGCGACGATACTACAACAAGTGTCTTCCAGTCTAGGTTTGTCTTCTATCGAAGCGAACTCTTTAAGCCATTCTGGTTGACAAAAAGATATTTGAAATGTTTCTTCACATCCAACCTGACAAGTGACGATACTACAAGTGGTCTTCCAGTCTTGGTTTGTTTTCTATCGAAGCGAACTCTTTGGGCCATTCTGGTTGACAAAAAAGATATTTGAAATGTTTCTCCACATCCAAAGTGACAAGTGACGATACTGCAACAAATCATCTTCCAGCCTTGGCTTGTCTTCTATCGAAGCGAACTCTTTAAGCCATTCTGGTTGAAAAAAATACATTTGAAATGTTTCTTCACATCCAACGTGACAAGAGAAGATACTTCAATAAATGATCTTCCAGTTTTTGCTTGCTTTTTATCGAATCAAACTGTTATAGATTGTTTCTTAAAGATTATAGACCTTTACTATTTTTTGGAATGACCGAATATTCTAAATTGGTTTCGAAGCATTTGCTAAATATACTTAAACTTTAAAATAACTGTAAAATTTTGAACTTTTTACTATTTATGTTTTGAATAAAATTTACTTTTTTTAAAAATTTTATGTATTTGTCATTTATGTATTTTTACAAATTACATTTTTATGAGAATGTAAATTTACACTCTAAATATTATAATGTACTTTGAATAATATATATGATGTTAAATATTAACTTAATTTATAAATATCATTCGCGCTTTTTTTCGGAAGACAAAAACGGAAAATTTTTCCTGCATTTCCTATTAGAAAACAAAATCAAAAAATCTATGTAAGTTTATTTAAACAGCCAAGCATTTGCTTTACATCTGACATACAATTTTTCTCAAAATTTGGCCACAAGAAGTTTTATGAAGGGAATTAGAAATATCTATTTTGAACTTTTCCAAAGTGTTTCTGTTTCGTATAATTTAGATTTTTTTTTAAGTTAATGGCTCGTTAATTGTTTGGATAATACTGTAGTAAAAGAACTCTTGGTATTAGGTAAAACAGAACTGTTAAGTCTACACTGTAAACATTCTTTGAAAGGTACGAAAAAGGCTCTCTGATCAGGGTTGCTTATCCTGGAAGTTTCTGTTTTGTTTCATTCTAGGTATTATTTGTTAAATAAAGGATATATTTTCTCAATAGGAGTTGATTTTCATGCGATTTAATTTTTTTTCCAACAGGTCCCGGGCGTTAGAGTGTTATAAAAATGTACTTGAACTTATTCAAAATAAAATAAAATATAGGTTTATTTTTATATCTTTAAAATTTAGATATTTTCAGGTATTTTTAAATCGTTTATTGATTTATATAGTCCTTTTTTTTACAGCCATCAGAGCTACAAAAGTACAAAAAAGCAAGTTCTGCTGTACAAGGACTATTCATTTTTTTATGGTTTACATTTATAGCACATCATTCAGTCATCTATAATGAGCGTTTCTTGTATAAAAGGATAAAAGAATAATTATTCTTCGCTTTACAGCTGACCGTAATAACCATAAAATAAAACAACTGAATGGTCCTTCTTTAGGTGTTAGCGAATAGCGCTAGGCCCGAAGTCCCAATCTTATGGTTAGTAGCCAAGTAACAAATCCGTTGGGCCAAGAGTACACTTCGGTCCGAGGGATGTTATCTGGCTTACATGTGTAGCAATCACCACAGAGTATCTCCCCAGTGAGTTTTGGCGAACGATACTTATGTGAGTTGGTGGTGAAGTTAATAACTGTCGTATTTAATGCGCGTCTAAAGCTTTGAGTCACCGATAGAGGGCACCACGACAGTTGAATGAAGCTACGGGCGAAGGTTGGTGGTGATGAGCAACTTGTCGTATTTAATGCGCGTCTAAAGGTGATGAGCAACCGATAGAGGGCGCCATGACAGTTGAACGAAGCTATGGGCGAAGGTTGTGTTTATACAAGGTCGGTCGTGTTACCATTTTAGGTGTAGCGAATAGCCCTAGGCCCGAACTCCGAATCTTATGGTTAGTAGCCGAGTGACAAATCCGTTGGGCCAAAAGTGCACTTCGGTACGAGGGATGTTATCTGGCTTATATGTATAACAATCACCACACTTCTATAACAGAATTTGCTTTTTTATAATATAAGATTTAAAATTGTTTTTGTTTTGTTTCAGAAGAGGTCTGAAAAATTCCAGAAATTCGCGACGAGAGCAAAGTTTTCCTCGCCCTTTTTGTTCTCTCTCTCGCTCACACGTACATATACGCAAGCGCATATATTCTGGGAGGTGTTTTCTGTCTTATGTATAAAATGGGTGATTTGGCATTAAGCAAACTGTTAAAATGAGTAGTGTAATTCGTAGATATCTTCAAATGGCAACGTCTACAGAAATGGGCTCAAAGTAGACATACTCTAATAGATTTAAGGCCGAACAAGGGAACTTGGCTAATTTGAAATCCTTTAATTCTGCTTCATTGAGGATTCGAATTTCTTTCACTAGCTTTATTATCATGTCAGAACATGTTATTTTGTAAATGAGGTTTCTGAAGTCAACAAAAATCCGTTGGCGAAAAATAAAAATTTTATTATCTGCACGAGCATCTCAAAAAATCAGCTTTTCATACTGTGTTGCCATTGCATTTTCAAAAAGCTCTGATTTTTTAAAAGTGAATTGCTAAAGCAAATAAAACCTAGAAAAATTTCATTTTGAGCACGCTATTACATGAAATGAAATAAACAAAAAATGTGACATTTTTTAAAACAATCAATACGAAACAAAGTTTTTTGTATCGTTTGTAATACTAAAATGACTCATTCGATGAAACAATTAAAACGAATAAAAATATAATTTAACTCGCACGAGAACGTGGTGCTTGGCCGTTCAAGAAATTATTTTCTGACATGATACATTGAAATATGCCTAACAGATTTCATTTTAATCTCTTATTTTTAATTTTTGTTTACGAAAACATGATTTAGGTTTGTAAATTATACATATATGAATTAATATTGGATGTTAGAGAAAAAAAACAAATAAAGGACATATTCTCATATATTGGGATGCGAAATGAGAAATTTTTTAAAAAAAATATCATAGATATAATAATAATGAATGAAAATTTTGAAAGATTTTCTTTTTTAGGATTGAGATATTTATTTTTGGCTCTTCAAAATAATTTTGATAGTCTGAAATTTATCAATTTAACTCTTTCATGCAAATATATTCGTTTTTATGAATCATGCATTTGATATACGTTATTTATTTCTCTTTCTAATGTACTTTGAATCGGAATTAGTTCTCAATGGGTGAAATTAAATTAATGTTATTCTATGTTATGACATTTTATCAAAAGGCTCATAATGTAAGATTGAATTATTTTGTCACTCATTTTAACTTTATGTTGAAAAAATGCAAGGAGTCTAGCTGTTCTGGATGATTTACGTGATCTTGCTAGAAGAATAGAAAAGGCATGAAAACTCTGAATAACATTGAAAAATGTAATAGACGCAACGATACCTGGTAATAAATTATTTATATCTCACTATGAGTTTTAAAAATTTATACCATTGATGAGTTAACTAGCATTCAAAAAATTCAATTTCTTGATAAATATTTTTGTCGCTCAGCTGATATTAGAAATGACGAATTGCTACTATTTGAAGTGTTATTTCAATTATAAGCACCAAGTCTATTCAATATATGCATATTTAAGAGAATTGAAATAAAACAAGCAATATAAATAAAATTATAGTCAATTTCTAATTAGGTCAACAAAGAAAATTTTTATTTTAGCTACTTTTTATTAAATAATTATAATTAATATAAATAATTGATCAAAGAATTATGCCTGGACAAAACAATATCAAGTTCGTTTCTGTTGAAAATAAATCAGTACTGGCTCAGAACACAATCAGAATACATTCAGTTGGCATTGAATTTTCAACGCCAATTGAGGCAACGCAAATGCGGGAATTTCATACGCCAGTTAGGGTAACGCAATAGAGATTAGAAATTTTTAATTTTTCTTTATTCTGTATTATTTTAATTCGAAATTAATTCAAAATGAAAAAAAATTGATTAACTTACAAGGTTTAATTTTAAATACATCAAATACTAATAAAATAAACAGAAACGCTTGAAATAATCGGCCGAAAAGATGAAAACGGCCGAAAGGGGAAAACAAAATGAATTCGCTACTTATTTTGGCAGTGGGAAAAGATTTTTGGCGAAAAAAATAGTTTTTAATTAATTAATAAAAATTAATAAATTAATATTTGAAAAAAAACTGTATTACCATCAAGTGTTACATGTTTTTAAAAAAACCTCTACATCTTTAAAAACATGTACTCAGACTTGAGTGGATGAATAAAAAATATTTTACTAAAAATTAATAATTTGATATACATATTGTTACGAGTGGGCGAGCGCCATGGAGGTGCACCGAGGTTGACGGCGTTTGTAGAGGAGCTTCTAGCGAGCCGGGTTGGGTTTGGCGAAAGAAATAATCTGGTAGCCGCTGGATCCTTCTTGAAGCGTCGCGTTTTTTCCCCGTGTTTTCATGCGCTCGCTTGGCTATATAAGGGACGAGTTGCAGTAGTGAGTTAGTTTATTTCCCTCTCTGAAGAGAAGCGTCTCGCTGGACTAGCGGATTACTTTTCTCAATAATTATTAGTGAGCTGTGTTTGCATTTGCTGTTAACGTTGTTTTATTGAGCTCGCTGTGATTTACTGTTTTCTGTGCTATACGATAGCTCCTTTGTAGTCTGTTTTTATTGTGCGTAAGGCTTGCTTTTACGCTGTAAGTGACTGTTGACTGCTGTATTCTGTTTATTTAAATTTTTACTTTATCAAGTCATCCTATAAATATCTGAAAATAAATTTGTTTGTGCTGTCCTCAAGTAAAGTCCATTCAATCCGAACATTCTACCCTAAAACTGTAACTGTAACTATATATATATATATATATATATATATATATATATATATATATATATATATATAAGGACGGTGTCAGTTAATGGTAGGAATTGAAAAAAAAGAATGTAAATAATATAATTTCAATTCTCACATTTGAACGTCTTGCATGAACTGGTGAGAAGCCAGTTCCAGAATCAGAGATTTGTTGGCAATCAGCATGGCCTGCCGCTTGGGGCGCAAGAAAACGTGGTGCACGGCTTCGGCACTTCGATAATGGGCCACCCCAATGTCTAAGATATAAAAGTGCAATTAGGATTATAAGCAAATATAACTCACAATGAATAAATAAACAAGAGAAAGGAAAGGAAATTTAAATATTGTTTTCTGCTTTTTGTTGTTGTATTAAATATTGCAATCAGATTTATAAAAAAAAAGGAAAAGGAAATAATTTGACAATCTCTTAAAGTTAAAGCTGTATAGAAAAAATATATCAAAATATAACTGTATTTGAGATTCGAAAATAGTTTTCCATATTAAAATTAAACAAAATTCATTACAGACTTACAGTTTTATAATAGTTCTAATCATTTTGAAATAAGAAACAATCACAAATCTAAATTCAATAGCACAGGAAAAGGCGAGAAAGGCTGGTATAGATGCCCTGAAAAGCAGACTTAAAGACGTAAAAACAATATTCATTTTTTTTTAAATTTTAAAACTTAAAATTAAAAAAAGATGGCAGCGGGTCAAAAAATTAATATTGAACCCATAGATCCTTTATTATATCATAATCTAATTTTTAAATGTTTTAAAATACTTTAAAGCAATCTTTGAAATAATAAATTTTGTTAGAAAGGATGTTTCAGGAGTCATATAAGGTAATTTATGAAATGGAGTGTAATTTGAGTTTTTTTTTCTTTCTAAAGGAAAAATAGTATAGAGTAATTCGAAACAGTCCTGAAATGTTTTAATATGAAGGAACAAATTATCCTGTCAATATCCTGAAAATGTTAATATAAATATGACAAGTATAAAGAAACCGCTCAAACTTTTCGTGGGAGGATACAATTAATAATTCTATAGGTATTCACTAGAGGGCGTTATTTTACAACAGAGTAAATAGATTATTCCGATCAGACATGACAAAAGTAAGATGACGTTAGACAACTTTCTTGAAATTACAAACATAATGTGCATAATGACATTTTTGCACTCACTAAAAACGATATTTTCTAAATACTCTATCTCCAGTTTCCATTCGGAATTGCTGTAAACTAAAGTTGCTTCAACTTTTTTTTCTTATGTTGAACCTAATATGCTTGGAAACGAAAATGTATCTCGGACCGATAAATTCCATTCTGAAACTATATGAGTTTGTAATAACTTTCTGACGATTCCTTTATTTCATGCTTTCAATCTTTCCTTATTCGATTTTTTGGTAAATTGTTTAAACTAAAAACTTACAAAACTCATTTTAAAAATGGAATTTTTATCATGACAATTATAAAAGAATAACACCTTATTAATTGAAGAATTCCGCTGATACTTATCCTTTTTTTTAATAAAACACTCTTGCTTTAGATACATTTAAATTTAGCAGACAGCAGATGGCAATGGCAGAACACAATTTCCATCTTGAAAGATTATTAAACAAACGAGTGTTTCATCATGAAAAATCTTTATTTGTAAATACAGAAATTTCAATTGAAAGCAAAAACTTTGATCTTATGTTCTCCAATTGTAGCGATTGCAGGTCGCGGTACGAACCTGTGACGCTTGGGCCTGTTGCCGAGTAACATAGCCACTATGCCAAAAGTCGACTTCGGTATCGTAGATATTATCTGGCTTATACGGCTAACGTTACACAATTTTATGTTAAAATGTTAACTTTTTTAAAATCATCAATGATGAATTTTAACATGAAAACTCACTGTTGCTAAATATTTCTTGTTCAGCAGCAATTCTAATTCTGGCTTGTCTCATCGCTTCCCTTAATGATGTCAGAATTGTCTCTTTGGGGATTTCGTAGACCGGAGAGGCTGCAATCAAAACAACGGTTATATGCCGATTACTCAGTTTTCGTGATAATTAAAGAAGAAATCATGAATATTAAATATGTTTAAAATATTTAATATTTAACTTAATTTTTAACTTAATCGATAAAACATTCCCAAGAAAACATATGATGTATAAACGAACATTAATGGCCACGAATCTTGCAATGGATTCCCTCTCATGTTGGTATCCATGGCAATGATGTCGCTGATCGACTGGCCGTGGAAGGTAGTCAACTCTCTACTCCTCCATCATCTGTTTTAAAAGTCTCAGAGATCCATTCCATGTTTATTGACAAAGTAAAATCAATTCGGAGGATTCCTCCTGAACACGATTGGTACGCCGCAGAGCGCCCTGGTTTATCTTTGCAGAACACCCGCTCGAGACTTGCCCAATCTGCCTTAGCTAGGCCAAGGTTTTAGCCACGTCAGAAGTCTGGTCTTCGACGGTCCGAACAGGACCTTTTCTACTTGCCCTTGCTGAGCTTTTGCCTCTCCCTCTCGTATTGTTTCTTGTATCGGCGCCTCTGTGAGGCAACTGCCGGATGAGAGCGAGAGTGTTTTTGACCTTTTGGTGCGGCACGATCTTTTGAACTTGGTCTAGGACCAAGAGTATAAGACCAAGGGGATCAGCAACAACAACAACGAACATTAATAATAAAAAATAATAAATAAATCAAATCTGAGGAAGAAAGAAAATCACCATTATCATTTAATTATGCACGACTATAGAAATTTCTTTACTAAATTTATAAAAAATAGCCTTTGTCTTAATCGTAGCAGATTTTGTTTTATTTACAAAGATTATCACAAATGTGTGACAATTCAAATTTAAATCACATATTTCCCGAGAGATGGCGCCACAATGAATTTGTAAAATAGGAAAGCAAGACATTCGAAAGGAGAGAGGGATTCGTAGAGTCGAATGGTTTGACAGGATGCGATGAGATAGTGTGTTGTCACTTTAACCTCACCCCCGGCGGGATTCTTAAAACTTAATTGTAATATAAATAAAAAATATTATTTTTAAAATCAGAAACCACGAGTTGTTCTTTCGTGGTGAAGTAATGCCTGAGCAAAACGTAAGTATGCCCACATTGTTTATATAAATACTATTTAATTCTAAAATACTGAATTAATATTATTAATTTAGAGAGAAAATCGAGAATTTGAAATACAGCAAATTTGTATATAAATGCTAGATAAAAACACAATTTTGGAAAATTAAAATTCATGGAAAAAGGCTTAAAAGGCAAAATATAATTTAAACGTTCCATTTTAAAAAAATAAATACAAACACACTAAGTCACTGAACATTAAAAAAAACTCAAGAAAGAAAAATGAAATTAGAGAAAAAGAATGAAATTTATCCAAATACAATTTAGATTTTGAAATCTATCTTTGGAATACATCTGTTTGTATTTTCATACAAATTTGTGAAGGCAATTATATAGTTGGATCATATACTCTTCTATCTTATATACAACCTATAGTTATTTTCCTTTTGGAATTTAAAATTTAAGGAATGGCACAAATATTTATTTTGATTAAGTCATCCTAAAATCCATTCACCTGTTTTCCATTTAGAAAAATCCATAGGCTGTGTTGCTTTCTCACATTCTTGAAAAGCATTCCTAAACGAAAAGAAAAAAGATACGAATTTGAAACGTTAAGTGAGCAGAAATAAATAAAAAAGAATGGGAGGTAAATTTTTATTTAGGTTAAATAGGTTTTTTTACAGAATACCTACAAATACTCATCCGGCATAAGCATAGGTGAAGGTTGCAGCAACCGGACTAACTTCCCTCCATTATCGCATAGTATCCTTGTTAAACTGGATTTTCGAATTTCTTGTAACTGATCTGGAAAAGAGCATTTTGTATACATATTTAGTTGAAATGAATCTAAGGATTGAGTAATATTATATTATAAAAACAATTAACAGATGAGAAAAAAATATTTTGTACGCATATGAGCAAACAGGACAAACATGTGAAAAATGCAATCAATAACGAGCAGCATTGGGATGAAGTATTAAAACGAAAAGAAAGATAGTTTCAATAAATATTCCACAACTGTGTTTTGCGTTTTAAAACCATTAATTATAACAATTATTACAATGACTATAATAATTCTTTTAGAAATGCATTTTAAGCTGGAACTAATCTTCATTCTTGAATTTTGAATTGAATACAAGTCTTCATTCTTGAAATTGAACACAAATCTTCATTCTTGAACTTGAACACAAATCTTCATTCTTGAAATTGAACACAAATCTTCATTCTTGAGTTTTGAAATGAACGAAAACCTGTATTCTTGGGTTTTGAATTGAATACAAATCTTTATTCTTCAGTTTTGAACTAAACTCAAATCTTCATTCTTGAGTTTTGAACTGAATACAAATCTTTATTCTTGAGTTTTGAACTGAATACAAATCTGTATTCTTGGGTTTTGAATTGAACACAAATCTTCATTCTTGAGTTTTGAACTGAACTCAAATCTGTATTCTTGGGTTTTGAACTGAACACAAATCTTCATTCTTGAGTTTTGAACTGAACTCAAATCTGTATTCTTGGGTTTTGAACTGAATACAAATCTTTATTCTTGAGTTTTGAACTAAACTCAAATCTTTATTCTTGAGTTAAGAACTGAACAAAAATCTCCATTCTTGAATTTTGAACTGAACAAAAATCTTCATTCTTGAATTTTCAGCTGAATACATTTTCATTCGTGTACGATAATCTTGAAATCTAAGATACCATTAAATAATTACAATATCCTTATTAGTAAAAAACCCAAATGGTAAGGAACTTACTGCGTTTGAAAATTTAGTATGGCTTTAATTTAGTTTGACCTGCTTATAACGCAATTTTATATCTAATTTCTTTTCCATAACGAAAAGACGCAATCAATTCTTAATAGCTAAACAATATGGAATTTTTTTTACATTCTCTTTGTCAAATATTATGGCAATAAAATTCAGGCAAAAAGAAATCTAAAAACTAAAATGGGTCACATAGTCAAGGCTTACATCTTTGCAACCTCTAATCCACTTTAATAAAAGAAAATTAATTAAATTTTTGTATACAAACAGGATTATTTCGAAAAGCACAACATAAAAGAAAAGGAATAGCGGTAAAATTAAAATCTTCTATTTCATACTTGAACGTGTTTTTATATTTTCTATTTCACAATAACTCTTTTCTTTGGTTACGTTCAAGATTCATAAAAGTGAACATCAATAATTTTGAGTTCTGATTAATAATAGACATTTAGTAATAAAATATATAGTAAACTGATTGTCACCATAAATAACTCAAATTTTCGGATGTTTTCATAAATATTTCATTATTCCCTTCGAACATTCAAGCATTCGATTCAAATATTCGAATATCTCAAATTAAACAAACGTTAACTAATGTCAGAATTTGAATTTAATTTTAACTCAGATATTAAGAACCGTCTTTAACTTCCATTTACAAAATTCTGTCAAATTTCCTCGTATTAGTTTTAAAGACTTGAATATCAAAATTTTATTTTCTTGACTCCACTATTGTGTTGTAGTCCAGGAATTTTGACTTATGATGAATAACTAGGTATTCTATAAAATAATTGCATTACATACTATAACGGTAACAGATATAATAACGATTAACGCCGTTTTCCCCTGCTCACTGCGTATGCCTGAGGCACCGCTTCTTGGTATGTCAAGAAGTGAAAGCTTGTATTTGTCTCTTTTCCCTTTTTTCTAGAATCACTAGTTAAGCGCATTATGCTTTGGGTTAGAATTTCGGTTCACTTTTATATATATTTGCTGAATTGATTTACTTTTAAAATGTACTTTGATATTGGTAGGTGCAGGCATTTATCATTAGCGCAGCTCACATATTTGTTTCAAAAACAGCAGTGGAATCTTGTAACTTCAAATAAGAATTTTTTGCGTATATATATGCATACATTGTTAGAAACTTCGTAAATTTTTCTGTAAATATTTGTATTCGTCTTGAAATATCTCAAACAGATTTGAAATGCATAGATTTCTGGGGCGAAAATCACACAATTAAGGCGTATTTTACGTAAAAACGGCATTTCTAGGGTTTTGGCGAATTGACGAAATTTAGGCGGGAGTCTTGGTGACCTAGAGATATTTGGCGAAAAACAGATCGTTCTGGAAAATTCCATCACCTAAGCTCTAGGACCATTATTGATCGAGATAGAACCTTGGCGAAAGTCCTAGATTTTCGCGCCAAGTCAGGTAAAAATACAACTACCCGAATGACCACGAGGACTAGAGAGAGTAGTGAAGACTTGAGTGTTCTTCCAGTGCACAGAAGCTGTTATTTGTCTAAGATATTAGAGACCTCTGTGTTTGTAAGCTGTTTCCCGTTGTGCTAGCTGAATTGGAGCTGCGTAATTATGACTCGTAACTGCAGTAATTTCCTGCATCTTATAGAAATTTCTACAAATAAACGTCTTGTGATTTTCGAGAGATTGTTTTATCAATTCTCCATCTACATGAACATGAACCCGAAGCGCGGTACACACACACACATTATGTGTGTGTTGTGACTAATAGCACTTGCCTAGGACAAGCCTCTGCTGTTACGATCAGCAGATGATTTAAGCCTAAGAAATGCGTCTCTTTGTTTTACAAGTAGCGTCATCTAGGGCCAAGAGTTAGACTTAGCTACTCACACGTCACAACCCATTTTAGGGGGTGGACTTCATTCATGCAAGTTCATTCATTCATCTGAGATCGTAATTTAGACCTGGAACTGAGAACGATCACCTCTCGGCGACAGTCGCCATTCACTCGGGGAATCTTTTGGCCGGTGAGCTTTGAACCCGTAACTTAAGGAGTACGAGTCCAACGCTCCACCAACCAGACCATCCCGGCCCACACTAGATCCGTAGAGCAGTTAATGATATGGGCAGCAGCACGCCAATCCTTTTCTCAGTCCCCTCCCCTTCTTTTTCCTTCTAAAACATTAAGTTCACTTTTGAGGTCAGAGGGTGCGACCAGAAAGCTGGTGAGAAAGGTCATACCCATCTATATTTATAGTTCCTCTTCTTATATTAAGCACACCCCTCTTTTTGTGTGTGCTCTTCTGTAGGACGCTTTTTCTACCTTTGAAGATGAATTTGGGTCAGCATGACCAGGATTCGCGTGGGAGTCAATAGAAGCTGAAAGTTTTGATCGCCAATAATGAGGCAAAGAACTGAAATGTATTTAAAATTGGCGCGATTTCTTTTTTCATTCAGTGAAAGGTCAGTTCAACTTGCTTATAAAGTTATTATGTTGCAATAGTGTTGCCAACACCCTTCATTCATCATCATTACAAAATGGATGTTTTGGTGATTCAAATGTTAGAAGGCGATGCTTTTAATCAAATTAAATTAATTATCTTTCTGTCTCGTACGGTTGAATTCGGTTGGAATAAGTCCTTTTGTGAGAAATATCAGTTTCTCTTTTATTTGGTTAATTTGGCCCAGCTTGTCAAAAGTTTGATTTTACGTGAAAAAATACCATATTAATAATAAAATGGCATCTTAAGGGAAATGGGACGTTATTGACAACAAAAATAGTCAACATTTTAGTTGTAAATAAAGGAGATTTCATATAAGTAAACATTATTTCTTAGTAAAAAATATGGCACATATGGAAAGAATGTACTTTTTCAAATAAATAAATTAAAAAAAATATCTATATTTAAAACTATTTATTTTTCAATAGCAAATAGAAAATGCGCTATGATGCGACTATCCATACATATGCAGGTCACATAGGTAAGCTGAGAAAAAAAAATTATACTTAACATCATCTCAAACTTAGTATAATAACATATAATTATTATACTAAGTTTAATAATTATATGTTATTAATTATATGTTATAATTGTATGTTATTAATAATTATATGTTATTATGTTAACATATAATTATTATATTAAGTTTTAGTATAATAACATCTATAACAGTATATACCATATATAGTATATAATTTTCATTATAATTATATGTCCATAAGAGTATAATAATTATAATGAACTCCTTTTTGTTTTATTACAAAAACAACAAAATAAAAAAAATATTAAATTTTAAATAAGAAGATAACCACAAAAATATGTGATAATTTTCATTATAAATATCCTCTCAAAATTATATTATTCACAAAAAATTCATAAAAGTAGGTTTAACAAATACATAATAATTATAAGTATATTCATATAAAAATTATGATTTATATTATTAAAAAAATAAGGCATCTTTTCTTTTCAAAACTATATTTTGAATGTGTTTTGCTTGAATCATAATCTTTATTTATTATCTTACTTAAAACAGAACTTAAACCAATGAAAGTTCACCTCGAAAGAAAGAAAATCTTCTTTCAAATCTTCATATCAAAAACTTATTAATAGTTTGATAAGTTTTTGAAAAGTTCAAAATGCAAAAAAAAAAAAAAAAAAAAAAAAATGTTTTTTAAAGAAAAAAATCTTAAAAAAATATTTCATTATGATATTCTTTGAAAAAGGGTGAAAGTAAGAAATTTGATAGATTAAAAAGGAACAATAACAATTTTAATTGACAAATTCCTCTATGGGAAACTCCTGGAAAGACTTAATATAATATTTTCCTGATTTCACAAATACACGCGCAAATACAAGTTTTAAAACTAATTTTTTTTGTCTAAAAAATGGTGATTATTTTTATCATATTTTTATATTTTTGAATTGACGATACACTATCTCTAATTTTAATAAATAGAAAATGTGCGTCTATATAGAATAGATGAATTGTTTGATTTAAAGCTACAAATTTTTGCTCAAATAAACTTTAAAAGATGGCAGTTTGGATCTTGAAGTGATATTCTCAAGTATTTCTATAAAAAAAAAACTTGTTTTTGACATTTTCCCGTAGTGATACCGGATACTAAATTATTGCATAAATATAATGTTTCACTTCTATTAAAGTTTTAATAATAACTCTTTTAAGAATACCAAATAAGTTACTACAACCTTTTCCCCCGCTGAATTTTGACATTTCTTGTAATTTTCATTTTCGTATGAAAATGTACAGAAACTCAATCCCTTATTAGATTTGGATTAATAAATAACTTATTGGATTTGCGTTTATAATATGTTAAATCTGCGCAATGAATTTTATTATCATGTCAAAACATGATGTCGTTTTTGGAGTGAGGTTTTTGACGTTAACAGAAATCTGTAGGTGAAAAATAAAACTTTTATTATCTGCACGATCATCTCATAAATCAGATTTTAATAACGTGTTGCCGTTGTCTTCACAAAAGCTCATCATAATAAAAAAAATAAGTTAATGACTACAGCAAATAAAACCTAGAAAAATGTCATTTTGAGCTCGTGATTACATGAAATGAAATAAATAGGAAATGTAATATTTTTTAAACAATCAATGCATGACAAGGTTTTTTGGATCGTTCGCAATACCAAAGTGATCCGTTAAATGAAACGATTGAAATAAATAAAAAATATAATTTAACTGGCACGAGCACACGCGGTGCTTGGCCGTCCAAGAAATGATGTTCTGATAGGATACATTGGAATATGCATGGCAGATTTCATTTTAATCTCTTTTTTTTTCGTTTTATAATTATTGGATTAATTTATATTCGAACAACCGGACAGAGGGACAGATTTTACTGAAAATTTGACAGAAATTTTTGACACTAAATTTATCAATTATTTATCTAAGTTATCTTTGTCACAGACAGACAGATAGACGGATATTTTCCAAAAATGTGTTCCTCGAGCTCAGGGAGGACAAAAAAAACCTGGAAATCGTCAAAATCTAGAGTTCTAATTTTTTGATAATTACTATACGTTCTCTATACTGCGTTTACGAGAAAGTTCAGTTTTAGTCATATTAGAGGACGAGAACGACATCTTAGTTGGAATCCCCTTCTCCACACAAGTGAGAGGAAGTTCGGCCCTTCTGGATTCCATTATAAGACGGTTCTTTCGAATTGGGCACCGAACCTAAAACCATACTTCTCAGGAGCTGAGACTTTAGCACCAGACCACAGGGAGGGCCTGACTAAGGCAAGGGCCCCGGGCCCCCTCGTAGGTGGGGGCCCCAAATTGAATATACATTTTATTTTACGTTTCCTTCTTTAACAAATGTTCTTCATTACTAAAGTAGAAAAGTAGAGGGAGCCCCAAAGAAGTTTTTGACCCGGGCCCCAACTAGGCAAAGCCGAGCCCTGACCACAGCGGCTCTTTACGATAGAGTGAAAAACGATTCATGATCAGAAAGTAATCAATCAATTTTCTCTATTCAAATATTAAATGTAGTACATTGCCATCAAGAACCTACAAGGGCCATTGAGCATATAAAAATTTGAAACCTTAGTCCATTCGTAAGTAAATGAAAAATCGAGTAAGAAATTCCATCTTCACAAACTTGATACAAGCTTAAAAAAATTAGGGCATTTACGACTTATAAACTTACCTTTCGTGAAAGCATTGGGCGGTACGTCATTTTCGTACCAAAATCGGTCTCCTTTCTTCAGATGCTGGAATTGACGACTGAGGATGCAGGCGAAAGTTGGACCGACGACACCTCCCACGACAGGCTTCTCGGACAGTCCCCCAGTGAAAAGATCAATGTCGTTGACGTCCCTGAGAGAAAATAACGAGATCAAAAATATTAAAAAATAAAAAGATTTAAATGAAATCTGGTATGCAATTTTCAATGTATCATGTCAGAACACCATTTCTTGAAACGGCCAAGCGCCACGTGCTCGTGCAAGATAAATTATATTTTTATACATTTTAATCATTTCATTGAATGGGTCACTTTAGTATTGCACACGATCCAAAAAACTTTGTCTCGCATTCATTGTAAAAAAAAATATCGCATTTTCTAATTATTTCATTTCATGTAATCACGTGCGCAAAATGACTTTTTTCTAGCTTTTGTTTGCTGCAGTCATTAACTTATTTTTTTAATCAGAGCTTTTGTAAATGCGATGGTAACGCGTTTTTCAAAGCTGTTTTTTTAGATGCTCGTGCAGATAATAAAATTTTTATTTTTCGCCTACGGATGTTTGTTGACGCTAGAGAGCATCATTCCCATAACAAGATCATGTTCTGACATGATAAAAAAAGAAATATTGCATTTTAACAGTTATTAAGATATCTACAAGAAATTCTAACGCACTCATTATCATGGGAGAACATAATATTGTTTTCGTAAGGCTTTTTTTTTTTGAATAATTGAAGCTCGGAATAGCTTAGGAAATGAATAAAGTATAAATAGTAATATTCATCAATGTCTTTTAATCGCATATATTTTTACTTGCTCTTACCAGTATTGAATTATTATTAGGTATGCTTCTTTGAAAGCAGGTGCATTTTTAAAAAAGTTTCATGATTGTTTCAAACCGGTTTAAACTACTTAATGTCTTAAATTAATTAAGACAAACATTGACTAAAAATGATAATGTTCTCATATGATAACTTGAAATTAGCGATCGTAGATTTCATTCTTCTTTTATTAAAATTCAAATTCGCCAACATCGCATATGAATTATTTTATCATGTGAGAACATAATGTTGTTTTGTGGAAATAAATGTAGGCAATAAATTGTTCGGTAAATATCATATTCTAAATCTGTTTACAGACATTTAGCAGACGATTCCTTTTCAGACATTTTATTACTTCTACTATTTTTATTTTAATTAAAATATTATTAAAAGTTAAAAGCAAGCGATTTTTTCTTTAATAAACCTATTTTATTTATTATTTTTTTGTATAATAGCTGATAATAAATTGTAAACCTCTTGGAATCTGGAAATGTTTGTAATATACGCTGTTGAGTGAAAAGAAGAAACAAGCCGATGGAATTCTAAAATCATTGGAATATTATTTTAGTTTTAAGAATTTAAGACGCTCTGCAAGCTATAGCTTGAAGCTTAAGAAAACCGGTAGTTTTCTAGAAAGCACGAAAAAATGAATAAAGCATAAATGGGACGTCCTAAGTTTTTGGCAGGAAATTTCAATTTGAATTTTAATATTCCCGAAGTAAAAGAATTTTATGATACAATGGAAAATATTTAATATCTCAAATTCCGTAATAATCCATCCGATTCCACAACGATCCATCACACGTTGATAGATTGCAAATTTTCGACAAATATTGTAAGAACGTAAGGTATATATGAAAGTGCATTTAGTTATCATTTGCCATTATATGTTCAAATTCCTTGAGAAAAATGCAAGTCTGTACCACCAGAAGACAATGATCTAAGGTTAGAATGTGAATCAGATTTATTAGACGGAACTGGAGATATTGAAGGGTAAGAAGACAATTATCCTTTGTAAAATAAAATAAAAAAATGTTCTCACATGATAACTTGTAAACAATTGAGATCTGATACCGCAAACTTCAATTTTTTACATTTATATTTTTTATGTTAATTTCGTTTTAATGAGATGTTATTTTAATTTTGGAGAACGGGGATATACGGGATACCAAAAATCGTTGAAATCATGACTTATATCTTTGTCTATCTCTATTATTATTAATAACTAGCCGCCTTTGGCGACCAGTCGGTTCGCCAGTATTAATGCTCACTAAAGTTTGCTCGCTAATATTTTATGTAGCTGTGTCTCATAACAGGTTTTTCACCAAAATTTATTTAAACCAAACAAATTTTGATAATCATATAATTCATTTATAGTATCATTTTGTATAATTTTCTTCAGATATTCTGTTTATTGTACCACTCATCTTTCTCTTTCTATCCGAGCAATGATTGTCCCGGAATTGATATTTTACTTAAATGGTGGAGGGAAAGGTCTAAAATTCTGTTTTTATAGAATAATGAGATTCAAATTTTCATAAATGTAAACACACTAAACAAATAAAGACACAATTGGTTTTCAAGAAATGCGAAAGTTTAAAAACAGCTTGGAAAATGCCCCGCACAGAGAAAATCATGGTGACACACACACACCCTTCTTTTCTTCTTTTTTTTCTATCCTTTTTTTCTTCACCACTTTTCTTTCTACAAACCCTTTTTTCCCTTTGTTGTTCTTTTTTTTCTTCCCTGTCCAGACTTTATTTTGAGCAGGCATAGATTAAATATCCATACCGACTAATAATAAAAGCAACTATTTTCTTTCTTTTTTACACTACTTGTTTTCTATGAATGAAAACCAAGTGACTTCGCGTATTTCTTTCTAAACAAATCATAATTTATTACTACCCTCTATCTTACTCAGTTGGTGTGGGGGAAGGGAATGAAGATATTTGGCGGGAAAGTAAGAAAAGTGTCGTTTTAACTATTTTCCTTGCAGTTTTTTTTTCTCTCCATAAGAACCATCCTCGTGTCTTAACGAAAATATTTAAAAAAAATTAGCCGAATCGGTCGAGCCGTTCTCTAGTTTTGTGCTTAGCAACGCATTTCGAAATCCATTTTATTAATATAGAAGAGGAATCATATAGAACCTTAAAGACATGAATGTGAGCCTCAGCATGATTTTTTTTGATATTTTCTCTAACTAATATTTACAATTATCACTCTATTCTACTAACTAATAAATAGAATTAAAACTAGAACCATATTTTGAAACTAACAGAAAAAAATACTCACAAAAGGCATGACTTAGAATTAATTTTAAAATCAATTTTCAATTCAATTGTGTGGAATTTTGAAACATCGTCAATTGGGGAGATTGGTTGGATTAAGTTAAATTGCTCTCTTTTTAATACTTTTGAAGTAACTTACTTGTAAACAGTAGCGATTTTCTGAGCCGCGCCTTTCGTCATAATTTGTCGAAGTTGAGTGAAATTTTGTATTGGGGGCGAGAGCCTGCACACCTTTCTCCACTCCAGGTACCCGGGTATTCCATGGTCTCGACCCTGTTGTATAATCCAGGCTGCTAAATCCATGTTGCCACCATCGCTTTGATCTGTTACAAGAAACACATTTGTAGCACAAACGAGTAAACAGTGTTCAATTCAATAACAGAAGAGTAAGTCTTAGGGAAAAAAAGAGTTAGAAACAAGTAAAAGAGAGGGGAAGAGAAACACCGGTCGATCAGAGAAAATTCGGTACAATACTGTCTATTTGGTGCTTGTTTATTTTTATAAATCCATCTAGAAACTGCCACAACTTCGAAACCATCACCAAGCAAAATCTTTGTTGTTGTTACTAATGGCACTTGCCATTGGACAAGAGCATTGACTTCCCTGAACAATTTTAAGCCGAATGAGCGTCTCTTGTTTTTGAAGTAAAATTAAGAGTACGGCTTAGCTACACAATCACATTCGCTTGCACATTCCCTTTTTACAGGGGGGGCACATTAACACACCTCACAGATAGTACAAAGAAAAACAACTATGTCCTAACAAGGACTCGAACCCGGGATGCTCAGATCATGGGAAAGACTCACTACCCTTATGCCACTTTTTTTTGAGAAATATTGTTTTAAATTTTTCATTGGTTCAACTTCTTTCTTTGTGCCATACTTTTTTTTTTAGTTCAAGACTGATTTTTTCTCTTAAATGATCTATATGAAATAAATTGGGTGACTGGGAAGGGCTATAAAGCTGTTATTTAATACGGTGTCAGGACGCCGACCCAAGCAAAGTTGTTAACCATCTTAGTTTAACCCAATGGCTGCCGGCTACGAGATATCTCGTAGTGCGTGCTGCAATTTTAGAATAATTACAAATGGTCATTTTAGTTAAAAATATTTTTAAAGGGTGAATGAAAAATTTATATGGAGTAAAAAACCGCATTAATTTTCAATTTTTATAATAAAAATTATGACTTAGACGATTAGATTATAATAATTACATTTATATATATGAATGTATTACATAAATTTAAAAATATTTTCATTATTGTTGCTGAATATGATAAACTATAAAACAAGGATCAACGCAAAGTTCTGACTTCTCGGGGCACTGTGGACAAAAATACCTAGTCTCCTTACGTTTTTTTTCTTTGTATAGATATATATATATATATATATATATATATATATATATATATATATATAAAGTTACTGATACAATATTGTAATGGCATTTACTGCAATTTTTATTAAAAAAAAGAACACTACGAGATAACTCGTAAGTGGCAACCAGCACAGGAATTTGTATCAGTGACGCCAGCTACGAGTTATCTCGTAGTGTTTTTTTTTCAGTAAAAATTACTGTAAATGCTATTACAACATTTTGTAAGTAACTTAATATAATTGTATTTTGTAAACTTTCATGTATTCTTCAAAATAAAACCCAGGGCACCCAGGGCAAGACGCTCTAAATGTCTGGCAGTCAATGGGTTAATGTTACACGTACTTTAGTTTACAATCTTATACATAGATTCTTATAAATTCACATTCCGCGTAAAAGAAATATTAGGGCTATTTTTGGTTAGAAGTAATTTTGAGCCAAGGAAGGAAACTCCCTCTTTAAATTTCTTCACTGCACCAACAGGACCTTTTCCCATGACGTCAGACTTAATGTGCACCACTTATATACACGACGAATCTGTAATGGAATCTCGTACTGAACCTGGGAAAATTTGACTCCAAAGTCGGAACTGACAACGATGCCAAAGCGGTCCCTAATGTTATACATAAGATGCCTCCGTTCTATTTAATGGTATTTGGCGATCATGGCGTGATCTGTAAATCGCCAAGTAAACCCAGTGGCCATAAAAATAAACAAATGTTGTTTATTTTAACATGATAATGTTTATAGGCAGATTTATTATATGTGTATATCGCTATATACATACTTGAAAATAATGTAACCACTTTACAAAGCAATAGATAAATCTTGTTTAAAATTACCAGACTTGAAATATGTATTTCTATATATTAAAATTTCTTTATTTAAAATTTTTTTCCTGGAATTTGCAGTGTGTTGCTAGGTTTGGAAAGGGAAATGGCGACGTTGGCTTGACCTCATCCTTAGCCATGTTAGAAATTGCGATGTCCATCTTAAAACAGCCCTTGTGTTGCTTTAAAAAGTAACAATTATATATTGAAATAACTCAAAGTAATAATCTTCAAATTCTTAGACAGAGGTCAGATTTTATTAAATTTCGATGAAGATATTATATGTTTTCATGCCTTCCTTATTATTTTATCGCAGAATTTAGAAAAATTTCATTTATTTTACGGATATGAATTGAAAATTCTACAATTCAATATACTATTCGATTCTGCGATTTGTTTTTACTTTCTCGTAAACAAAAGTATTAAAGAAAAATATATTGTAAACATCATTAAAAAAAGATCCCACACAAAATGATGATTTTTCACAATTGGTTCAGTTTAACTTGATTGTATCAACACTTCATTGTTAAGCAACACTACGGCTATTTTAAAATGGACGACATAATTTTGAACCATGGTCATATGACGAGGACGACACCAGAGCTGGCATCTCCCTCACCACACCACACCAGGGGGAGGGCGTTTCGCCACGACGGATTTAACGGGTAACAGACCCTCTTACATGATGGTTTGAATCTGGTTTCGAACCAACAATTTTCTGACTTCTTCGAGCGGAAATTTTTTTTTTTTTTGGAACCATATTTGCTTAAAACTTTTAAAACAATAATTCAAAACAGTTTTGAATTGGTATGGAATTAAACATGTTTGTACCAAATTTGTGGAGTTTTATCACATTTTAAACAAAGTCAATTCATTAAAAGTTCGTCTGACTATCCAAGTGTAAGCGAGAGCGATTACTGAAAATGTCTAAAAGATCAAGTTAAACAAAATCAGGTGCAAAGTTTTGTAACATAAAAATGTAGATCCAAATGACATTTTGAATCAAATTCTTTAAAGAGTTGATCGCCTGTTTCTCTATATATTTGTGGGCATGTGAACTCGATAATTCAGAAACGTAATCCCATTATTAAAATTGCGCTTTAAAAAAATTCTCAAATTTCAGCTTTAACTAATCAAAGAAAAACTCGTTCAAAATACATATATTTTTTCATATATCATTGAAGAACACGATGTTTTGGTTTGAGGTTTTTGAAGCCTCAGATTGCGTGGGCAACAATGGCTATTTATGTTCGCTTTTCAGGCATCAATTTTTTCGCTTTTAGGGTTATTAGAAATTAATACAAAAGGTTGCCAGATTTGGCTATTTATCGCCAAAAAATCCTTAATTAAAAATAGGAATTGAATATTTTATTCAAAAGTTAGAAAGTCAATGGCAACGTTGTTTCATTTTTTCCTGTTGTTAAAATATTTTTATCATGAGAGAACATAATATTGTATTGGTTTGAGGTTTTTGAAGTCACAAAATGAACAGGCAGAAAAGGAGCAATTTATCGCTTTTGGGGTATCAATTTTCGTATTTTAAGGTTATTAGAAAATGGTAAAGATGGATGTCACATTTGGCGACTTATCACCAAAAGAAAGTTACTGCTTGGCACGAATGTCAGCCATGTACCCGATTCTCGATATATCGACACATTCGCATTCTAATAGTCGCATGATTGTCTCAAACCTGTTTAAATTGACTTATGACTCAAATTAATTGACAAACAATACCTTAAAAATAATAATGTTCTCATATGATATGAAATTTAAGATAACATATTTCATTTCTTTTTAATTTCTTTACTTATTATTATTATGTGACTGAAGTTCCTGCCAGTAACTATCACACTCTCATGTGACCATTTGAGGATTGGAAAGAGAGGAGGGGCATTCTGCTAATGTTGTGAGATTTCCGACTTGTCGAGATCTACGATTTTCTGAATAGTTACGAACGGGATTGGTCACTCCAAAACTTTCTCGCATACACTTTAATAAAGAGCCATCCTAGAGAAGTCTCGTATAGCATTGGAGCATAATAGTTACGAAATATTAATCTTCGACGCTTATTTAGAACTTTTACTGGATCTGTCGTGTCATTCTTGGCGAGATATTTGACGATTCATCATTGGCATGATGATAACAGTACCCGAAAATCAAATTTGTGTTTTAGTTACCAACTGAAATAAAAAATATTGTTACGTTTTTAGCGTAGCGGGCTCGTATTGAATGGACTTTACTTGAGGACAGCACAAACAAATTTATTTACAGCTGTTTACAGGATAATTTATGAAGTAAAAATTTCAGATAAAAAACAATCCAACAGTCAACAGTCACTTAGAGCGTAAATGCAAGTCTCACGCACAATAAAAACAGACTGCAAAACAGCTATAGTATAGCACAGCAACAGTAAATCGCAGCGAGCTCAATAATACAACGTTAGCAGCAAACGTAAACACATCTCACTAATCCGCTAGTCCAGCGAGACGCTTCTCTTCCGGGAGAAAACTCTCAACTAACTCACTCACTCCGGCTACTCGTCCCTTATATAGCCGAGGAAGCGCGTGCCCCGAAACTCGTGAAACTTCTCAAAACAACGCGCGCAATCCAGCGGCTACTAGTTGTTTCTAAAAATACAGACCGATAGAGTTCGTTTCCTTGTTGATTTGGCTCAACGATTGACAAGTGTCTCAGACTGTAGATTTTAATTTCGTACATCAAATTTTGTTCATCTAGATCTCTTTTCTTGTAGTTATCGTGTTAAATTATATCGAAACATCAAGACAGACAGACAGATATCCTCTGAGCGTATTTTACACAAAATTTGATAGAAATCTGCTAACTCCGTGTAAAAACCGTGTACGAAATTCCAACTGCCAGCTTAAAGTGTGTTTAAGTTATGTTAGTCACGGACAGACAGATGGACATTTTCCAAAATTGTTTTTTTAGTTCTCGGGGTAGTTTAAAACGTAAAAATTAGTCAAAATATCGAGACCAAATTTTTTGACGAGTATTATACTTTCTTTAGATTATGTATATGAGAAAATAAAAATGAGAGTATCAGTGTTTATATAGACTAAAATTTAGGTAAAAGTTACGTTTAGTGTGCCCCTTGCCGCGTCAAGAATGCCAAGTCACCAATAAAGATGGCGGGCAAAGTAAACAAACTTTTCTATGGGATAGTTACGGTTACCACTTTTCGCAATATCATTATGATTTTTTTTACCGGTAAGCATCTTTTTTTCAGATCCGACATCTGTTGAATGTACCAGGAACTTAAAAAATACTCCTACTCCTTTTTAACAAAAAAATCTCCTACGGCTTCGCTAGTCAAGGGAGCGGGAAACTAGTAGCTTCGCTAGCACATTTAATATAAGGACTGTGTGGATAGCATGAACAGTAAATAATAAATAATTGAGAAAGACAAAGACGCAAAAAGAGTAGATTTAATTGGAAATTTTATTTATTGGAAATTTATTAAAAAGAGTTAAACTCCTGTAAAACTCACCCATTGTAGGAAGAAGTAAACAAAACATCATTAGGGTTACTACAAGAGCGTTGTGTTGGGTTGCCATATTGGCGACAAACTCGGGGGCACACTAATAATCAATTCAACCAAAATTTACAGTGGGGTTGGGGAGTGTTAGAAGATCATCTTCGTTCTTTGAGTACACAAGAAAGTTTCGATCGTTCTATATGTCTATCTTACAGATAATGGAAATTCATTAACGATTATAATATTAAATATTCTTTTGCAAGTGCGATGAATATAGTAACACCAAGGGTAAAATGGCAAATAAATAAAGTAATTCAATTTTCGTATGGATACTGGTATGCATTTAAACGCTTATTTAATAAACAGTTTGAAAATACAGCAATTAAATCTGCAGTTGCTTTTGAACAATAATTTTTCACTATCTTGTAATCAGCGGGGAGATATTTTTTCTCATTGTTCTAGCTCCTCTTTCAAAACAATCATTAAGAAAAACAATAAAACTTTTTAAAATTTACAATAACAAAATAAAAGGAAACTGAATCAACACAATAAAAAGATTCCATTGTTTAAGATGCTCTCCTTTTTAGCATTTTGTAGTACGGAATTTCTCCAAAACTTTTGGCAGATTACTTTTTTTTTTGCATTAACAATGTGTTCCGATGAAGCATTATAAGTTGCTCAGTTTGCTATGAAATTTATTTCTTGGTTTGCGATACTTCCTCTGTTAAAGAACTATATGGTCATTAGTCATAAGAAAGTAACCTCAGAAATGGATGCAAGTAAGTAAAAAAAAATTAATTAAAGACGTAATCTGTACAATACTGGTAATTAAAATAGATGCTTAGTTGTTGATTCTGTACTGATCAAATCAACATTAATATAATAAAACCAGCCGAAAATTAATCTTTAGTGACATTAAATATTCTTGACATTAATGTAGGATATCCAACAGAACTATTTTAATTAACCAACATTTGCCTTCATTTTTGTTTTGTCAACACCTGATGATATATGAAATCCAAAGCAAGAGTTGAAAAGATTAGATCATTTCCCAGAGGACGATAACTTTTAATTAGTTTGGCATTCCAGAACAACGCTGTCTATCGAGCTTTTCAAAATCTGTCCCAATTAATATAGGGCAGAGGCCCCACTAACTTTCGTAAAGGAAAGACGTCTGTTTTCACGCGTCAGCGATTCCCGCAAAGCTATGCGGCTACGCTGTAATATATTTTCAGTCATGTTTTCCTACTTCTAACGTCCTCCTAGAGGAAATAATCTAAATTCTGATCATTAAATATCTCCATGTTTTAATTCTTTTTAATATTTCCCTGTGGATACTCCCCCTGTAAATATTCCCCTTTAACTCTAAATAAATTCTTTTATTATTTCTAAAGAAATCTTTTCATTCATCGTTTGTATTATTTCAATTTTGGTTAAGAAACTGACCCGTAAATATTAAAAAATCCCTAGACATCCCGCCACTAAAACCCCGCTATTTGAATTGTCTAATTTTTTTAGAAGGTTTGGTTAGACTCCCACATTAATAAAATCAATTCACTTGAAATCTTTATAGCCTGAAGAACGAAATTGTTCATTGGATTACTCTGAACTCAAAACGATAATTGCTAATGTGTACGAAACAAGAATCAACTTCATATATCAACTGCACAATACTTTCATTATCCTACAAAAAAATATTTTGCAAAAATAAAATAATTTTTTATTCCCAAATTTTTTTTTTAATTTAGCCACCAAGATTTTTTTTAATATTAAAGAAGTAATTAAATATTAAATTAGCAGGTGGTGATTTTTTTTAGTGTGCACAAATAGTGGGGGTCGTTTTCTCTGTAAGCCCTAAATTTTAAAAGGTGCTCCATTAAGTCACAGAGTTTCCCTTTCAACGGCATATATTAGTGGTCTTTCTTTCTTAACCATAAAAATTGCTAATGACTCGAACTTATTATACATAAAGGTGAAATAAGAATAAAATATCCAATGTGTTTAATAATTAAATATACCATATTTAATGCCTCTTGAAGCTGAAACTGGCCAACAGATTTGTAACAAAGTTGATATAAGAAATATTTATACCAAATGCACTGAAATGTATATCTTATTGATAATACACTATTATGTATTATCAACATGATAAATACATATTAAAAATTAGAGAAATATATATTAGAGGGAAATACGCAACACTATTGAGAAGATTCAATACAAGTGACCAAGATAGAATAACAATTTCAAAATTTATGGAATAGTTTTTGATAAACACACAGTCAGACCATTAGAAATGAAGGTCGGAGAAAAAAATTCCTATTTTAATAAACAATAATGATAGATTTATAGCTGCACAAAAAAGTCATTTTGAGTGAATTTCCGGAAGCTTTTATGTGTCTACCTCTATACATAACAATTTTTGATATGGTTGAGGTCATTAATTCCATGGGCACTCAAATTGGTACTTACGTATTATACCGCCTTCGCCAACGGTTTAGTAACTCATTGGCGACGGATTTAAATTTGTCGATAAAGTTCAACGGATTACACTATTCCCGGATAGTCGTAATTGGTGGTTCAGCGACTCATTTGCGACAACTTCAAATTTGGCGATAAATATCAACGGATTACACTATTACCGGATAGCCATAATTGGTGGTTTAGCAACTCATTGGCGACGGATTTAAATTTGGCTTTAAATATCAACGGATTACACTATTGCCGGATAGCCATAATTGGCGGTTTAGCAACTCATTGGCGACGAATTTAAATTTGGCGATAAATATCAACGGATTACACTATTGCCGGATTGTCATAATGGGCAGTTTAGCACCTCATTGGCGATGATTTCAAATTTGGCGATAAAGTTGGACGGTATAATACGTAAGTACCCTCAAATTTTTAGTTTGCCAGTCACACATATGAAATTTTTATTATTCTTAGTATAATGAAAATAATGAGCATACGTTTTGGAAGTGTTTTTTTTTAAAAATTACCTGTTGAACCCAAAATGCGTTAAAAAAAGGAGCTAAAATTTTCGAAACAAAATCCATACAAAACTTTATTTATTCAAGTCACTGCATTTTGGAGCTAAGTTTTACATGAATGCTGATTAGCTGCATGTGCATTCACAGACCAACTGACAATAATCGCATTTTAGATAGTGAAAATTATCCGTTTGGTTCCAAATTTGATACGGATCAATTCTTTTTTTAATGCTAAACTGCACACCAGATTTGACTTATCTAGTTTTTTTAAAAAAAGTTTTGTAATTATCATGATCTACACTCAGACACAGAGACAAATAGACTACAAGGTTCTTGTAAATGAATTCCGTCGAAAATTTGAAGGATATCTACTAATTTGTATAAGGATTATCAACCAAATTTCATTCGTGCATCTTTTTCCCTATTCTTAACAAACCAGGTGCAAATCTTCCGTTGCAGAAAATCTTATCATGCAAGACACTACCGGGGGGCATCTCGTTATTGGGGATGAGATGCTTCTGGCATGGTGGTTGGATCCCTTCAACCCGGTGGGTACACTAATAGTTGAAGGATAGGAGCCTTCCATCGATGTCGGGATGTACTACCTTCGGGGAGGGTTGTACCGTGACCGGTGATGGTCATTAGGACTCAACCACAGTTCAAGGTAATTGCTGCTGAGGAGGTCCGGTGATTCAGTGCTTATAATTAATCCGTGTGCCTTCGTGGCGGGTCGGAGGGTCTGTTTTATGACTTTCCATGTAAGGCCATTAACTCTCATTCAGGGCACGTCATTAGATAAGGTCGATGGTTATATAATGTATAGTTAAAAGAGGAATCGGGATCAAGTTTTAATCAATTTATTGAACAAACTCCTAAATAAAATAATCAAATATACAAATAAACGTGATAATATCTCACTATGATTTTGTGATTGCTTTTGACTTTCTTATCTATATTAATTTCGGCAATCATCTTGATATGGTGATGGTTTACTATTCAAAATTATTTTTAAGTATCATTTTTGATTTTATACTGCATGTTTTACATTTAAGTTTTAAATCGTAACCTTTAAATTAATTCTTCAATTTTAAAATGAAATGCGCGTTTAATATGTTTTTTAGTCTTATGAATTTTAGCTAAATCTAAATCCTACTTTTCGTCATTTTAAAATAAAATATGTGTTATTGTATAACATGTGGTAAATCTAGCTATTTTTATAAATATTAAAAATAAATTTATTCAATTTACTGTGTTTATGCAATAGGATTAAGGAGTGAAACTATCTGCATAGTGATTAGTCCCAGTCCATTATTTTGCCTCGGTGAGAAGAGCGAAACTCTTTTTGATTTAGTATTGTGGCATTTTCAACAGTCATTTTCTTATGTGCTAATCTGATAAACGTTGGAACAACATCTGTATCAACTTAATATTTATCTTCATCTAATTCAAATATTAAAATTTTCATTGTCCATAGTTGTAAAAGGAATATGTGAGTTACAATTAATTAATAATTTATTAAAATTCTATTAAAATGATCTTTAGAATATTTAAAAAGAATTTTTTTCTGGTTTGAAACCTAGTAGAATATCGTGAGATTTTTTTGTAACCAAAAATTCAAGAATCCCTAATTTAAAATTTAATTCTGAAATTTATCTAAATTGGATTCAAACAAAATATTATTGATTATATGTTTGCGTCACAAGATCTTTTCCGTTAGCCGGTTGCAAGCAAAAAATCGCCAAAGAAATTTGGTGGAATTCAACATTATTTGGCGATTTTTATCTTTAAAATCGCTGTAGAAAATTTGCAGGAATTCTACATCATTTGGCGATTTTTTGCTACTCTCGGCTGACGGAAAAGTACTACCTCATATTATATAACGTGAGTTTTGTTTCTTTTTTTTTCAGTGTCTTTAGTGAATTCCTACTTATGCAGTGTCAACGCATCTTGGACACCAATACATTTACTCAAAAATAAAATAGACTTTTCTATCTTCAACAAATGTTATCTCATCAATGTATCCACTGTTAATATTGTTTGCATATCTGAACAATTTTCAAGTACACTGTCGATGGATAAAGATGACGTTTTTGAACAGTGGATTTACATTATGCGTTTTACTTCTAAAATTTTAAGAAATTCCCAGTCTATTCTGACAGAAGTTCTTTCTGGATACATGGTTTTAGCAATATTTTATACATTTTGGGTTTATTTGAAAAAATTCACACGATTCGTTCGTCTTGTATTCTAGTATTGTAGAAGTATCACCGTCTAGGAAGATGAATTCTCGAAACTGATGAAATAAGTTTGAATTCCATACTACTTACAAATAAAATAACATGATTTAAAGAATGAAATGAAAAGTAATAGAAACTTCACTGCTGAGCTCAATATAAGCCAAAGGAACGAGTAAAGACAAAACATGGAAAAGATTAAGCATTAAGACAATAAGTTTGAATCAGAATGATTTTTTAAAAAAATATTCAATAAAAGTTGTTTGTATCTTATAATGATTATCTGTAATCACTTGATATACATGAAAATTTACATTTTTATAGTCGTTTATTTTTATGATTCCTCAGGTTTATTTGGCATTTTTCAAATTACGTCAAGGTCGCTAATACAGGTACTTACGTATTAAACCGCCCAACTTTAATGCCAAATTTGAAGTCGTCGCCAATGAGTTGCTAAACTGCCAATTATGGCAATCAGGCAATAGTGTAATCCGTTGATCTTTATCGCCAAATACGTCGCCAATGAGTTACTAAATCGGTGGCGATCGTTGGCGAAGACGGTCTAATACGTAAGTACCCTAATATAATAAATTTATAATTGGCAATTTTTAGATTACGCCAAAATCGCCAAGCTCTAGTATGCATAAGATGACAATTTTTCAGTGCATTATTGGGTGGAACTTGGCAATTTTGTTTGAAATTGAAGCTGTCGAAGAATATTGAAAGAATTTTCTGCTATCCTCAAAATTATATAATGCAAAAAAATCCGTTTTAAATTATTAACTACTACGTTTGAAATTAAATTAAAAAGATCAAAATGAAATTTGCTTTGCACATTTCAATGTATCATGTCAGAACATAATTTCTTGAATTTCTTCTTGAATGTCAGAATTTCTTGAGCGGACAAGCACTACGTGCTCGTGCGAGTCAAATTATATTTTCATTCATTTTAATTGTTTCATTGAATGAGTCACTTACTATCGCAAACGATAAAAAAACTTTGTCTCGCATTTATTGCTTAAAAAAATATCGCATTTCCTATTGATTTCATTTCATATAATCACGTGCTCAAAATTGCATTTTTTAAAGGTTTTATTTGCTGTAGTGGTTAACTTTTTTTAAACCAGAGTTTTTGTAAATGTAATGGCAACGCGTTATTAAAACCTGATTTTTTTGAGATGCTCGTGCAGATAATAAAATTTACATTTTTTGCCTACGGATTTTTTTATTTTCACCTTCGGGTTTTTGTTGACGCCACAAAACCTCATTCCCAAAACAATATGTTCTGACATAATAAATAGTAGTAATGATAAAATAAAAGAATAATTTTGTGGAAAATATACAGAATACAAATAAAATATCTAATTAAAAGGTATTTCACTGATGAAGTTTTTATTGGATTAGGATCTTTGAAAATAGTATAAAATAAGAATTTAATAAATAAAAGAATTTTCAATAAAAATCAGAAAGTTTTGTGATTATTGTATTTGGTATATGTTAAATCGCTTTCAACGGAATAAAGCTATTTTCTTAATATCAAAAATTATTCAAGTCGGGAATAAAAGATATATACAGAAAGTTGATCTTATAATGAAGTAAAAGTTATAATAATTTTTTAAACTTCAGTTTCTTTGTATAATATTAGTTATTTTATATCGCTAAATCTTACGTTATATTAAGGCTAATCACTTAAGAATTTGGAATTTAAAAGTATTTGTCTCTAATATTTTTTTAAAGATTTGTCCCAGGTTTCTAATATAAAAATAAATTTAAAAAAATATTCATATGATAAATTTAAAATCAGCAACACGTTCTTACTTTGAGATACATAATTCTAAATATAAAAAGGCGAATAATTTAAAACAAAATTCAGAAACCTTTCATTTCAAATAAAATGTCACCTACTTTCCGAAAATGAAAATAAAAAGATTGCAAACCTCAGAAAATTATAATTAGGTTATAATTTTTTCAAATTTTTATTGATGAAAATCGTGTTTACCATTACATGCGCTGTTGTTCCTTTTAAATTTTTGTGCCTTTCACTACTTATACAAAGGAACTTCTGATTCAGAATCGACGTGACCTTAATCTTCATGGCCTATTTATTGTAAATCTAAAACAGCGAAATTTTGGTTTTCTTGTGTTCCCATAATGGGAATAATATTCTACTATAAGAAGCCATATTGAACTTGGAACAGATGCTCTCAGTACTTACCAATTGAAATGAAAATTTGGCGCAGTTTAGCCAAGAATAATTCTTGCGCCAGAAAAACCTAAAATCGAATCAGAACAATTCTAATCGAAATCTTAATACACAAAAAGTTATTCCGGATTTAAAGCTTTTCTATTTCTTTTGGAAAGACGAATATTATTCTCTATGAGCCAAATCTGCTTTTAAAAAAATATTTAATTTAATAAGCTTGGAATAGTTGATTCATTGCTAAACCAAAAGAGAATGCTGTAAAATAATGTCAGACAGGATTGTACGTTTTGATTTATAAATGCTTTTTTCGTTTTCTTTATTTGAAGCGTTACAGGTGTACTTTTATCTGATTCTTTTACCAAAATGCCTAATTAGATATTTTCAATCATTGCGACTGAAAATATCCTATTGGTCATCTCCACTACATTTCAATTAACATCATCTTTATAGGTGAATTCTTTATGGTAGATTGAAAATCATTTTACTATTTTACTTAAAAAACAATTAATAGTTGACGAAACAATTCGTTCAATATAATTATTTGACATTAATAAAATTATTTAAAAAATGTCATCTTTTTTGTAAGAAAATTTTAAAATTAATCTTTAGCCAGCAAAAGTATAAAGTAGGATTTGATTTTTTTTTCAATTGAGATTTTCAACAATAAAGTCCGTAAACTCCATAAGAGAGTGTTTTTTATATACAAATTCAAGTAACGAAGAAATAATTTTAAAAATCGCCTAGATAAAATTCTATTCAAAGTAATCAAATAAATGTTTAATTAGGCTTCTGTTCTATTTATTATTAAGATAAAATTTCAATTTGTTTTAAATATTTTTATGAATCTGCGTTTGACGAAATTAGAGGCGTAGGAACTTGGAGAGAAGGGGTGCAAAGGCTTACTAATGACTCGATTAAAAATGATTTTACTATTTTAACTTAAAAAACAATTAATAGTTGACGGAACTATTCGTTAACTATAAAAAGAAAAATTACTGGAGAATATATTATCAAACTTGGCAATAGTTTAAAAGAAGATCATGAGAATTTCTTTTCCGCCAAAAAACGTCCAAAACTCTATATCAAGGAGGAAATGGCGCTGTATGCAATAATTGTATGCAAAATGGGACCTGAAAACACAGATTTAAAATGTGTTTAATCTTTTCTGAAGCGTATTACAAAGCATGGTCAATGTGACTTTCACCATTTTCTGAAATAAAGTTAAATCGCATTGTTAAGTTCTGGACAGTAGCTCTTAGATATCAGAAGGATTGTTACGCACATGTCGTTATATCGCATCTTTCATTTCCAGCAAATTGTTTAATTTATCACCATAAACAAAGCTTTTGGGATAAAACCCATTGGATATACTTAATAACATGCTTTAGAAATGATTAAACACATGTTAAACTGGTGTCTTCAGGTCCCATTTTGCTTAACAATATCGATGCAGCACCATTCTTACACACACGCACGCACGCACACACACTGGTGGAACTTTTTTTAGCAGGAAAGATATTCCCATGACCTTCTTTAAATTATTACTATGTTTGGTAGCATTTTGTCTTGTAGTTTCCCTTTTAAGGCCATTTGAAAATGGAACTATAACCATAACTACCCTGTATTTTGGAAGAGCGAATGAAATTGCGGCAGTGTCGATTTAAAACTTTTAAATGGCACTTACTTTCTTCCGCATCTTCCAGCAAATTGTTGTTCATTTCCCTCGTGATGAACTCATCCATCGACTGAGCATTTTGATTGGTCATACCCAACAAGACTTGCTCCAGTGTACCTTCTTTATACAGTGGTTCAGGATAGAAGTGTGTTTCGCTAATTTGCATGGATCCGACCGTGTCGGGCTTTGGCACTGTCCTGTCCTTGAGAACCGAAGACTGTGAGTACAGAAAGAAGTGGGATGGCATCATGGAGTAAAACGAGGCACCCACGGAAGCCGCGAAAGCATTCGAAGTACCCGGATTGAGATTGATGTCGTAACCATGGTAAAATGACGAGTCTTCTTGAGGGTGGAGATCGAACTGCCTGAGAACTTGATTTCCAAGTAAAGCTGGAAGGAGCTCTGAGTAAGTCACATGCTGGAGCTGTTAGGAATATAAAGATAATTTAAAAATTTGTGAAAAAATAATTAAACATTTAAAAAAAGGTTTTTTAGCTAATTCCCAACAGGAATACTGCCTATTGCAACCTCTTACTATCTCATGACAAGACTTTTGAAAAATTGCTTCAGTTCTTCACCGATCATGGTCTCTAGAATCCAAATCCATCCTTCGTTCATAGGTTATATTATAAATATGTATGTTTGTGTGTGTTGGTATATAAAGACTCGTCCCAACGACCTTCAAATCTTCGGACGGGACAAGCGTTCCCCCATTTTACCCTTCTTGCGTTTTCACGGGTTCTTTGATGCCTGTAGGTGCGATCCGAAGTTTCACGCAAATTTTCGGTAAAGTGCCCAGGCATTAAAGGACTTTGTAAAGTAGTCGTAACCTTGTCTAATTTTGAAGAGACACATGTTCGAACATTTTTACTTCTGGCCAGAGGTGAGACGATTCTTCCTTTGTTGCACATTATGTTTCTCCCTTTTAGTATCGCCCTTTGGACTTAAATGGAGTCATATAATCGAGCGCAGATGCGATTGCGGCCATTTGAAGAAACACCAGATGGGGCTATTTCTTCTATGAACCATCCAAACTGGGATAAAGTTCCGATAATGAAGAACATATGCGGTTTACGACCCTTTGAAGAAAAAAGAACTGAGACTCCCGTATGTGAATATCTTTCCTATTGTGACGCGTCAGATAAGAGGGTAAATGTTTCGAAAATATTCCCACGGCTGATAGCTGACCATTGGGAGTATTTCTGATGAATTTTTGGATGATCGGCATCTCCAGCACACCAATTTGAACCTGAGAGGCGGAGCTTGACCGAGGTTAAAATGGAAGGTTTTGGAAGGAAAGGGGGACGAGATAAGCTGATCCGGTAGACGAGACCAGCTGATCTGGCTAGAGACTGGACGAGAGCTGATACGACGACGAAGGAGCTGATACGAGCTGAGCTGAAGAGCTGGAGAGTTGAGATACCACGTGATATCGAGTTTGATTAAAGATCTACCGGTCATATCCGTAGGTCTCTTGGGGTACACTCAGTAGCCGGATACGCTAAACATCCCGTTAATTCTTGTATTAATTGTGGAACTTTTAATCCAGATGTAAATATTTCCCGGTATGTTAACCTGGAGGACGTGGGGTTTTTTTTGTTATTGTAGAAAGCTGTAAATAAAATCTATGTGTTTAAACGCTACCAGTTGATTTGATCGACCAGGATCAAGTCATTACAACTTCAAGAAACCACAAGAGGGGTGAAATGGGGGAACGCGTGTCCCACCTGAAGATTCGACGGTCGTTGGAACACGGCTTAACGCTCTGGCCATGTCATCTTGTGAACAGGATAATAGAGTCATTTTGTTTGGATTTTAACTAACTTGGAATATGTTAGAAATGTTAAAATCTCGGAAGGGTTCGTAAAAGAGCCATCTAGTTAAAAAGGATTTAAAAAGTGAGGGTTTGAAATTTTCATTTCTCTATAACTTTCATAAAGTTGAAGATTTAAAAAAATTAATTAATTAGGTAAATGACGTCTCATTAATGTGAACTGATTTTGTACTTTAAAGTTTTTTCATAATTGCAATATCTCAAAAGTTAGGGACTAAAATGTGATTTTCAAGTCCTCATTTTGACCGTGTTTGACATCAACAATTGATACTACTTCATAGTAACTTAGGTACGAAGGAATATACCTTTGCCTTCCAGCTTGACGGGAGGAATTTTTGATATAAGTAAATAATTAATATTAATAATAATAATTTTAATTTAAATAATAGAGCAAATTTCTTTTCTAATCTATGGAATTATGGAGAGATTATTAGTAAACAACTTTTTTTTTAACAGATTCGAACCTCTAATCCAAAATATTTCTGCATGATGATATTTTAGGTTTGATCTCTCCATCATCATTTCACCATTAAACTTTGCTTTTAGTTATTGGATAACAATAACGTTTTCATTAAAAAAGTGTATATGATATCGTCGCACATATGAGTAAGAATTTAATAACTAAAAATATGAAAATAGGCTTGAAATATTTTTAAATACCTTAAAATTTGAGAGAGAAAATTGTATGGAAAGGAAATTAAAATCAATGAAAAACATTCTTTTTTTTTAAAAAAATTTTTTATATGATATAAAAATAATTTGCATAGTATGATTTAAAGTTAACGAGAAAACAAATTTAAATTTCAATTAATTTTTTTAAAGAAAATTCTTACTAAAAGTTTGATAAACCATTTCTTTCTGTGTACTTATAAAAAATAGCTATCTGCCAATGGTTCCAAATCAATGGTCGACAAATCGTGACTCGTGAGTCACAGCGAATCCACTGATCAGATCGAGGACATTCTTAGTTAAATCCAGTCCAAGAGTGTCGTTATTATGTGAATAACAATACACTTACCTATATTTAAATTTAATTTTAAAAACTGTGGCTCTCAGTAAAGGTTTCAATCGTTGAACTGTTGATAATTGTTTTTGTTGACTAACGAGTTGCCAACCTGCGTTTTAATTCAAAGTTCCACCTTGCAGGGTTTTTTGAAGGATTTTTATTATCAGAATGTTATTGGCAGTGGGCTTTAAAACCTCATTACATTTAAATAAATATTTAATAATCTGCAAAAAATAATAAGCATCGATTTACATTTCAATAAATATTTTTCATATTTACTGCTAATGGTTTTGTTTATAGAAGGATTGAAAAAAAGAAGGGTTAAGGCCCATATTGGGATATATGGTAACGAAAAGGCAGGTCAATATGCAAAGATAGCGGCACAGAAAAAGAGTGGGGATGTAATTGTCCCCAAATCAAATGATATCTGAAAATGGGAACTGAGAGAAGAAATGAAGCTACAATGGTTTGACAGGCGGTATATGTCCAAAAAAAGTAAGAGTAACTTACGATTTTATTCCTAATCCAGAAATAAAAATAAGAAGATACCATCCACTGGTAATCCAAATTACATTAGGAAATGGGAGATTCCCTGCTTATTTCGAAAGATTTGGAAGACTGCAGGAAAATGAATGCATTTGTTGAGGAATCGGCACTGCTGATTGCTATTTAAAGAATTGCACAGAAATCTCCGTACACAGAAAACATCTGCAAGTCGAAAATAATGACTCGAGTTCAGTACTGATGGTACCAAGTAATCTTGGGACTCTGAAGGACATGATATCTAAAGTTGTCAGTTTTTTTCCCAACTGTTTGAAAGTTTGTAGAGGAGGAGGTGGTCAGTTTTAGACCACTTTGGGGTCAAGTATCTTGGAGAATATCAGTTTGACAAATTCGGCCAATGTAAGGATGGACATTGCTACAGTCCACAGTTGGCCATAACAAATCCTGTCAATGCTGCTACGTTCAGTGGTGGCGGGGTGGTCGGCTATATAGAAGAAGAAGTAGGATTGAAAAAATTAAAAAAGTCAACTAAAAATGAAATGTGAGTTGAAAATTATTAACGAAATTCTTTTTAAAAAAGTCCCATAAATAAATTTTAGAGATTACCTCAGCTCCTATAATCCTTCTAGTCTCTTCAAACAAATGGTCATCCGTCCAATGAGGATTGATCTTCAGTAATTCTCTGGCAATCCTGTTATGTTCTCGCACCCACAGAGTGTGCATTACCATTAAACCAACGTTTTCATTCACTCTGACATCACCTGTATAGAAAAAAAATGTCAATGAAAAAGGAAATATTTGCATATAATTAATATAACTCTTTAGTTTACTGATAATTGTTTCCATTTTAAACATAATTTGGAGAGTCTATTTTTATCAAGAATAATTTATGCTAGCAGTACCCGCATGACGCTGCCTGTGGTATAGCATCCAAGAAGAAAAATTAGCTTTACATATAAGTCTAGCCATCACCCGAGATGACATGGGCATGTTACACAACACCAAACAAACGAAAATATATTTAGAAATTATCAAAAATAGCTGCAATTATAGCACATATTCAGAAATATTTAGACTGTTACAAAGGTAAAAATAGGATATGTCCGTAGACAAAACAGAGGCGATCATTTCGAGGTCGGATTTCCTTCTTTTCGGTATAATGAGATTTGAATCGCTGTTTAAAATCAGACGTAAACAAAAAATGTAGCACATATATATAGCAAAGCTTTTGCTATTTGCACATGCGCGGTTTGAGGTTTTCGCGCATGAGCAGATAAGTTAAAATTACAAAATCCCCTTTTTATTTTGATATAATTTTGATGTACTAAAATCTTCTCCAATAAATGCTCAACAAAATGGAATAAATATCTTCAATATCCGTTTATTATTTCTCGAGTTTTTGTGGTTCCAACATACAGACGCTTTCATTTTATACTATGTATAGATAAAATGCTAATAAATGTGGCATAGAAATACCTCTTATAACATAGTATGGGATGGCAACAGTCAAATGAAACAGTCAAAGAAAATTTCGGCTTGCTTCACTGAATCTTTTCACAGTTACATTTGATTCAATGCTTCGCTAATTATTGAAGAAGCAGAGTTTTATTAGATATTTTCCGTGATAAAGTTCGCCAAATAATTATATTCATGCGCAGAAGAGGAGATGTAAAAGAAACCAAGAAAGAGTCGTTAAATTTTAATCGAGATCGAAACTAAGCTGAACCGCGATCAGATGAACAACCGCTATGATTTTCCTATATTCCTATATTTCCTATATATATATTTCCTATATTATTTCCTATATTTTCCTATATTTATAATGGTAAATTAGAGACCATAACTTTCAAAATTATTATCTCATGAAAATACATTTACTTTATTTAAAATTTCAAGAAAGAAAACAGCTTTTTAATAGGGTGGATTTAATTTCTACCAAATACTTTTTTCATTAAGTTTTAATTGTAATATATAATTTCAGAAAATGAATTTTTTTAATGTTATGAAATTCAAATTTATCCATTAAATTTAAATCATGTGTTTTCGCTAATGTTAAAATTAAGATAAAGAAATGTTATCTGGTTTGTGTGTATTTTCTTTGGCGGGGGGGGAGAGTGGATATTAACAAGGAAACATGATTTTCACTACCTTTCTTATTTCGTAGTAAATGATAGAACTTATTTTTGATTCATTGCACTACATATTTGACATATCAATTAAATTCATGTTTTTAAATCTTATCATTCATCAAGGTTAAAATTTGTAAAAAATGGTTTTCACATTAATATTCAATCTTCCAGCTGCTTATTCCACGATTGCCACTGGTCGACAATCAGTCCGCTTTCTACTGCATTCTGCGTTTTTTGTAGTTTAATGTGCTTATTTTTACGATTACGGATTTTTATGAAATTATATTATTATCGTGTAACATATACACTGAAGTGACAAAAGTCATGGGATAGCAATATGCAAATATACAGATGGCAGTAGTATCGCAGCGAAAAAGTACAAACGCGCAGTTCGTTTTCCAGAGCTTTCATTTGTGTTCAAGTTATTCATGTGAACGGGGTTTTCGTGATTTATGGTGGCACGACGAGAATTAACAGACTTTGAACGTGGAATGTTAGTTGGAGCTAGACGCATGGGTCATTCCATTGCGGATATCGTTAAAGAATTCAACATTCCGAGATCCACAGTATCAATAGTGTGCCGAGAGCATGAAATTTCAGGCATCCCATCCCATCATGGACAGCGCAGTGGGCGACCACCTGCACTTAACGACCGAGACCGCCGACGATTGTGTAGAATGGTCAATGTTAATAGCTAACTCGTCGCCAAGGCATTTTGAGACTTCACAAATATCATAACAACATGAAGTTCTCACATGATAAAAAAAATCGGAATGAAATCAGGAAATAAGAGAACATTTTTAAAATGAAGTTAATATGGGTTAGTTTAAGATTAAAATTTTGAAATCACTTAAGATTCAAAATAATTTTAAAAAACATCAAAACACACACACACGCACGAAAGAGAGAGAACATGACTTCGAAAGAATTATCTTGTTAATTGATTTTAATGAATCTTGAGAGTTTTCACTTTAAATGACGTCACTTGAAATCACACTGTTTCTAGGCGAACTCTGTTCATAATTCAATTGAACCATCAAATAAAAACTTATATTTAACATGATACCACAAAATTATCATGACTTTAATCCCGTTAAACAAATAAAATAACAGCCACTCACCGGCTAAAAAGCACTTATGGTTCAAAGCAGAGGCTCTACAGTCATGAGGGTTTGAAATATCCGGTGGTAGAAGTTCCAGTCCCTCCTGAGTCTTCATAAGACCGTTCTTGTACGTTCTCAGACGCTTCACCTCTTCTTCGGAAGAGCCGTATACAGCGGAACCGTCCAGAAAAGAAGTTACTTGATTGATTTGCTCCCTAGGTCCCAGGGTGCAACCGGCCCTCGGCACGTTAGAGGACCTGACGTAATTCACGCAGAAGCTCTGCTTACTTGAAATGTCGTCGTCAACTATCGGATAGCATTCGGGATGCAGGAAATTCTTCGGCACTCCGCAACATCGAATCCTGTGTCCTCTGTAACCTAAGTTTTGGAAAATATATAAACAGAATTAAGTCAGTTGCTACGTAGGTCAATAAAGAAAATTTTAATTTTAGTTATTTTTTATTAAATAATCGAAATTAATGTGGTATCAGTCTCAAGACCACACTCTCCCACTATCAGTCACCTCCAGATAACAAGAGAGTACAACTAGAACAGGAAGGGGTCAAGCGGAAGAAAGAGGTGACGCTACGCGTTGGAAAGTAAAAGCGTCGAAGTTGATGGTCAATAGACGGTTGCATGTCCGAAAAAAAAGGCAACTAGCCCTTTACTTTTGTTCTTTCTCTTCATGTTCGTGTTGTCCTTGGTCCGTGCATTAAAATATACAAATGACAAAAATGTGGTCTTATTTTGATGGAGTATTCACCATGGAACACGACCCTACATTAATATAAATAGTTTATTAAAAAATATTGATTTTCAAAGGAATTGATCTCGCATTCTTCACCTTAAAGTGAAAAATACTGAAATCCTCGCATTTTACCGATTGAGCTACTGCCTGTTGATTCTGATTTTCATTACAAACTGTTGAAACTCTATTTAAAGTATTAAAAATTAATTCAATTTGATTTATGAATTAATATTTAAAAAACTCTATTAACATCAAGTGTCATCCACAACAAGTTAAAAAAAATGTATTTGAACTTGAACGGTTGAATAAAAAGTATTTTATTAACGATTGAAAATTTGATCATATGTATAGGAAGAGTGTGAATTAATAAAAGGAATTGAAAAATATTTATGCAGATCATTCTTAAAGCATTCAATTCTTATAGATTATTTAATAAAATAACGTTTCTGTGTTTGTTTTAACCAGATTTAATTATCAAAGAAAAAAAGCTTTGTTCCAAAGATTCAATTTATGCAGATCATTCTTAAAGCATTCAATTCTTATAGATTATTTAATAAAATAACGTTTCTGTGTTTTTTTAAACTATATTCAATTCTCAAAGAAAGAAAAAAAGGTTTGTTCCAAAGATTCAATAGAATGAGAATTTTCTAATATGCCATCGCTAAGTACAGGGTGTCCAAATTTAAAAAATCACTTTCCATGATTTTTTTCAAGTATATTAAATTTTGCCATACGAGTAATGAAACCATGGCCATGCTTGAAGCTTCTTTCGGCGATCGATTTATCTCAAAAAATCTTTGGCCACCTCGATCCTCTGATCTGACCATCCCGGACTTTTTTTCTGTTAGGATATTTAAAGGACAAAATTTATGAAGGTGATCCTCAAACAATAGATTATTTGAAAATCGCAATTACCCAAAGGATACAAGAAATCACGCCTAGCATGTTAAAACGCGTTTCGAAAAATATGCGCAAACGAGTTCAGCTTTGTTTCCAAGAATGGGTTGGACATTTTGAACATTTATTATAAATGTAAGTTCAGTATTTTTTTTTCCTTAGTTATGTTAAAAGTGCTTTTTATCATTGGCATAAAAATAATTCTTTTTAAACCTATTGTTTTTGTAATATAAATTCACAAATCATCAGTACGCGAACTTTTTGGACACCTTGTATAATTAATACAGGAATAAATTGATGTTAAAAACTGAATAAAAGTAGTTACAGTTAAATTTCCTATCCTGATCTAGAACCCGATCAAGGAAAATTTTTAATTTGAACATGGACTTGAAAGAAGTATTTTGGGATTTATAACATAAATAGCTGTTATCCCCTGATTCCATATGCAGAGAGAAATCAATATGTACAAGAGCACACACAAAAACAAATTGAAGTTTCAGTCAGTCGACAGTTACAAAGCATTTCCGTTGATGTAATTTAGTGCAAATACAATAGTTCTAGTGGAAAGAAAAGGTTTAACAAGACAGAGTGTGCTCGCAACACGGAATGGTGATAAAGAAAAACCGTTAAAAAAATTCTCAACAGAATGTGGTCAGTAAAGTTAATAATGCTTCACCACTTGAGGATAAACTTGCAGACTGGTCTTGTTTGCAGTTCTTTTACCATAAAGTTTTAAAAAGAAATATCTTGTTTATCTAACTGTAGAAAATTACACAGCATTTAATTTTCCTTTGGTTTTGGATTTAAAAATGCTACTTTATTGATACTTGTGATATTGCCAACCTCTAATAACGAAAGTAAGTACTAATCCGGTAAGAATGAATTGATTTGAGACCAAGCCCGAAAATATCCAGCAAACATCGGATTTAAAAAGAGAATAGTTTTTATGAATTTTTTTAACCTGTTGGATACATTTGACGTATCAGAAGGTTCCATATTTGTTTTAATTTGTTTCCCTTTTTTTAAATTAAGTTATCTTTATATTCTTTCGTAAAAGCTAATATCTTCACATGTTCAAAAATTGAAATGCGTTTCAAATACAAAAGTTGTTTTAAATAAATGAGTAGTCAAAGGGTTAAGTTTTTTTACGAATAATTTTTACTAATTAGCAAAAAAAAAAAAAAGAATGATTTAAGAACAATGTATTTTCTAATATTTATTTCCTAATCTATGTACATTTTCAGAAATACTTGAATTACTACTTCATATTTATGACCAACAATATTTTATAGAGTTTTAAATTACATTTATTAAAAAAATACTTAATTTGGTCTAAATGTATTTAATATTATTGAAAAACCCGCAAAGTCTGGTTTTAATTAGATATGCATAATTTTCAATATTCATTCTTGTAAATAATTTGCCCGTGAGCCAGAAATTCAATGAAATAGAATTTAATTTTTTTTTTAAAAAAAAGTGCATGTTTGGGAGGAAATAAAAATTCAGATAAGAGCGAAAATTTTAAGTCCTCTAGATTATAACACGAATAATTATATAGAAAAAAAATTGTGAAAAAAATTTTGATTATGAAACTGAACGGACACCACGAAATATTTTAAACAATAAATTATAATTCGAAATATCAAAAGAAGTAAATTTACTCAGTAATAATATGACGTTAAATGGTCTTTACAAAATATTTCTTTTTCAATTTATTTATTACTAGCTTTTACCCGCGACTTTGCACGCGTAGAAATTTTGATGTGTATATTTGTGAACAACTTTATATCAGAACACAATTAATAGAAACAGTAAAAAATGAAAAACTATAAATTAATATTAAACAAAATGATATTCACGCCCGTTTGGAAGAATGTTTTTAATCAGTATAATCAGCTGCATAAAAGCGATTATTTTCTTTTGTTTTTAAATTTCCGGTTTTCTATAAATGAAAACCAACTGACTTCGCGTATTTCTTTCTAAACAAATCAAAATTTATTACTTCCTGCTATCTTACTCATTTAGTGTAGGGGAAGGGAATGAAGATTTTTGGCGGGAAAGTAAGAAAAGTGTCGTTTTAACTATTTTCCACGCAGTTTTTTTTTAATTTCTTTTCTCCATAAGAACCATCCTCGTATCTCAACAAAAATATCTTTCAAAAAATTAGCCGAATTGGTGGAGCCGTTCTCCAGCTTTGCGCTTAGCAACGCATTTCGCTATCCATTTTTATTAATATAGATAAATAAAATTCGGCTAATTTTTTAAAGATATTTTCGTTAAGACACGAGGATGGTTCTTATGGAGAGAAAAACTGAAAAAACTGCGAGGAAAATGGTTGAAAAGACACTTTTCTTACTTTCCCGACAAAAATCTTCATTTCCTTCCCCCACACCAACTGAGTGAGATGGCAGGAAATAATAAATTGTGATTTCTTTAGAAAGAAATACACAAAGTCATTCGGTTTTTTTCATTTATAGATAGCGGGATGTTTAAAAATTAAAGAAAATAGGTGCTTTTATTATTAGTCTGTATGAATATTTAATCTATGTCTTTTCAAAATGTAGTCTGGGCAGGGAAGAAAAAAAAAGAATAACAGAGAGAAAAAAGATTTTGTAGAAAGAAAAGTAGTGAAGAAAAAAAGGATAGAAAAAAAAAGAAAAGAAGTGTGTGTGTGCGTGTGTGTGACCATTATTTCCTGTGTGAGCGGCATTTTCCAAGCTGTTTCTAAACTTTCGCATCTCTTGAAAAACAATTGTGTCTTTATTTGTTTAGTGTGTTTACATTTATGAAAATTTAAATCTCATTATCCTATAAAAACGTAGAATTTTAGACCTTTCCCTCCACCATTTAAGTTAAATATCAATTCCGGGACAATCATTGGTCGGATAGAAAGAGAAAGATGAGTAGTACAATGAACAGAACATCTGAAGAAAATAATACTATAAATGAATTATATGATTATCAAAATTTGTTTGGTTTACAAATATTTTGGTGAAAAACCTGTTATGAGACACAGCTACATAAAATATTATATAAAATTTTTTAGCGAGCATTAATATTGGTGAACCGACTGGTCGCCAAAGGCGGTTAGTAGATTAATAAATTAGTAGGTATTCGGTACAGAATAAAATTAAACGAAACAATATCAAAATAGAATACCTGCACTTTGAGAAGTGTGGAAGATGTCATGGAAAACGAATTCCGCAAAAATGGCAAGGAAGACAGTTAAGTGTGGATGCGGTCTTTCGGAATCAGAATGGACAACAGCACTGATATGACGTGACCCTGGTAAAGGTCCACCAGCTGAGGACTGACGAGGGCTGTTCACATCTAAGGAATAAAAAAAACGATTGTAATAAAAAATTTTAAAGGTAGTTTATTGAAGTTTTGTCAAAAGTAAACTCTCTAATTTTATTAATATCTTAGAATGTACACAACAAAATTGCGTAACAAGGTTTTAGAAATGAAATAAGATACAGAATTGAATAGTTGGATAAATAATCACAAGAAATATCGTTATATGAAAGTATGGTTATAGTTCATAGCTTTCAAATGTCTTTATAAAATGATAACAGACAAACGAAAATATTCACTCAGCAATTACTACTGCCTTTTATTGAGAGGTTTTGTACCATGCTTTGAAATGTTAAGATGCAGACATTCAATGAATATTTCCAATACAAAAACAAGACTTCGAACTGTTGGGGCTGTTTCTAATCTCCATGGCATGACTTAGTCAGACCAAATCCAAAAATCCGTTGACAAGAAGAAAGTCAACGACGGGAAAGGGAGAAGAATAAATGTCTCCCTAAAGAAGTCCTAAGCAGTCTAGAGCAGGAGTTCTCAAACTTTTAGACATTGCGACCCCCTTTTTAGACTAAGTACTTTGGCGATCCCCCAAAGTTTTAACTCCGTCTAAAGTTTAGACAATTATTTTGAAAATTTTACATGTACTCAAGAGTTTGTAGAGTATGCGTCGGGTATTGGAGTCACATCCCTTGACACTTTCTCCTTATAGTCAGCTTTCTCCTTACTAGTATCATCTCATCTCGAAACTTTGATTGAACAGTTTACAGATTACATTCTACTTAAGGATATGGGTGGGGTTGTGGGGATAATCAATCCGTTCTGTGAGCAAGCCGTAACAAAAGCTGAGCTAAGTGACCGACATCATGACCAACTGATAGAAATTTTAAGTGGTCAGTCAGCTAAAGTAACTTTTAACACAGCTTATATCAACACATTTTGAATACGTATTAAAAAAGAATACCCAAAATTGTCCAAAACAGCATTAAAAACTTTGATGTCATTTTCTTCATCTTAAAAAACAATGAACAAGGATTCTCCATAATGATGAAGTTAGAAACAAAATCAAGAAATCGTTTGACACTGAAAAATGACATTGTTTTGTTTGTTACAAAGCTCATTCCAGACATTTAAAAATTGGTTCATTCCAAACAAGTTCGTGTATCCCATTAACTAATAGAACACGAAAACCAACTTGTATGTATATTAAAAGCTTAACGAAAACTCTTTTTTTAATGAAAGCTACAGCAATAAATTTTTTTTTAATTTTTCTTTCACATCCCGTGACTCCCTTGGGCACATCCCATGATCCCCCCCTGGGGCTCGCGATACACCTTTTGAGAACCCCTGGTCTAGAATATAAACAGCAGAGACTTGATGTTGGTGGTATTTCGGGGGAAAAAGGTAAGATTTTTCGCTCTGAGAAAAGAAAAGACATATAAGGTAGCCACTTGCAAGACGTAACAGGCAAATGCTGGTTTTTCCATCATAGGAGAGAATTAAGGACTTCCCAGCTAAAATCTGTGTTCGAGGGAGCTAAGACAATCTTCTACCTCTTGATGCTCCAGTTTTTTGACTAACAGAGGCTACACTTCCCTCCTCATCCCCCATTAAACTTCGAATAACCTACGGGAGGAGTCTCTACGAAACTTTCTCGCTTACTCTCCAATGAAGCCTTATCTCTCTCTACCTGCATAAAAGCTTAGACACTGGATAAGGCAACGAATGCTCTGCATGGCATTGGGAAATAATAGATACGAAATAAAGATCTTACGCTTGAATAGAGTATTTTTTTTTTGAATATCTTTCCTGTAAAAATCCATTTTGGATGCCTTTTTATACTTACCGATTTATAACAAAGTTTGACTCGGAACTGCAGTTGTTGTAACAAAATATTTCATTGATTTTTTGATTTATTATGTTTATTTACGAATAAAAGTACAGACCAACCAAATGATTGATTCCTTTGACAAATTTAGTTCAAAAATTTATAAAAGTTGATATATTTTAGATACTAAATCTGCATACCAAATTTTCAAAATGCCGCCCTCTCAGTTTTGTATGAGGGAAGTCAATTGAAAATGGGACAGGCTTTATGATAACCATGATATGAATGTTTGTAATGCAGGTAGGTGTGTGTATAGTATTCATGTGTCTATAGTATTGTTACAAACGGGCGAGCGGCACGAAAACTCGCCAAAGATGGCGACGTTTGGCGAGGAGCTTCGCGCCAGCTTGATTGGTTTGGCGAAAGGAATAGTCTAGTTGCCGCTGGATTGTGCGCGTTGTTTTGAGAATTTTCACAAGATTCAGTGCACGCGCATCTTCGGCTATATAAAGACGAGTGGCCGGAGTGAGTGAGTTAGCATACCCACTCACCCACTCCACGTATTCATCCAATAAAAATGCTCCATTCCATTTTCTCCACATTAACGTCCAATCATATCTCCAGCTTCACCAATAGACCTAATCAGTTTCATGCCAAACTTTTAACGCCATTCTCTATACAGTCATATCAGTAAGGGGATAGTTCTCCATGGAGGACGGGTGCCCCGATAAGCATGTCATCGAAGTCGAAGAAATGAGTGAGTGAGTTGAGAGTTTGCTCTGAAATAAAAAGCGTCTCGCTGGCCTAGAGGATTTGTTATTAGTGAGCTGTGTTTGCATTTGCTGTTAACACTGTGTTATTGAGCTCGCTGTGATTTACTGTTTGCTGTGCTATACGGTATCTGCTTTGCAGTCTGTGTCTGTTGTGCGTAAGACTTGCATTTACGCTGTAATTGACTGTCGACTGCTGAATTGTGTTTATCTGAAATTGTCACTATACCAATTATCCTGTACATAACTGTAAATAGTTGTAAATAAATTTGTTTGTGCTGTCCTCAAATAAAGTCCATTCAATCCGAACCCGCTACGCTAAAAACATAACAGTATCATAGGTGTGTCTATAGTACTGTCCTTTATCGAAAACGATGGCGGAGCATCGCGAGTGGTCACCACTGTGCCATTTGTTTGTGAGACGCTCGAAGTGAGATGCGAGAGTTGTCTGTGCGTCCGACATATCTATGGAGGTCGGAGAAAAAAAACAAAAAAAGTGTAGCACAAGTTTATTATTATTATTATTATTATTGACGAAGGAATGTTAGGAAGTGAAATTCATACCAGAATGTTTGCTGTGTATGGCAAAAAAATGTCACGTGCGTCTGTGTTTGAGTGGAACAAATGATTAATAGAAGATCGGATGTCATTGAAGGACAGAATCATCCAGGACAAGTTGATCTCGTCATCACCCCTTCTGTCTTTGCTGTGGTGGCTACTGCCGTCAGAAATGACCACCGGCGGACAGTGGAAGACATTTGGTTCATGATAGGTATTTGTCACGGTACCGTTCAAGCCATCTTGACAAAGGATTTGGAATATTGGGAAATCTGAATACAATAGAATCCCCGCAACTTGACGGAAGAGCAAATTTGAACAGAATATCAACATCACAGCAACTGCTAGAAAGGTTTCACATTGAAGAATTTTCTAGCCCATCCTATTTTACGGTGTCGTTGAATCACTTTGAATACAGAAATGCAAGCCTGGGTAACCATTATGGTTCCGCAAGCAACCGCGAAAGTTTTTCCATGACGGCATTGATCGTCCTGCCTTCAGTGGGTAAATTTATTTACAGATACGGCGATTGCTTTTGAAATTATAAATAGATTACTCACTTTTTTCCATCTGTCTCGTTTTCATTTGACTGCGTCTTACCGTGTTAAATTAAATTCAGACATCTGAATAGATAAAGTTCCCTTAGACAAGTTTCATTCAAAATTTGACAAAAATCTACAAACGTGGTGTAAACTTCATGTACCAAATTTCATATTTCTGGATCTCAGAGTTTTCATGCTGTAGGGTTTACAGGAAGACAAATAGGTATAATACCGAAAATGTATTGTTTGAAGTCAGGGAGGTTGGGAATATGACGATCCGTCAAAATTTGGAATTCGATTTTTTTTGACAATTATAACACTTTTTCCATATTTCATATACTAGAAAGTAGAAATCGGCTGGAGCTCGTTAAATCTGTTCGTCGTCGTCAAGTCCTCCATGTCGAGAGTAATATCACTGGTGGTACTGGGTCAGAGGTGATCGTTCTCTGTTCCAGGTTTAAATTACGATCTGAGATGCATGAATGAATGAATTTACATGAATGTAGTCCGCCCCCTAAAAAGGGTTGTGACGTGTGTGTAGCTAAGTCGTACTCTTGGCCCTAGATGGCGCTACTTGCAAAACAAAGAGACGCATTTCTTAGGCTTAAAATTTGCTGATCGTATCAGCGGTGGCTTGTACGGCAAGTGCCATTAGTCATAACAACACACACAACACAAACAAGCGGTTCATTTCCTTTTGTTATTAAATATGGTTAATAAGCGTTCCAAATTTGGAATTATTTTCCAATTCTAAATTCAATTTGGAATCTTTTTATAATGGAAGATATAGAAAGGCGGCGTCCTGGTATAGGAGTAGCTTGTCTTCCCTTTGAACTAGGTGTAATGGGTTCCAGCCCCGTTTCGGGCATAGTTGTTCTTCTGTGTTCTATCTGTAATGTGTGTGGGTGTGCCCCCTTGTGAAAAAGGGTCTGTGCAAGTCAATTTGATGAGCGTGTAGCAAAAGTCTTACTCTTGGCGCAACTACAAAACAAGAGATTCCTTTAGGCTTAAATCGATGACTATCACAGCTAGCTTGTCCATAAAAAGTACCATAAGAAACATATGATATAGAATGAATCGAAATATTTTCTGATTACAATATTCATTCCATAGCCTTATAAATCTGGCCTTATAAACAAAAGAGGCGCATTTTTAAGGCTTAAATCATCTGCTGATCGTATCAGCGGGGGCTTGTCCAAGGCAAGTGCCATTAGTCACAACAACACACAGTAGAAATCGGATTTCCAGATTCCATTATACAAAGTCATTGTTCGAGGTTGTTTAAACATCTGGTGATAGTGTTTTACTTTATAATTCAGTAACAAAAATACGATTGCTAGAGGAGAACTGTGCTGATTTCAAAGATTATTTTCAAATGATATTTTCAAAAAAAATTTATCCCTTGTAAAAAGGAAAGCGGCTATTGAATTTAAATGGAAAATACTCTTATGGTTTGTTTATAAGTTTGGCAGAATGCGTAACATTAGTCTTATAAGCCACATAATATCCTTCGAGCTGAAGGGTCCCTTTTGCTTGATCGGTATGATACTCGGCTACAGGCCCGAACGTCGCAGGTTCGTACCGCGACCTTCACTCGCTACATTGGTGACCTTGACAACGCAACCTTCCACAACAGTCGAGGTGCCATCTACCAGCCAACAAAGCCGTCTCTTACTCAACACACCAAAAGGCCGTTGCAAACTCGACGCACCAACGAACTCGCATGCTCGCCATACGCTTGGCGCTTTCAAAAATCGTTCGTCTCTCGTCCGACACACTGGTGGGGAGTACTGCGGCGCTATCCTTATAAGCCAGATAATATCCTTCGAGCTGAAGGGTTCCTTTTGTTTGATCGGTATGATACTCGGCTACAGGCCCGAACGTCGCAGGTTCGTACCGCGACCTTCAAACGCTACATTGGTGACCTTGACAAACGTAACTTTCTGATCTGTCGAGGTGCCGTCTACCAGCCAGCAAAGATGTCGCTCACACGACGCACCAACGAACTCATACGTTCGCCATACGCTTATAAAATCGTCCGTCTGTCATCCGACTCACTGATGGGGGAGAGCTGTGGCGCTAGCCTTATAAGCCAGATAATATCTACCATACTGAAGTCGTCTTTCTGGTATAGTGGTTATGTTAGTCGGCCACCAGTCCTAGCATCACAGGTTCGTATCGCGACCTTCAATCGCGACAAATGTATTTAATGAGGGTTAGTAAGGCATCATAATTACTCTTCTTGACACTATACAATTTTACTCAATTTTAAACTTTGATATCAAAACTTAAAATATTTTCTAAATCATAAAGTTATCAAAATAATTAAACTTACGGTTAGAATAATCTGGACTTAGGTAGCGCACATAAGCGGTGTTTGCATTGCCCCATCGAGGGTTCTGGACGTTGTTGCAGTATCCACTATAAGCTCTGTATTTCTTGGGCCGGCAGGGGAAGTCCACCGTTAATGGACAATCCCTCTCTAACACAGTCCCACGGACGTCGACAGTGGGTAGAGAATGAAGAATCTGGTCTTTATTAAATTTGTACCTAGGATTAATAAAAATTAGATGTAAAGAAATGAACAAATGTTGATTCTGAGCAGTGATTTTATAATGTTTACCAAATGATATGCATAAAAATCCTGTACATTGCTGAAAAATTCCCTACAGACGAAGAACAGTAAATACTTACTGATTGGCCAGCAATCTAGTGGTCTCTTCTGCAACAAGAGCCATTTTTGAGATGTTCTTTGCCACAACCTTAGTTTTTGCGGAAGCAGCTGCAAACCAAGATGGGCTACCGGGATCCAAAACGATTCCTGAAGGAAAAAAAAGAATATGATTGATGGGAATGCTCCCCCCACTCTTTCCATGGTGCCATTTCATGCCATGTTACAACGACACATTACATGGACTAATCACGATTGTAATCTAAATAATATCAAGCCTTTTTGTCTTCAAACTCTTTGCACAGAAGCGGCGGCAGGAATTTGCCGATGGAGAGGCAAGACAAATCCGACAGGGGGGCAAGCACAAAATCATTCGTTTGGCTTCAAAATAACTCAAAATAGTTAATTTTATTTGTAATTAAAGAAAACCAAGTATTATTCAGATTCTTTTTTTATTCTGATATTGGCCCTTCCTTTCATTGTTCATTGTACATTTGTAAAAAACAATATGTTGTTATGCGATATCTCATTCACTTGTCGGATATATTGCCAAAATAAGTGCACAAATTATAAGTTAAATGAACGGCCATTTAATCAAATGTCGGAAATCTGCAGACTTCTTCGACACTCGTCGCATTGAGTTAATAGTCGATTGATCAAAAATTGCAATAAATTAGCCTATCACCTTTGTCGGTTATATTGCCAAAAGTAGTACAAATTATAAGCTGAATGAACGACATTTGAATCAGATGTCAGAAAATCTGCTTAACATATGTCTTCGACATCCATTATTTGCAGTTTTTAGGTCTATCAAAAATTGTCTATGAAAATACGGCATATTATTGATATACCACCCTATCGAATATTTTGCCAAATATAATCTAAACAATTTAACCATTACTTGGATATTTCGATTGTTTATAATATATTAATGTTGTACTGTCCTAAAATGGAGATAGATGGCGCTGTCCGCGCTCGACGA